>JBAKGM010000369.1:0-27787 GCA_037177215.1 Asparagus racemosus | reverse complement strand
AAACTATATAAAATGAACTGAAAAGTACTACATGTTTCGCATTATCAAAAAACTTACTTCTCTCTTGAGGGACGTATGCCCATATTTAACTGTAATTTTCTTTTCCAAGTTTGTAGTTGTTTATCAACAATCAGTTACGTACCCTGATGTTTATAAATTATACTTTCAATGTCCAGTCAAGTATCCCAAATATGTATAGCACTTATTTTTTTCGTTGCTATACCCATCTTTCAATTCTCCTGCAGTGCTGGTTACTATATGCTCTCTCTTTACTGAAATATATTTCAATTCCTTTCAGACAAATTTAAGTTCTTTCTCACAAATTATAAGCATGAGACACTTTTAGACTTGCTTGTTTTTGTCAATGAAGCATTCATCCACTGCCGACATCAACTGAACCGTACACATGACATCATTAATGTTTTGTTGATCAGTTGGTTTATTCCATCTTTTCATAAGAATGTTTTTTAGCTCTTGTTTCTCTTGACAAGCCTATTATATAAATCTTGGAATTTCTCACTGATGGGACAAGGTTTCATATAATTGTGCTATGAGATAATCGTAGGGTACTGTGTATTATAGCAAAATTCTTATTAGGATAGAATCTTGAGAAAATATTTGGCAAACATGTTATGTATTGTCAACATTTTTGGCCAACATAGATGACAAAAACTAAGCTTTCAGTTTCCAGTGATAGATCAAATATACTTTAAACTAATTTAAAACTGCATCTCTTTTAAATGCTCGATAAATCTGATGTCCTCAATTAAGCTTGACTTTCCAGACCTATTGCTTTGTTGGTTTCTGTAGGCCTCCTTGCACCGCTCTTCATTTGGACATACTTGTTTTGTTATTGTAAGGGAATGCATGAAGTCATCGGATTCTATCAATTCCTTTTTTCCCTTAGTACTCATACAGGGGTCCATTAGGTTGTTGGCGGAGAAGCGTTCGCTCGATATCCAACTAAGCAAGTTTTGAACTCCTTTGTGGTTAATCTTTTCATCAAGTGAGGACAAGTTAACCATCTTTTTCCAATAATTTAGGTGTTGACGGTGTGAGCATATGGTGCATGAGTAACTCATGTATAAGACCATTCGATGTTTTGTTTCTGACCAGTTTAATATCTAGTAGATTATGTTTATCAGCAGATTTTTTTTTTCCACTGGAAAGGCAGACCTTTGTTTGGATTGATAGTATCGGTACATGAGATACTACTGATTATCCCGGCCTACTCAATTGTATGCACTTGTTCTTAGCATCCTTTCTGGAAAATAAGATGTGCACTAAAGCATGAACTTTTATTTGCCCTGATATGTTGTTGTTAATGAGGCCATGGATTCTCACTGATTGAGTAGAATGTGGCAACAGTAAGAAATTATGTTCAAGAGAACTATGAGCAAGATGCTGTATAAGTCGAATTATCGAGGGGATTAAGGATATGATCTTTGACATGCTGCACAAGTTTCTGATCCATCAATGGAGCATCGGTCTTATTTTGAACTTTTATTTGCCCTTATTTGTTGTTTAATGAGGTTATGGATTCTCACTGATTGAGTTAAGCCTGGCAAAGCTAAGAAATTTTGTTCAAGGGAACTATGAGCAAAAGGTTGCTGCATGAGTCAAATTATTCCGGGGTTTAAGGATATCATTGATATCTTGCACAAATTTTGGATTCATCCATGCTGCATCATTTTTATTTTGAATTTTATATGATGAATTATTTCGCTGCACGCCTGCTTTCTGTTTTGGATTGCCTTTCTTATTAATTTATTCTTGAAGTTCTTTCTGGGAAGAAACCAATTTGACTCCCTTTATTTTCTCAGGTTCTGCATTAAACTGAAGAATATGATTGAAGAATATACAAGATGTCTGCCACTTCAATTGAAAAATAATTAGGAATAAGATATATACTGTGCATGTAAGCAATGATTCTACATCTCTTGTCTTATGTTGTTGATTAATGCAGCCCGTACATAGATTATGTTTTCTTCTGTCTATTCTTATTAGCACATGAATTATTCCTCACAGTTGCAAACTATGATGTTCACGTTCACATAGTCACAGTTATATATAATAGATGAGGATGTTGATGATGAGATTTAGCTTGATCCTATCAATTTCTTTCTGCATTTAAAATAATTCACGATCCATGATGACTTGGGTCATGTAAGTTTTGTCTTGGACTTGATTTGTATTTCCTATATATCTTTAGATGTCATTTAGCCTGACAGATCAATAAGCATTTATGTATCACGTAATTAATTACGACATATTTCTATCCTTAAAGTAGCAACACTTGGTTTGCATCTGGCTACAACTATGGCATTGCTTTTATGTTTATGTTATTCTACTGACCCTGATTAACAATAGCAATGATCAAATTGAAGAAGTGATGAAAGTGCAAATGATCTCTATGAAAGGGATCATGTAAAGGAAAACCCATCATTTGAAGCATGTGGGTCTCTTTTCAGTTTTCACTGCCTCAGAGTCCTCAATTTCTCTCTTTATCTCAATTTTTCAGTCATGTGGGTTTCTGAAGAAGAAGCCATTTTGAGCTCACGTTCCAATATCAGCAACCAACAGACAGTCCAATCCGTCACAAGAGCAAACTGTATAATAGTGCTGCAATGTATCTTTTCACTGCCCAAGAGTCCTCAATTTCCCTCTTTATCTCAATTTTTAAGTCATATGGGGTTTTTTTGCCTTCAAACCTAAGCTTTTACCCTCATTTATTTTTAAACCCAACTACTTTAACTCTATCTATACTCATGAGCCCAAACACTTTTTTCTTTTAACTTCTAAACCCAAAGTACCAAATACACTCGCACATTCATAGTGTATCCCTTAAAAATAAATGAATTACCTAAAATGCCTTTTATCTTCTCCCTCTCAAAATCACCTCCTCCACCTCTCCCCATCATCTTCTCCTTCCTCCTCTGTCTCTCTCCTCCTCAGTTTTGTTGATACTAAATGTATTTCTTGCTATATTTACAGAATATGTTGTTACACTTACAGTACCGGTGATATACTTACAGATTATATTGCTATACTTATAAGTTTTGTTGCTATAATTATAAATTATACTGCTATAGTTATAGGTTTTAAGACTTCTTATATGTTTTGGTGTAATACCTATAGATTCCTTGCTAAACTTACATAATATGTTGCTACACTAAAAAGAATTTTGAAAGAGTTGGCGTTGAGGAGGAGGTAGAGGAAGCAAAACAGGATGTGGATTAGAAAGGAAGATCCCATTAGAAAATAGTGGGCTCTTTGTTAGGAAAAGAGGAAGAAGAAGGACATTTTGGGAATTTTTTTAGAGATGCATTTTATGAATGTCTTGTATTAGATACTTTTGAATTTAAAGGTAAATACGAATTGTGGTTTGGATATATGAGCATAGACAAAAGTACTAGGGTTTAAAAATAAATGGAGGTAATACTTTGAATTTAAAGGCAAACACCCATCAATCATTCATCTTCAACCATGTGAGATGACATTGGAGGCACTAGCCTTTGAGTATCTTTTCAAGTAAATGGTTGTTTGGTGGACAAAATAAAGTCTTGAAAATATGACAAAATCAACTTTCTAAAAGACCGCAAACTTTTCAAATTTCATGTTTATCATTTTGGTTGATGAAAAATTGATGCTTTTTCTCTAAAAATCTTTCAAAGAAGTGAGGATTTCTAATACGAGATTTCGCTGTTCTAGCAACAAATTTCAAAACTTATTCCTTAGAGAAAGAAAGAAAGAGGATTTTGGATATGATAATGAATAGACCCTGATCAACAAATCAGTAGAGAACTCAGCAAGAGTGAATGTCACAAAACTAAATGGTTATTGCCTAATGTTACATAAACTTGCATTTCAACTACAAGCAGGATCCTCTTGAATCACCCCAACAAGTTGATGCACTGCGGCAGCGATATCATCCACTGATTTGAATTGGCAGTCATCTTCCACCTGGATATCGATCCGGACCAAAAAAAAAAAAAAAAAGTACAACACAGTTAGCATTGCTCATTGTATGCTGATGAGTTATAAAATCCCACTTTGATTTTGATCATACGTATACCTTGAGACTGACTGAGTAGAGAACCATTTGATCAACAGTAGTCACATTAAGATGAAGAACAGTGAACCTGAGATTCTGAAGTCCAGCAACCATTTTAAGCAACTGCTTTGGCCGCCGCTTCGACAGAACTTTAAGGTTGGCATGGCTCTCAATCATGCTCACCTCAATGTCGGCCATGGCCGACTGGTTCTTGGCCATCGATTCAATTGCATTGTTGTTACCAGTCGTTGAGTACTGAGGAAATGTGAAGAAGTCTGTGAATGGAGAAGAGGAGGAGTTGGGCTCGGGCAAATCGCGCCTGAGCTTGATTCTTCTTTGGGCTTCTAGGGTTTGCAGGTGCTGTTCGAGCTCCTTGACAAAGTTTATGGCTCCTCCTACAATGGATGCTTGATCTCCCTGAGCGTATAGAAGTTGACAATTAGGAAAAACAAAATAAAATCTTATTTAGAAAAAATAAAGAGAGAGAGAATAAAACAAAAACAAAAAAAGGGAATATTTTCTTATTAATTTGGGAGGAGAAGTTGCTAGTTTCATACTTGTTTGAATTATTTTTTTTTTCTTTTCCTTGTTGAGAATATTTCCAACCATCCAAGTGTTTTCTTTTAAAAATTTCTTGAGGTATCGTATCCTAATTCAGGGTCTGATGTATGTGAGATCACGCGCAACAAGGGGACGCAACTTTTAATGCAAGGGGGCATGAAGTTTAGAATCTTTGCAAAAGAGGCAATCTAAGTCAGCAAATCTCTGAAAGCTAAAAAGAGGCACCAAGCTATTTGGCACCAGAAATTTTTGTACGCAAACACTGATGCAACAGGGAACTTTTGGCCTCATGTGATTCTGATTGACAGAGATTTCCATTGGGAATTGAACTATGAGAGAGAGAGAGAGAGAGAGAGAGAGAGAGAGAGAGAGAGAGAGAGATTTCCCTGTGTTGTGACAAAGTCTCCCTATCTCATTATGACAAGCAATTTATCTTCTATTACTAAAAGAAAATGAAGAAGAACATATAAGGAGGTTCCAGCTCCTGTGAAAAAGTAATAATTGCTACATCAATAGGATGCCAATTCTTGAACATTACCTTTTGTTGCGCCATTAATGCAATGAACTGAAATCGTTGACTAATTTATAGATTAATTACATACCCTTTGAACATAGGACGGTGGCATGATCGACCGGAGCACGGCGAGGTACTCGTTCATGAGCTTCCTCCGGTTGCGCTCCACCGCAATGTGCGTCATCCTCTGGCTCTCCACCTCCTCCTTGTTCTTGCAACTCCTCGAGCGCCGCCTCCTCTTCTTCCTCTCAACCACCACCACCTCCTCCTCCTCCTTCACCGCCGCAGCCGGCGACACCGAGTTCAAACCCCACTCAACAAATTCCTTCTCTTGGCCACATTCGAGGAGCAAATTGCCAAAGTCATAGCCACACAGCTCCTTCAAGCTCGCCCCAAAGGGGTCCTGTGGAAACACCACCGCCTCTAACGCCATGTAGCTCTCTCTTGCTGAGAATGAGGGAGAAGAGAATAGGGGTGGTGGTGGTTGTTTTAAAGAAGGTTTAGAGAGAGAAAGAGAGAGGGCCAAAAGACAAGAGGAGGTGTTGCCACGTGAGGAGGAGGAGAGCAACATGTAGACATGTAGACATGGTGGTTTCTGTGCAAGTGTGTGTATGGTTTTGTTGCTACTTGCTACTGGACGTGTATTTCGTTGACAGGAAATTATTTAGCGACCACGTTCATAATGGATTTTGGTGCGCGGCTTTCTAGTGACTATCTTCAAACTCTTAAATCAGCACTAGTCTCGTTCAGACTTTTATATTTGGCACTGGTTGAGATGGACACATTTTAGTACACCAAGTACTACATATAGAGACACATGCATATACAAGCTTTGTACGTGTGTGTCAGTGTGTTGGGGGGGGATTGCAGCCCTAGCTTAGCTTATAGAAAACTACATCCTAAAGCCTTGTGAATTTTCAATTTGCCCCCATAAGTTAATCCATCCATTTAAGTTTGAAATTTATCATCTGCCCCCCTAAGAAAGTTTTGTGGATACGCCACTGAAATTTATATATTTTGTTTAGAAACACATGATTTCTTCCCGTGAGGGAGGGGGTCGTCAGAGATTCTAGCAGCAGACTGAAAGTAGTTCATTGGGAGTGTGAGATTCAGGTGCGTAGCCATGTGATTGAGGGCATACCCTTTCTCTCATGCAATCATAAGCAGTAAAGACTCTTTTTTTTTTTTGAAAGACTTTTTTCCCTGAGATCTCTGTCTACTACAAAGATGCTAATTTATATATGCACTCTTGTTTATTCATGATGTTACTGAGAATCAGTGTATTGAAAAACATGGAACTACAGTCCACAGCACTTGAGCTCCTTAATTTATTCTGATGATTCTCACAATCCCAAAGGTTAGAAAGCATCAGGAGTTCTCAGAAAAGAACTTTTACTTTGCCCATGACGAATATAACTAATTGTGTTCTGTACGTTATCTTGTAAGCTTTACTTACCAATGCATTTATGCAATACTAATCAGTTATCATTCCATCAAACTTTATGAACATTGATGTTTTCTCCTAGAAATTGCCTTGTTTTATAGTATGTATGTTCTTCTGTTTTTCTCCCAAAAACCATGTCCATATGTACTATTTTTAAAAGACTCTAAATGCCCATGCCTATAAATTGTTTTTTTTTAAAAGAAGAAAGTCAGTTCTTTTGAATCTTTGTGATGTCATCACACGCTTGGTTTACTAACTTCTCCCTTGTTTCTTTGAAACTTCCATATATTATATTCTAGGACCTTGTTCATCACTTTGTATTAGCCTTATCTAGCTGATAACAGATCTATGAGATCCGATGTTGCTCCTTTTGTTCTTTTGTCACTTTGCATTTTAGTTTTCTGATCCTCGCCCTGTTTAGCTGACATGCATCAGGACATTTAAAATTTCGTAGGTTTATCGTTTCAGTACTCTGGCAAATTTGAATTTTCTGTTAACAAATACAAGAGGCCTATTTTCATTGTCACTTGATATTTCTACTTCATCTATTTGGTTGATAGTACTTGAAGGCTTGGAGCAGTAGTAGCATCTTAACTGTGATATTAAACTATATAGTTATATTGCTTTCTCTTACAAATCTTTACAATGTATGTGGTTCCAGTTCTATAGTTAGGTTATGATGAGTTCTGTTACATCATTGTGCACAGGCATCTGCATGTTTTTGAGTTTGTTGATAAGTGAACTTCACATATATCAATGATAGAAGAGATTTAAATTTGTAGACAAAGAAAGAACATGACTGAGTATGTGGCCGGTACTTAATGATTCATTGGGCTTCAAATCAACCGAAGGAAGAGATGACTGAACCAATATGTTGTTGAGTAGGTTTTTCTTGTGCTGGTAATTTATGTTATATAAAACTTCTTATGTAGGATAAAGGGCTGGACTTTAATTTGCTGCCACAAATTAAGTTTAGCATGGTTCTTGCAACTGCCTTGATGATTCCTATGATTTCAGGAATGTGAAGTGTATCATTAATCATATCCCAAACATAAAAAATTAGGTGTTATCAGCAGGATCACAAGAAGAGAGAACTTGAACTAGATTTATTACGTTTCTACTTTTGAGTTATTCTTCTATTCAACATTCTGTAATCTCTTACCAGTGGGTAAAAGGTGCAGTCGTCATGAGAGTTTCATGATGTTTCTTGTTATCCATTTAACAATATTGACTCTCCAAACCACTTAGGTTTTGGAGTGCCTTTTTTAGCCGATGTCAAAAGTGGATACAAGCTTTCTTGCTGTTTTCGTCGTCCCTTTTTATTTGTGTGCTTTCTATTAACTACTTGAATCTGTATGATGATATATGTCGTTCATTTCAATACTGTTAATCATATGTCCATAAAGCTGCATAACTTGTTTCATAATTAAACTAGCTTATATACTGATTGATTTTTCTGTCACAGACCATTCATCATAATATTCATGTGATTTTTGATAAATTTTAGGTGACGGGATGGATTAAAGTTGAAGCTCAAGACATTTTAGCATATTTCTCAGCGTCCTCCTTTCTTTATGTTTTTTTAAAATTTCTTAACATCAAGTTGATCAAGCAAAATTGTATTCTGTAGTGGATTTGTGGCATTAGCTTTTAAAGAACCAAGCTTCGTGTTAATAGCTTTACTTTAAATTTTGGTTACTTGCTAGTTAAATATCTGAGCTCCTTTTTGTTAAAAGATTTTCTGAAAAGAAAAGTTGGTGCACTGCTCCCCATGATAGTTTTTTGTTCGTCACTTTTTTAAGTTTTTATAATTGTATATTGATGGGTATCCTCTGGTACGGTGAACTTTATATATTTAATCAGATTGTAAATTGAGATATAAGTGACGCATAATGAATGGGTTTTTTTAATCATTTGGTTGAAAAGAGAAGTATTTCTCTATTTTACATTTTCTAATTGCACCTTTCATCTCTAATTCGTAAGAACTTTATTGACAAAAATAAGAAGTTCGTTCATTGGTAATTTTTGGGAATATTTGCTAATTATTTTTCCTTTAAAATTAATATATAAAACACAATTACAAAATTTGCTTTTAGAAATAAATAGTTTGATGTGTTCATGTGAGATTTAGAGCTTACAAAGCTTGGTTAAATTATAAACTAGATTAAATGTAATTTGAAAAATAGTTTGGCATAATTATGACACAATTTAACCAAAATTTCATTGTCTCTTTTGACTCTTACCGTAATTGTTTTCTTTATATTTTTTTTCTTCAAATTATAATTGGTAACTTGAATGTTAACTAAGAATGTATATATCCTGTTAGCAGTGTGTGAAAAGCACAATTTCCATATGTTATCATCCAATTTTTATGTTCTGATTCTTATAACAAACGTTAAAAAAGGTATAGGCCCCATGAACTTTCAGCGTTTTGCAATAAACCCCATAAACTTTCAAAATGACACTAAACCCCCAATAACGTTAGAATTGCAGTGACCCCCAATAATTTTCTGAGTTTTGTGGATAACCCCCATAAATCAGAACCAAGAAACTACATAAAAAGGCATTTTGAGATTTCATGTGAGTTTAGTGTAATTTACCAAAGGGGGTTTTCTGCAAAAGTTTTTGGGGTTTTAGTGTGATTTTGAAAGTTCATGGGTGTGCATGAAAAAATTTTGAAAGGTCATGGGGTTTGGTGTAATTTACCCTAAAAAAAATCCAAAGTACACATTACGCACTGCCGGTTCTCTCGCTCTAAGTTGCTCATGTCATGAGTCTTCAGTCGTAATTCACGCCAGTGACAAGTGGCAAACAGCACAAAGCATTCCTTCTCAAAAAAATCACCTCCAGTCATAATCAGTATAACAAACAAAACCCTCGCTGTGTAAACCCCAGTGACGCCTCTTCACTCCCCTCGATGACCGTAATGTCCGCTTCCTCCCCCTCCTCCGCCTCAAAAACCTTAGTCGGCGACGCTAACCAATCACCGCCTGCCACGTGGACGGATCCCGACGAGCTGGGCCTGCTTCGGGCCGTGCTCGAGATCGCTCTCGAGCCAGCGGAGGCCTTCGACCCGAGAATCTCCCTCTTCGCGCGCATCGAGAGGAATCTTGGCGGCAAGAGCTTCACGAGGTCGGAGATTCTCTCCAGGGTCAAAGAATTGAGGAAAAGGTATGAGGACGGTGGGGCCCTTAATGCGGAGGCGCTTGACGTCAGCCATAGGATTTGGGGGATCCAGAACAAGGAGGAGGAAGAGGAGAAGAACACCAGGAAGCGGAAAAGGGAGCTGAAGCGAAAGAAGAGGAAGAAGGCAAGTCCTTTTTTTTCCCCGCTGAAAATTGAATTCTGTATGTACAAGGAAAAAATCTCATAGAGATGAGGATTTCTTCTTGTAGAATCACGTCGGTGACCTAAATTTTATAATAAGAACAGCCTTTATGACCCTATTGCCTTGGTTGCGGCTAAATCTCATCAGATGTTGTAAAACGAGCAGAATTTTTTAGAGCTTTAGCTGTTCACGTTTGTTCAAATTTGCTCAAACTCTATTTTAGATTATCGCACAAACTCGATCAAGGTTTCAATTGGTCCAATGATCTCATGCTTCTGAAGCTCGATTTATGGCCAAGCGCATATTGGGTTCTTGATGTGGACTTTAAACTTTAAAGTCATCGTCTTGTTTTGGGATTGCCTTGTCTGTCATCCATATCTACATTTTCAGGATTTGCAAAATCTGCACACCCATATATGCGCCCATGCAACCTAGTCGTACAAATATGCGAAAGTATACTTGTTATATCAGCTTGCACCTGGAAATTAATATGTTGCCTATCACTTCATAAGTCCATTCCAATCTTGTTGTGAAACACCTATACCAAATAAAACAGCTCCTATATGAAAATCGCAACATAATATCGCGGGAAATATGAGTACTTTTAGCACCTTTGTTAAGGTTCTTTGCTATAAGTTCTATGGCAAATAGATATCGTGCATAAATACAGACCTACGAACCATGACACAACAATAGGACAGTTCTAGAAAAAATAACAAACGTAGTGGTAAGATTACTTTGCATGTATGTGTTAGCGTGTTGGCTTTCATTCATGCTTGTTAATGTTCTTTACCTATGCCTTAAATTAGTAACAGAGAATAAAAATTTTATATTAAAGGTTACAAGACATGCTATAAAATAAAAACTTCTTAAATTATATAAATGAATACTTACCAGATCAGTCCTTATCCTTTATTGGAAAGAAGAAAAATTGCATAAGTGTGTCAAGAAATTAAATTGATTTGTTTACTTCATAATTGATGCGTTATAGTTTTAACTTTTTTGCTTGGTTACATCTCAAGTAGGTTGGATTGTTTATCAATTTCAAGATATGACTCTGATACGCTCCTTGAATTACCAGAGTTTCAGGTTATTCAATCTGTCTCTGATATCTAGGGAGGCCTTTTCCCACGCTTTTTATTTAATCATCTAGTTTGTAATCTATGTGATTAATTCATTATCTTAGGGGTGATGAGTCCTGTATGCCAGTAGCTGCTCCGTGATTTCTCCTATCAAAACGTGAAGTAGTATGTTTTTTATTTTAACTTATGACATCCTAATTTCTTTATTTGTAACCATTCCTGATGTTGAACTGATTAATTAGTTAAACATCATTATCACGGGAGATATGCTTTTTTTTTTTAACAAACACTGAAATTTGAAAAGAAAATCTTGGCAGGTTTGTATTTACAAATTGCTCAATGTTGCGGACAAAGAGATTGAGAATGAATTACATCCTCAGAAACATTTCCTAGCCATAATGTCCTCATCATGGGGTAAAAAATACAGCCTTGAATGCTGTCAAAGTGGGTCATCTTCTCAAAATGGTTCTTGTTCGAGCAGTTCGTCCACTGACTTCTTTACTAGCAGATCGGGTAAACTAACAGAAAATGTTGACTCGATGGCATTAAAGCGGGGCAGTAATCTAGTATTGACAGCACTCAATGATGTTAGTCAAAAACATTGCAATCAGCACAAGGAAGAACTGATAGATAAGCCCAACCAATATCAAGAACTTATAAGCATGTCGAACCTGAATGTAGCACAACCATATGTTCAAGACCCAGCCAATACTCTTTCCAATGGGCCAGAAACACCAGCATGCGCTGATGAAGCAAATGGGCGAAAATTTCGGCGTGAATCTTCTTCCTTAGTTTCTGAGCAAAGGGTCAGGTGAGCAAGTGCATTATCATGTACATAAACTATAATGGTCTTTCCTTTTAGTTTCAATCAAGGATAGAAACCCTTGGATAGCAAACACGAAGAATTTATGCGCTTCGGCAGTATGTTTGTGTCCACAGGAGAGAAGAGTTTCGTTTAATTTAGGAAGGGGATTTTTTTTCCCGTTCTCTCTGAAAAAGAAAAGAATTGGAAGTGTGATTCTCTTTTTTTGCTTGTGGATGAGCTATTCATTTTGTTTGTTTCTCCATTTGCGGGTGTTCAACAAATCAGAGAAACATTTTATGGTCACTTTTCCATGTGGGCACATTGAGAAGGAAAAAGGTTTAGCAATTGTTAATGAAAAATGTGAACATGATGTCACGAAAGCATCATGTTGAAAAACTGCAATCATTATGACAGAGCCACTTCTCAAGTCTTTAGGAGAAGTGGGAGATGAAAGTCTAAAAATATCGGATGAATGGGTTCTGCATAAATGATAACTTCTTAGGTCTTACAAATACTTTTTTGAGTAACTGGGGCAGTGTGCTGAGGAAATTTGTTAATAGACAAATAAAAAGAATATATATCAAGTGGGGAAAGAAGAGGGAAAAAACACACTAGGAGGAGGAAAAGAAGGATTATAAAATGAAACCAACTAATATTGGCTTATTAAGGTGTCACTCTTCTCCAAGGTGGCCATCTGCTACGAGGTAAGGCTATGTTATACAAGAAGGAAGATAACTGTACAATGCATCTCTAAGTTTACCCTGAAACACCCTCTTGTTCCGTCCATTCCAACTATTCACGTCATTGATTAAGGAGATGAAACGGGATGTTCTGGTGCCAGAAGTGCCAAAATTGCGCATTCGATAATGTAAGTTGTAGTCAACAATAATAGGATAGTAAACACTAGTGTATGTTATGAATTTTGAGGGTATTTTTGTAAACTTTTTGAATATTTTGGGTTGAGAATGGAAGAGATCCGTCTGAGGTTAAATTTTATCCTTGTCGAAAGGTTATACCAAACATAGGAATGTTTCCCCCGCAAATTTTTCTAGGGTAATATTTACCATGCTAAAGTTCAACCTTCATTTCTTTGACCTCATACCAAACGAGCCCTAAGAGTGTAATAGCATGGAGGATGATGTGATCATCACACTCTGGAGGACTGTTACAGAAAAGGTGCATGTAGGATTATGTGGGACTTTCTCCTTCACTCCTGGATTATGCTTGGACTATAATGGAAAGTGGATCAAAATTGCAAAGTGATGCAAGTAATCAAACAAAATATGGAAAGTGAATTATACAGTGGACTGGAAGTGAGGACTTGGGTCTTTTCTCTTTCTAGCTTTTTTTAAGAAGGTTGAGTGAATATAGAAAAGTAATACTGTAATTCCTTTCCTCCACAATCTTTCAAGAACAAAAAAGAATATACGATAGCGTTTTAGTTTCAACTTTCTGTTACTTTCTTACATCTAAATATGGTTGCAATCTGAAAATCAATTATTTTGCTTTTTTTTTCGTACACTCTAGTTTTCAAGTGTTTGCAAAATAATCTTCATGTCAAATAATTTGTCATCTTCTATACTGTATTAGTCTGCCTTTAGAAGCTTGCACAGAAGGTAAACCCCGAGCGTCAGGTCCTTCATCTTTTTCTTTGTGCAGTGAATCTGTGGACAAGTATGTTTCCAATCCAGTGAGACATGAATATCCTTGCATCGAAAGGATAGCAGAACCCCACCAGAAGCTGGAGTACTGAATCATGTCAGGCACCTATTGATGATTTATTTCGCTTTATTTTCAACTATGAGATTGATCCACTTTCTGCCAATGTCTCATATGAGCATGATTTTTCTGGATATATACACTAAAGACAACTAATTTTCTTACTGCTCGTGATGGTCTATGATCGCCAATTGATGCTGCAGGCAATGGATAAACTTTGATAGGCGGTTTCTTGATCTTTTTCGCTTCAAGCATCTTGGGACCAGAACTGATGGCCTTAGGCAAATAATATATGCTTTCATGTCACTAGAATTTTGTCGAGATGTTTGGTGACTGAAAGTTGCTTACATTTGCATGTTTAACGGCACATGCAATTATCTACTCAGAAACCTGCTACTGTCAGCACAGAAATATGTTATGCTTAATGTCCATGTGGAAATTTTGGTTAGTGAATACACATGGAAAAAGGAGGTTCACTTCCTTCCAATTGTACAGAAAATTTAAGATTTTTAGTTCTGAGCAAAGCTAGCATTTGGTGCAGCTGAGAGTTTTCAGGCTGGCAACATCATATTTGACCGCTGTTAGTGGTATCTGACTGTAAGGGATTAAGTTGTAAATTGAATCAGGAATACAATTTTTAAACTTTTGTTTATTTCTGGAGACAGAAGAGCTGCCAATATTTTGCTGCTGTTGCTTTGGAGAATAATTCTTGGGTTACACATAATATTCGTGCATATATTCTCAGTCGATATTTTGAGATTTGGATATCTAGAATCATGTAAACAAATTGCCCACACCAGTGTATCATATGGAGGCTCCACTACAATGAGGATAATGGGATTTAACAGTTCAAAAGCTGAAATTTTACTTGGTTTTCATAGAGAATTATTATAATTTGATT
This sequence comes from Asparagus racemosus, assembly GCA_037177215.1. NCBI lineage: Eukaryota > Viridiplantae > Streptophyta > Magnoliopsida > Asparagales > Asparagaceae > Asparagus > Asparagus racemosus. The sequence goes on along the minus strand of JBAKGM010000369.1, from coordinate 13,379 downwards.
ATCGTTTCCTGTTGTTTATCAAATTGGTCACGCATGTATATCGTTTCGCTTGGAAAGTAAAAAAACGAATGTACACTGATTTATGGTATTATTTATAAATGTATTTTCATCTATTTATTGGTCTTTATGAATTGGAGTGCATGCGCAAGCTTCAGCTCTAGACCTAACTGTTAGCAAAAACGCTATTTTAGGTGATTTTTCCTGAACTAGTAACTTTGTTCTAAAACTTCTTCTGCCGCCTTTTATGCAGCGGCTTTTATAAATATTATAATTGGAGGTTTACAAAGGTTATAAAGATTAAAAATTATCTTTATAAGTGTATACTCTAGAGCAAAACCAAACGACTTAAACACACTACACGATGCCACGTAGTTTAGTGAGATTTGTGGCCTAACTTGAAATTTTAGGAACTCATTTTAAATCTGCAAGAGTTGGGGGCTAACTTGAAAATTTTAACGGAGTTAGGGGCCCAATCAAATATGAATATTGGGGGAGTAATATCAAAATATGAATGCCTTAGGGGTCTACTATAAAAAAAGCCCTATAGTGGACTAATTAGAGAGATACTTGAGGATTTAAATATATTACTGTATTTAATCTAATACTGATACATGATAGCCTAATTATAATTATTGACTTACTAAACGTGACATTCTAAGAATATAAAATAAAATAAGAATATGGAAATTAAATGTTATCATAATGTTCGGGAGCAAAAGAAATATAATTAATATCTTATCAGGATGAAAATAAGATATAAAAAGTCCTATAACAATTAAACAAAGTCTAATATTTTAAAAATTAAAATAATCATTTATCTAAGGACTATTAAATAACTTGAACATAAAACTACACGAAAATATAAATTCTAAATTAATATATTAATTAATATAATTAATTTAATAGATATAATATACCTTCTATATGATATACCTTATAGTAATACCATTATAAAGCATATAAAAGAATAATTACAGTAAAAATATTGGTTTTATAAATTTTATAAAAGCAATCAAGATATCATTATAGTACAATATGAATTCTACTACTTTTTATAATATTCTTAATGTATTTTGATCATATCAATAAATTTCAAATAAATATTATTTTTTTGAAAAATAGTATATATATTTGAAATGAATGTATGGAAGAGTGTATATGTGTTACCATAATTTTTACTAAAATAGTAGTTTAGTGAGACAGACATGATAAGTATTGAACAATGTATATATGTCTTTAAAATTCTTAAAATATGGTAGAGTATTAAATCAGGGATGTATGACCATGCTTAGCACCGGCTAAAATACTAGTTCTTCATAATAGTCACCTCTCTATATTAGATATTTGCTCCTTTTAGTAAATGTGGATATTTGCTACTTTAGTAAATGTGCGATTAGATTAAAGTGATTGTCTAATAAAAAATATTTGTACGCACAATTTGATCTGTCACAATCATTTTCATATCATCAACAAAGTTTTCCTCTCTCTATATTGCTTGTGCCTCTAGAGATTCTCATTTTTTAGACTATGGGTCTCGGGTATTTCGGGAAAATAAATTTGTGTGGATTCGAGCGGACCTTGGACTACTACTCACATGCAGTTTACCGACTCGACTATACCCTCTTAGGTAAAGAAAGCATCTTTTATCTTACTCTTCTACTTCTCATCGATTTCTATTGCCCTGATGTTAATAAGAATAGTTTGCCTAATAAGAATAGCTTACCTTTTATCATTTGTGCTAACGTTGTTTATGACAATTTTCAATAATCCGAGAAAGTTTTGTTGTAATTTACAGAATTTCGATGGAATTTCTGTGTAATAACTCAAAATTCAGGGAGAAATTTGTAAAATATACCCTTAAGGAAATATCAATTCTACTCCCGGCCCACTCCCGGCCACCCACGCAGACCCCCCGCCCAACCCCACCCCCACCCAAACCGATACGAAACCCACAGAACGATACAAATCCATCTAAAAAGCCTACAAATCTCAAATCTTTCTTCATCATCAATCATGGTGGATCCCCCCTCGAACCCTCAACCAAAAGTGAACCAATTTTGGCCTCCGAATGCGGAGATGAGTCTACTGACCGCAGTTCTCGAGATCGCCAGAGAACCAGCGGAGTCTTACGACCCAAGAATCAATCTATTTGATCGCATTGGCAAAATCCTCAACAAATCTTGTACGAATCAAGAGGTTTTGGGGAAAATCAGTGAGTTGAAGGCGAGGTATTTGAAGAGATGCCGCGGTCACATCGTAAATGGCAAATTTCTGAAGAGAACTCCTGTGTTCGAGATCAGCGAAAAGATTTGGGGTGATGAGGTGAAGAAGATACAGGGCAATTGGGAGAAGGATGCACAGAGGTAATATCCACTGAAAATATCTGTACGTTCCAAAGTTTTAGCACATAAGAACTAGAATTGGATATATATATAAGTTAAGTTGTGCCCATGCTCTTAATTGGACTATAAGACCAAAATAAAATAAAATAAAATAAAATTGCTTCGTTGTGGTATGGACGTGATATTGAAATAAAGTAGGGGTGGTGGCTATGATGAAATTTGAGAGGGTAAGTTCATAAGGGTTAAGAGAAATTGTTTTCAGTGCTGAAATTTTCATACGTATGCATATAGTAGGATGGATACTCCTATTAGAACCCTGATCATCTATGTCCTTGTGTGCCAGACATTGTAGTTATAAACGTTTAGGAATAGTTGCGAAGCTTCCCCCATTATGCCCTTTTGTTTGGCACTTTGACATTGCCGATGACTATGTACTTTGAAAAACTACAGATTCCTTCCTACTTATAATGTACTCTTTTATGCCTGCAGTCTCGCTTTCTAAACTTTGTTCCTTGCTCACCTAAACAAGAGAACGGACTTCAGATTTGCATTTAGGAGGCCTCTGTAAATTTTTCAAACTTTCATGGGGTCTTGGGTTCCATACTAACCACATTTTGGTGAGAGAAGTAGGACACTTAGATCAAGAAGGGGGTGGGGGGGATGTATCATCATTTATAATTTTTTGATCTAACTTTTTTAAAAGGAAAATTCTATTTAACTTGAAACTAACAGGACTCGTATTAACTTTGATTAGATTTTGAGTTAACCGCTGTAGTGTCGTAAGGTTACTTCATTTCATTTAAGCACTTACTTAATCTACATGTTTATATTGTATTATATGAAACATGTAAACAACAAACATAATTGCATATCTGGTGGTCATGGATACTTAGCCTACATGTTTACATACGTTAAAAATGCTTGTCGAAATGCAACAATCAAAGGTAGTGAAACCTATCTAAATCTTTAATCTGGTGAATTATGGAACCTGAACCAAGTTCTCAAACCTTGCTAGTTATTATGCTAACTTGAGGTTCTTTTTAATTGCTTGATTAAGGAGACAAGTCAAAGGTTTGGTATAGAAGACAGTAACTATAAAACTAACTATAACCTGGGACTAAACTTAAACTCAATCGACATATAAATTCCAGCAAGAAAGAGCATGGTGTAGGACAAAGGAAGAAGCACAAGAAAGGCATGCTTATTGTCGATAAGCAGAAGGTGGTTCAAAAGCAAAAGAGAAACCTATGCTTTAAATGTGGTGATCCTGGGCATTTAGCTCGTGATTGCTCTAAAGAGGTATTCCTTTCATTATTTTGATCGATTAGCTTATTTTACGTTCTAAATCTTGGATTTCCGACTGATGAAAATTTCCATATTGTGGTACCCAAGCATGAAATACAGTATGTTATGGTATTTAAGTCTCTCATTCTCCTATTTTATGTGTCACAGATTGAGAAGCATCCGCTCAACCTGCAAGGGACAAAGGAGATTTCAGAAGACAATTCCACATTACAACTTGACACAGAAAATAAGCATGAAGAACAGGCTAACCCCTTGACATCTCCAAGGTACACATGCAACCAGGGTGCACCTGGTTTCTTCATGACAGTACCAGCAATTATTTAGGATCTACCATCAGTATTGTTAATGTTTCTTGGAAAAGGCAAAGTGAGTTTATCAAAATAGGGCGACTTGTTTATCTTGATATGGGAAATTTAATTTAGACTAGTGGCAATATATTAACTATTTCTTCTGAACAAGTTTTTAGTGCACTTATAGAAACATATCAAAATCTTTTACCAAGTGCTAGAACCTTGCTAGCTGTAATTCTAATCAGAGGTTCTCTTTTAGCTGTTTCATTAAGGAATCAACTCAAAAGTCTGAAACAGAAGTAATAACTATATATACGAATAAATATAACCTTGGCCTCAAGGTATATCGGTTAACAGAAATATATCGGATGGTCAAAATTCATACCGGATTGCGGTTGTCAGGGATATATCGGGGATAGTAGTACAAACTGGAGTATCATATGGAATGGTGAGCATATATAATATAATGTTCTAAGATGTAATCTAAGAATGTTCTAAGATGTAATCTAAGCACACTAAATGAAATGTAAACATTCCAAAACGCCTTTGCGAGAGAACTCAGGGTTATCGAGCGATTGAACTTAGGGAGAGAGCGAAGGAGGCAGAGAGAATAGAGCTGGATGCTCTAAACGCGATAGGAAACAATGAGTGTGATCGGTGGTTTTGATTTTATTTAGCGGGTATCGGGTTCGGGTCTGAAAAATAAGGGTTTTGAGACTCAAAATCCAACCAATAGTTGGGATGTTTTTTTTTTTTTGACAAAATTGGCCGGTTTAGACCGTATAAAAAGTGGCCTATTAATAGGATTTTCACCGATATATCGGAGGAAATTAGTGAAAAATTATAACATATTTAATTTTTCATAAATCGTATTGGCAGTTGTCCAAACCCTAGCAGTGGTCCAAACCCTATCTATCGGCAAATATATTGATAAAATCGATCGATATAGAGTGTATAATGATATTAACCATACACGAACAAGATGACAATAACACAAAATTTTTGGGAGCCAAAGTATAAGTTTATGAGTAAAATTCTATAGGAGAAATCTTTGAAAAAGACCATTTGTAATATTTAATTAGCAAAATCGACCATCTTTCAGCGATGTCAGCACAAGTGGCTGAAAATTGGTCGGTTTTGCTAAATAATAAAGTATGAAAATAACATGAGACAAGTAGTCCTGTGTTTCATGCAAAAATTAATTACATAGAGTTGGGTAAGAACCAATCCTTTGGATTCTAAAAAGACTATTTGTGGGGCTCAAGTCAATGGTTAAGAGACTTGTTACGTAAGTTTTATAGATAAGCATATTTGATGGGCCCCACCAAGGAGATTGGTTGATGATGAGTTTTGAGGGGTATGAGTTTTAAGATAGGTATGGGTGGGCCCCATGAACGAGATGTGAAAGTACATATGAATTAGTTACGGGGGCTTGATTCTCTATACCAATAGAATAGGTGGAAATTATGTTCAATTAATTACATGGGACTAGTAGTCCTATGTTTTTCAAAGATAAAGTTTGCCAAAATCAACCAACTTTCAGTCAACTATGTTGACATGGCTGGAAAAAGGTAGATTTTGCTAATTAAATAAATTTATGGTCGATTTTACTAATTAAATGTTAAAAATGGTTTTTTTAAAAAAAATTCTCCAATTCTATATCGTATGAGCCACTGTTCACACCTCCCAACGGGCTTAGGTAAAATTCACTTAATAGCTACAAAGAATCCAATCTTGACCTAGTTTCTTATTCATTTTCTTTTCTGGTAAAAATATGGATATTTAACATGTTTAAAGTATGGACATGAATTAGTGCATGTCTATTCTTTGAAATATTAGAATACATTTGCATACTTAATATCATGTCATATCTTGATCGATCACAAGTTTGTATTGTGTGACTTTAATATTTTTTACTTTATTATGACTGTTCTATGTAATCTCCACAAAAAAAAACAAAAAATAAAAAAATAAAAAAAAGAGTTAGGGGAAGGGCTGGAGTGTAAACGTAGACTAATTATTCAAATGTCTCAATTCCTCCTCCTCCTTCTTCTTCCTTTTTTTTTTGGTTGTTGTTGTCGGAGAAAGGCCTGGGGGCTATGATTATAATTGGGGAAGAAGCTTTCCTAAAGAGAGAAATGATCCTTGTGACTACCAACCTCTTATGAAGGTAGGAAGAATCCTCCTATATAGAGCTCCTCCAATTCCATCTCCTACATCTTAATCCTAATCAGAAATCTTTAAGGAACTCTCAAATTCATATCTATGGATATTGAGTCTCAAGGGTTAGAGCAGGCCAAAGAATAGGTAAACTATAACCTAGTCACAATTGGGCACCTCCCAAAAGTAGTTAGGCTGTAATACAGTTTGCATCCTCACCTTGGTGTATGCACCTATAGAATCTAGCAACTGGCTAGTATAATCTGGTTCGATTTTACCAAACCTTGAGTGTATTTATCTTTGTGGATGGTGTAAATATGCTCTGTTATCAAGTAGTTAGAAGTTTGATAAAAGACTTGTTGAAGAAAACCCTATGGATATTACTTATCCTAAACTTGCATATGAAATCATCACTTTTATATGTGAGCATCTTATAGATTATTAAGTTCAAATCTGAAGCACTATATCCAGTACTCATGAGGAGAAAATGAAGCCATGTGTTTGCTCCATACATTTTCCATGTCTTTCATGGCCTATTGTTTTTCCTAATACCTCTTATCATCATTTTATGCACTAAACTCTTTTTTTTCCCCAAATTTCCACTAATACAAAATGTCATCATTATGAAACATCATCCCTTTCACAACGTAAAGCATCATTGTGTTGCTTTCAATACTAAACACTTAGCGAGCACTTCCTTCCCTCATTTTTTTTATACTCCTAAATGATTTTCCACGTCATTGACAGCCTAAATGATTTTTTTCGTATTTAGGACTATCATTTTAATGAAAACAATATCATGAAATGTTGAGAATTATATACAAGTGATTGTTTTTCCCTTTTTTAAAGAGTATAGATGCATCTTTGTTGATCATTACGGATGGTTGTGTACTAAACTCATTTCACATATGCTTTTCTTATGTATATTATGGAAATCGAATTCATTATACATCTCTTTGCCTTATAGGATGCCTTGCATATTCTTTGATCACCAATTTAATCTAAGTGCCTAAGGCCTTGTACCATGAGCTATATGTGAAATACAGCTATTGAAGTTTTCCTATAAGTAAATCTACACGTATATAAGTTTTTAGTCTTTCCCTGATATTTTCATGGGGTGCCCTCACATTATTTGGAACTATGCTGCCAATTTTAATTTTGGATACATGACATTATCAGGACCTCTCAAGGTGTTCATCAACCCCATGAAATTAAGATGAAGGCTCTAGGGAATGCCAAGCCCAATTCCGCTGCTTCTGTTGCAGAGAGAAACCCTCAAGACACATCTAGACTTGAAATCAAGCGACCTCGGCCTCATGATCCCACCAAGAAAGAGGATGATGTAGGAGCACAGAAGAAGCACAAGAAAGGCAACCTCGTTGTTAAGAAACAAACTGATATTAGGAAGAAAAAGCGAAAACCATGCTTCCACTGCGGGGATCATGGGCACAGATCTAGCAAGTGCTACAAGAAGGTACTCGCGATTAGCTTATTTTATGTTCAAAATTTTGGATGCCCCAAGGCATGATGAATGAGTAAATTCCATGATTTGTTGCACAAATATGAACTCCTATATCGCGGCCGAGATTTAGAACATTAATATTATGGTAATTAGGTCTCATTATCTTATTTGCAGATTAAGAAGAAGCCAATCAAGCAACAAGAGACGATGGAGATCGCAAAAGACGCTTCCACATTACAACCAGAGAGAATTGAGAAGAAGCTGATCAAGCAACAAGATACAACAGAAATCGCAAAAGATGCCTCACCGATCAAGCAACAAGAGACGATGGAGATTGCAAAAGACGCTTCCACATTACAACGAGAGAGAATTGAGAAGAAGCTGATCAAGCAACAAGATACAACGGAAGTTGCAAAAGATGCCTCCACAATACCACCAGAGAGATTTGAGAAGAAGCCGATCAAGCAACAAGAGACAATCGAGATTGCAAAAGATGCTTCCACATTACAACCAGAGAGAATTGAGAAGAAGCTGATTGAGCGACAAGAGACAAAGGAAATTACAAAAGACCCTTCCACATTACAACCAGAGAGAAATGAGAAGAAGCTGATCAAGCAACAAGAGACAATGGAAATTGCAAAAGACGCTCCCACATTACACCCAGACAGAATGGAGAAGAAGCCGATCAAGCAACAAGAGACAATGGAGATTGCAAAAGATGCTTCCACATTACAACCAGGGATGGATAGTAAGCACGAGAAAAGGTCTAACCCGTTGACAACTCCCAGGTAGGCATGCTACCAGGTACCTGGATTGTTGATGACATTTATCTCACCCTATTTAATTAACACAGTAAAATTCTTTCATATTACTATTAACTTTTTCTCTTGGAAATAGCATAGTAAATTTAATCAAAATAGAATAATTATTATTTATGATTTCATATATAGAGAGAGATGTATTTAATTATTATTTTATTATTTCAGATATATATAGAGAGATTTTTTTTCTCGGCAAGACCTTGTTTTATCCTAGTTTTTCAAGGATTTTCTGTGACAACATGTCATGCAGATCTCCTTGCTTTACAATAGTAGAATAGGAAGGGAGTTTTGTTGGCATTCTGCTGATCATATTACATTGGTCCTATTTCAATTTTTCGTCATACAGATTCATCCTCTATCATGAAAGCTATTTTCCCTACGTAAATCTTATTATTTTGGAAGTAAGAAAAAAAATGGCAGAGAATGCAGATTAAGATTATTAAAGTTGGATTTAGGATACTTTTAAGATCGCAGAAAATGTGCACCCGTTTTCTGTGTTATTCAACCTATAATGCTAACTTCTAACATTGTAAAATTTTTTGACAGCTCCGAGCCTGCTTCTGATCAACTCCATCCACTGAAGGCTCAACAGAAAGCCGAGGTCTCAAACAATCCTTCTCGTCATTCTCATCAACTACCATTTGAGCATGAGAAGATGGATGCCTCTAATAGATTCCAGCCTAGTCTTCGTCCTCACCCCACACAGTGGAATAGAGGATCACCTGTACCCCCAGCGACACCTTCACAACAGTGGAGTAGAGGATCGCCTGTACCACCACCGACACCAATGCAACACTGGAATAGAGGATCGCCTGTACCTCTGCCACCTAGGCAGCAGTGGAATAGAGGATCACATGTATCACCACCGCCATATTCACAACATTGGAATAGAGAATCTCCCGTATCACCACGGGCACCTACTTGGAGAAACCACGCTCCAATTGCTACACCATCTCCACCACCTCAAATGGACCGATATCTACCACCTTATGTGGACCGATATCTACCACCTCGTGTGGACCGATATCCACCACCTTATGTGGGCCGATATCTACCACCTTATGTGGAGCGATATCTACCACCTCATATGGATCAATAACTCCTTAAACCATAGCCCTCACTATCCTAGGTTCAACACTGCCAATCCTCAAAATAATCAGTTTGGTAAGTGGAGGTGGTGATATATTTTGGTATGATTAATTTTATGCTGAGTTTTTTTTTAAATTATTTATAGATATAATGTACATATTTGGAATAAGAAACTACGCACATATGTTTATTCCATTGGTCAGTTTTATGTATTGTACAGCATATGAGTAAAGGCTGGTTGCTAATTGTTTTTCTGTTGGTCCTTACTCGTTTTGAAGTTGCTGCGATTAATATTTTTAGGTCTTCGAAGGCTTCCTTCATCCTTGGTAGTGTGTTCAAAACTTGTAGATGGATATAGAAACTGTTTAAAGTAGCTAGCTTTTAATTTAATCTCTTCTATCATTTCATGTTATTGATGTTGTGCTGGGAGTTTTCTTGTTTTGATCTGCTTCATCTGTTCCATTGATGATACAAGTAGTTTTTTTTTCGGTTCCTGATGGTTATTTTATGAACCTCCCTCGTATAATAGGTGCCCTCGTATAATAGGTGCACACTGTGGATGGATTGAGAGGTGTTTTTAATTAATCTCATCCAGTGCCATTTTTTTTTAGCCTCTCTACGGCTTATCCTGTTATGGGCTGGGCTTGCGACCTTGTAAGTAATGGCCCGTATTGGGCTGAGTTCATTTGAACGGGGCGAGGTTCAAGCACTTGAAAGTAGTTACTAAAAGGCAATTGCCGGATGTTCAATTGCTGAGAGATAAAGAAATGTTGATATAGAATTTATGTTACAGACAATAATTACCGGATGGTCAAATGCAGAGATTGGGATCATGATTCATTAGCCAAAAACATTAGTTGTATTGTTTTAGTTAGCTATCCATGAAAACTAATGAGCTCAACCAAGAGAGAAACTGTTGGATCCAACTAAGAAGAATATGCTTAATCAGCAAAGAATAGGCAAGCAAGATCACATATAGTCATTCTTAAATTATTCTCTGCTAAAACAAAAGAATAATCATAACTAAACTACACTCTATAAACTGTTCGTACGCTGTTAGACACAAAAGTGTAAGATCCTTCCACTTAGATCGCTATTAACATTGACAAGTGATCATAAACCTCATAATCCTTCAAAATACCGTATATACAATAAATGCTTTAATATTCACTTTTGACTGAAAATAAAACAGGTAGCCTAGTCATTTGTCTTTTCTTTATAAAGGCAACATTACATAGTTATGGCAATTCTTCCGCAAAAAGTTGCCTAGTAGATTATGAAAATTGTTGCAAAAGGAACCATAGGCATAAAGGCAAGGAAAGCAATAATGCTGCTTTGTTACTTTGGAGGCTGAACACTAATAATCACAACAATTTCCAAAAGGGTGAGGGAAAAGGTGAAGAATGTAAATAGCAAGTACGTATCTTATTGTTCTCTGTGAATAAAGTTGAGCAAGATTACCACGCAACTATAACTACGTAAGTTGATTCTTTTCTTTTTGGGTTTTTTAAGATATTAGTCCCTTAAATCTGAACTGTTTTGATATTCGTCCCTCAAATCTGAATAATTTGATATTAGTCTCTCAAATTGCTTTTAGTTGTTGATATTAGTCCCTCAAGTTAGCTTTTGTTAATTATAGAGAGGAGTATTCCCTTATCTATAACTATTGCATTTATGGGACATTTATGCCCCTCACCAACCCAACCCATTTAAATCAGACCCAACCCGATCCTCGATCCCCATATAACCTAGACCCGATCACCATAACTAAGACTTGATCCCTCTTTTACTTCTTCCCCAGCGATACATTTTCAAGCAAAACCTAAAAAAACTAACAACTCTATCCAATGGAGGAGTCTATAAAAGTCATTGATACTCCTCCATTCCCCTAAATCGCATGCTCTAGCCATTAATATTTCTCCAACACCTCTTGATTTGGCAACCACATTTTCACAAATCCACATTTTCACCAACCACAAATATTTAAATCCTAAATCAATTGCAACTAATTTGTGGAAATCACACAAACATAGGGTAATTGGACTCATTATATCCACAACAAACTGCAAATCTTTTAGCCCAAAATTATCTACTACAAATTAGCCCAATATATAGAGCTAATATAAATCACTACATAATATTCAAACAAACCACAAATCTTTTAGCCATTAACTCAACAACCCTAAAAGGAAGATAATTGAAAACTCTAAGAAAAATCTAATTAAAAAAAAGAATGTTTTTTACCAAGACGATTGCTTAAACGCGTCTTCACATCAGTCCAGCCTCGTAGGGATTCTTCTTCTTCAGTTTGCAGCAAGGGAATAGGATTGATTTTGAGGCGATTTTGCGAGCGAGATCAAGCTATGGCCCCCTTTCTCTGATTTTGGGAACTAGAGAGAGGAAAGGAGGGAGAGTGGACATCATTTGGTGAGGGTTAATTACACTTGGGATATTTTGGTAATTTACTATATATGGTTAAGGTTAACTCAACCATAGTTTAGGTTTTTAACAGAAAAACCTAACAGAGGACTAATATCAACAACTAAAGGCACTTTGAGGAACTAATATCAAAATATTCAGATTTGAGAGGCTAATACAAAATAGCTTAAACGTAAGGGACAAATATCTAAAAAACCCTTTTGTTGATGTATGTAATCCCAGTCAAAATGGGTTTGAGGTTGAAGATGACGGGGATCCGCTCTCTCCCCCGAATATCTAGCTCTGAGTTAGGCTGTTCTTCCCTTCTTGTACAGGTGGAAGCTCGTGAGAGGACGGGGCTTATTTCCCCCGTTGTACCTCCGACGATCAAGTCAGTAAGTGAGTTTGAGTGGAGGAAAAGATGAACAATAAGAGTTTTTAATCGCAGAGTGCAGGGGAGTCGGCTTATTGTAGCATGTGGCCAACATAACGCCATTAATTGTGATGTTGACTTGTTGTTGGCGCGGGGCTCAATGCCAACCATTACAGGAGGAAGTTACTGCAGCACTTCGGCCGAGGGTACTGTAGCAGGCGAGTCGGCTTATTGTAGCATGACGACTAACAACGACTAGCAACACCTTTTCGCGTCGACGGCACTGTAGCAGCCGACCCTGTAGAAGTCGGCCGAGGTACTGTAGCAGGCGAGTCAGCCTACTGTAGCATGACAACTAGCAACTCCGTTCGCGCATGCCGGCACTGTAGCAGCTGCCCGAGGCTACTGTAGCAGGCAAGTCGGCACTGTAGCATGATGACTAATAACGCCTTTTGCATCGGCCGGCACTGTAGCAGCCGACACTGTAGAAGTCGGCCGAGGGTACTATAGCAGGCGAGTCGCCCTATTGTAGCATGACGATTAGCAACGCCTGTGGCGTCACCCGACATTGTAGTAGTCGGCACTGTAGAAGTCGACGAGGGTACTGTAGCAGGCGAGTCGGCCTACTGTAGCATGACGACTAGCAACGCCTTTTCGCGTCGCCCAGTACTATAGCAGCCCGCACTGTAGAAGTCAGTCGAGTTACTGTAGCACCGAGTGCCAAATACTTGAAGAAGGTCGGTTAAGACCGTCTTTCGGTCCTAAATTCGCATGTGAGGTGGCACCCATTGATTTTCACATAGACATTAAACAAAAATCTCTTTGGGGGTACCAACAGTAGGCCCCTTTCACTTGGATGCGGCTTGAGCCGTGTCTGAGTGAAATCCAATTGCCGCTTGTCGACTTGTAAGGATTGGTTCGATTGACTCGACCAGGGAGGAAGGACTGGCTCAACCAAGGGGGAAGGTCTAACTCGACCAGGGAGGAGGGACCGACTTGACATGGAAGGAAAGGTCCGCTCGACCTCAGCCCGGTGAGAAGGGCTACTTATTATAGCGCCAAGGGTAGACTACTTGAAAAAAGCTGAGTGGATCGGCTGCTGTAGCGCCGAGAGGTCGG
>JBAKGM010000368.1:0-14383 GCA_037177215.1 Asparagus racemosus | reverse complement strand
TTTAGGGATAAATATTTTTAACTTTCTCATAAAAAGGCAATAAATTGAATCCTAGGAATTCTATTCCTATCAAAGCATAGTTATGGATAAATATTTTTAAATGAAGGTACTAAATTGAACAGTAGGAATTCTATTCCTATAAAAGGACGGTTATGGATAAATATTTTTTAATGTTTAGTTTCCTCATATATATGTGCTTAATGGATTAGTATTTGAATCTAAGAGTATTTTTGTCTACTGAAAGATTTTCCCGAACTCGTGCTTTTAAAGTGAGTATGATGTGTATGGCCTTGCCTGGAACGGGTAGTAACATACAAGCCTCGAGCAGGGAATTTAAAAGCACTATCACTAAGAAAAATTGCTTTTTATTAATGTAAAACTATATTAAAATAAGATATATACAAATATGCTTATTTTTTCTTAATATAATCATTGCCAATATCAAAATACAAAATTTCTTTTTTATTAATCTAAGATTGTTCCAGTATGTTTTAAACGTATAGTCGATATTCGATATTTCAATTGATGTATATCTATGGCTTTTGGAGATTCTTTTGTTAAACGCGGGACCGGAAAAAGAAATAAGATCGGAAAGTAGAGGGGGCTAAAATACTAGTAGATATAGACTAAAGCAACAGCGGTGACTAAATTGCAGTTGCATATTCATTCGAAAGTATAGCACAACTAAAGACAATAGACAATCCATATTCGACATAACCTGTACTACTTATTAAAAAGAGTTACTATGTCAAAACTTTTGATTGCTACTTTTGCAACTTTTAGTGAGATAAAAAGAAAAGAGGGTTGTCGTGAAGCAATTATCCCAAAACAAAGTATTTTTTTCCTTTTGTTTTGAGTGGCCACAACATAAGTTCTAAGGGCCTACCAACTGTAAATTCTTTTTGTTGATGAATTTATATATGATGTTTTATAATTTAGAAATTTTGGCTTTTGCTATAAATTATTGTTCTTTTGAAATAAGTCATCAGAAACATGTACATTTTAAATAAGTTGCCCAAGTCTTATACGTTGCCCTTCAATTCCATTTTGTTATCTTTATTCTCGATAATCTTAACAACATTAAAATTTTCCATTATATTCTTATCTTCTTTCTAAAAGATCCATCTCTGAATATACATCTGATACAAATAATTTTTTTTTATTTCTTGTAGGATACAAACTACAGTTATGAGTAAAAAAATGGGATCCATATCAAGAGCAGTGATTGAAATTTTTTTGATGTTAGATTAATGCATCTAAGACCAAATTTGGCGATCAGATATCTTACCTTAATTCTGTAAATATGCAGAATAGATCAGGATCCTCTCTAATTAAGTGGTCACTGAAGAAGATCCAATTACTCCAATCCGTATCCTTTATTCCAATTTTAATGGTTGAGATGAAGCCACATAAGACTCTAAATATTGTCTTGAAATCGCTGTTGTCATTAAAACTACTATTGTGAAAACCGGGATTGTGATAGTGGAAGTCCTGTGTGGCTTCATCTAAACTATTGGAATTAGAATAGAGGGTAAGGATTGCGGTAATTTGCCGCACTCTAATTACCACCTAATATGTCGAATAAAATGTCGGCCATTGCTTTGAAGGGCAACAAATCTTTTATTTAAACAGCTACAACATATCACATATTATATTTTCTCAAATTTATGTGTTTCTCCTCATATCTACTTGTATCGGTATATATTTTCACTTAGCCGGTATGTGTTCGATTTTAGTCGAGCATGAATTTTCATATCAAAGTTTGCCTGCATTCGTATTAATCACGCGCGTTAATAAGCGGATATGGATATGACATCCGTTAAGCTAACCTCGTGATGATTCTTGGGCTACATAGACCTTTAGCCCGACCCAAACACAGCCCATGTAGAAGAAAGTGGCAAAAATGTAAAACAATCCAAACAGATGGACCTATAAATATTATTGGGCATTCTCACGGCCGCCAAAGGTAAAAAAACCCTAACCCTAGCTTGCGATCTCCAACGAGTTCGAGTAATGGAGGCGGCTAGGACCGTGAAGGACGTCTCTCCCCATGACTTCGTCACTGCGTACTCCGCTCATCTCAAGAGATCGGGGAAGGTTCGATCCCTTTCCACTGCGATTCGTTTTGAAATTTTTTTTCTTTAATTCATTCCATTTGTAATTGTGTGCTGAGGCTGGTCTTTGATTTCTTTAGATTTTTACTTGAAGTGAGTGAATGTTTTTAGTCACTTGTACGTGAAGATCGTGTGAAGATTTGATCTTTTATAGTTTGCCAATGTAAATTTTTTTTTTGATTTTTATAGTCATTTGTACGCCTCAAATCTGTTGCATTTATTGAACAGTGAGAAATTATGAAACATTGGGCGCTGAACTGGCGTTAGCAATTTTTGTTGGATGCATTGCTTGTGAAGTTAATATCATGTGCGTATGCTTTATCATCAGTTTGATACTTGCCTGTTGGAGATTCTGTTATTGTTATCTTTCTTTGCCTTTGCAAACGTGGGATGATCAAAATAATATTTCACTAAGCATTAAAAAAGTTTAGTGTTCTTTTAAGTGAAAGATAGTGGGTGCTTGTTGTTCTCTATTATAGAATTAAGATATGGGTTCTTTTAAGTGAAGATAACTGCTTTTGATGTGCGTTCGTCATCTGAGCTTCTTTTCATATGTTAGTAGTGTCTGCTTTTTTGAATGTTCGATAGTTTGTTGAGATCACAGTCAGTAAATTGTTTGATTCACCTTTTTCCTGGACATTCCTTTTCCATCAGTAATGTTTTTTTTTCCTTGTGCTAACTTTTTCATTACAAAATCTTTTTTTTCCTTCCCTTTTTTTGTGGTGAATTTTGTGGTTGGTTGTGCTAGTGATACTTTGTGTTAGTTCATATCTTAATTCTATAATACAAAACTGGAGCTCAGCTTCCGCTTATATTTATCTAGGCCTGTAGTTGATTATTATACCTAATTGTTGATTTTGATTACCTTGTTCTTGAGTAGATGGAACTCCCCCACTGGACGGATATTGTAAAAACTGGAAGGTTCAAGGAGCTTGCTCCTTATGACCCTGACTGGTACTATATTAGAGCTGGTACCCTTCTGCCACCTGTTTAGTCTTTTGTCACTTTTATAGATATTGCAAACGCATCCATTGTAACAAATTTGGTATTTATCTATTGCTTATTACCTTGGTGCAGCTTCAATGGCTAGAAAAATCTACCTAAGGCAAGGTATTGGGGTTGGCGGTTTTCAGAAAATCTATGGAGGCCGCAAAAGAAATGGAAGCCGGCCTCCTCATTTCTGCAAAAGTAGTGGTGCCATTGCGCGCCACATCTTGCAACAGTTGCAGGCAATGAATATCATTGAAGTAGATCCAAGAGGGTGAGTCTTGCATTTGTTTAGCTATTTTATTCAAATACACATGATTCAATCACTTGGTTTATGACCATTCATATAACTTTTCTCGTTGTGAAGACAAAATAATTTAAAATCAAGACAAATAAACTTTAGGATAGGTTCAGTTCAAGGATTTTAATTCGAGCTAAAGTATTTATGTTAATTATTATTATCAATTTTAAGATATTGAGTTATCTATTGTTATATTTTATGTCTTTATGATCCGGTAAACTTTGTGATAAATTGGTCTTAAAGATTATCTACTCTTTTTATGGTGGATTTTTTTTTGTGTCTATTTATGTGATTATATTTGCGCTGTTACAAAGCCTGTTCATGTATGGGTTCATTAAAATTACAACATTCTTAAAAAAAAAATTTGGTACATTCTTCATATAAGCCATCAAATTCTAACAGGAAGTATTGGTTGCTGTCGCAAGCTTTATTGTCGATGAGATCTTCTTGAGTTTTATACAAGTAACACACTCATTTACATTGAATCCCTGAAAAGGTTTCTGATGCTCATATATTACTCTGTTTACATACATCTAGTTTCGCTTGTCTCAAGATAGCTGTTTCTTCTAAGGTTTTGTCCCCCTAGAAACCACCTTAAAAATAGGGTGATTATACGGAAACTATCTTTGATTTTCAATTTATATGGAAACTATCTTTGATTTTCAATTTATACATACACCACCTTTAAATTGGGTTTGTGTTGCAATCAACCACCTTCTAGTCAAAGTTTCAATAAAAAACCAAAAATAGGCTTAATAAATTCATGTTGAAGGTACATGAATTGTATCCTAAAAGCATGAACATTAACAACACGAGTCACATGCCTTGAATGTGAGTTTTTAGGGGTATTTTTGGCTTTTTAGTGAAAATTTTGGCTAGGGAGGTGGTTGATTGCAACACAAACCCGCTTTAAAGGTGCTTTATGAATAAATTGAAAATCAAAGATTTACCCAATTTTGAGGTGGTTTCTAGGAAAATACCCTTTCTTTAAATATGATGTAAGTATTTGTTACTTTCTTTTTCCCCCTTTCTTATTCTATAAATAACCAAATGTTTTTCCCTCCTTGCAGTGGAAGGATAATCACTTCCCAGGGAAGGCGTGATCTTGATCAAGTTGCAGGTCGTATTGTCATTGCACCATGAAATTTGAAACTTTTGCTCGAGTAATTCCTGGTGAGATGAGATCTGTGAGTTGAAGAAAGGGCTTTTTTGACATTTGTGTTTCTTTTTTACTCATGTAGCTCTGAAATTGAAACCTAATGCAGCCTTTTTGTGAAAACATGGTTTCTTATATGATTTAGAACTATGTTATTGCTTATTCCTCCAATCTCTGTTGTGAGTAATACTTATTTTCTCGCAAATAATAATTATGCTTTGTGATCAAATATATATTTTGTAATGTTGAAGATTCTTGCTGTCGCCCGGTTTATTTGGTATGTGAAAATTGTTTCAACGAATTGTTGAAAATAAATTATGGCAGCTTCATTGTGCCTAATGTTACTGGCCCAAAGGGTGTTGCTGATGATCAAATTACTTATATTAAATTGCTTCTACTGTAATGTGCATACTGTGTAGTGTTTATACTGCTTTTTTGTACTAAACTGATGATTGATGAATGTGTGAGATTCTTTCTCTAAATTGTAATATGTAATGGGCTCAACTCATACCCTCTCTCTCTCCCCTTCGTGTGATGGCACAAAAGTAATATAGACCACGGCAAAACCCTGTAAAATAAATCATGTCACAACTCCATTATGCCGAACATTACTGCACCTCGAGGCTGTTTGTGATGATCATACTGCTCATATAAAATTTCATCAATTTATTGTATGAGTTTTTCTGAGACTCTTTTCGCAATGTGGGTTTTAAACCCTATGCTGTTGGCATCACTTATGATGGAAACTACAGTTATCATGTAGGGTAAAATTTTGTTAGCAATATTTCTAGGTACTGCAAAAATAATTGAGGGAGAAATCAATTGATGATCAATACCGCGCGCATCCTATATATTACGAGTAGTGTTGTTCATTGAGGCCAAAGTTCATAGAAATCTCCTGAAATTTATTATAGATTAGTAACTTGATTTAACACTGCAGTGACCTAAACAACTCAAGAGTAAGCGAAAAAGGCTTGAGCAATTTTAGTCACAAATGTAATACAATTGACCGTTAGGAATGGAAAAACAGTACTACTCCTTGGAGAAAAAACTAGCAAGTAATCATCCCAAACCTCACCTCTACCAATATAAAAGTCGTCAATTCAACAAACGACACAAAACATTATTCAATAACTTCTCTATCATTAAAACTATCAAGTGATACTACAATTGCATATAACTGAATAGTACATAAAATCGTCGAAAGGTCTCTGGTTAGCGTTCTAATATAGCATCAAAAGATACATAAGCGGTACACAAAAGAGAGTGTTTCCCATATATTCTAATAATTTAAAAGCATGTTATTCTCAGCTCATCAAAATGATACATAGAAGTTTATTCAATAGTTTTCATTTCCAACAGCGTTTTCACTCACGAAAACCATCAAATTGATACATAAGGTAGCAGCTCATCAAATGATACATGAAACTGCAAAACTGACTTCACTCTGGAATGGTTTCCACTCTTAAAAACCACCACCGCTTTGGGAAACCTTGTCAAAAAAATTCAATGTTTGAAAAATCCAAATTCGAATTGCATATCCACATAATCCTTTCAATGCCTCATCTTCAATAAAAAAGAATTCCAACAGAGATTTCAGATGTTCCTCGAGATTAACAACACCATCATCTTCACAACAGCGATACACTACATTGGCAACATTGAACAATTAGTATTCATGTGAGGTCTCTGATACAAGTATCATCATAATATGGAGACATGTAGTCAAAGCATTTTCAACATACCATGATGACTTCATTGGACGAGCATGAAATCTAGGCTCCTTTGGGACAGTACGAGGCCTCGTAGACCTATCGCCATTTAAATGATAGAGTTACAATTTTTGCAGTAGCGAAAGACTTTTGATAGGGATTATTGATTTGCATTAGTGAAAGACTTTTGATGAAGATTAGGGAATATTAAAACTTTTTACCTTTTTGGTACAAACGGACGATCAAAATAAGGCATTGGCTGCGCTTTTGGCACGAGCTCCCTTCTGAGCCTCTTTATCTCCTCTTCTTCTTCTAACTGTATAATACTAGCACATATTAATTCTACTAGCTAAACAAACAAGTAGGTAGATTAAAACAAGTAGGTAGATTAAAACTAAACCAAGTATTCTACACTTGCTGGCTGACCTGCTGCTGTCTCTCTCTTTCCAGTTTTAGTTGCTCAATGAAACTCAATCTCTCAGCAACCTGAAGAAAATACAGATAAGTAACAACTTTTCCACCTTTGGAACGCTAGAAAAAATGTTTAATGTCATATCCGAAGTGGTAGTTCTATGGAATAACTTACGTATTGATCGAATTCTGATCTCTCCACTGCACGTACATCACTGTGGAGAACCAGATCAATTGGCTCCGTCCTTTCTTTCACGGGGGGTTTCACCAAGCACTACAAGAATTTCATCGAGGAAAACTAAATGAAGATTTTGCAAAATCACATAATTTACTTGCAGCATTAAAATGGAATGCTAGCAACTTCCGAATCGATTCAAGAGTGAATAAAATTCAAATGAACCTCTGTCTTAAACTTTAAAATTAACTTCCAAGAGTGAATAAAATTCAAATGAATCTCTCTCTTAAACTTTAAAATTAAGGACTATCCACGTAAAAAAAAGGAAAAGTCTTTATAACTGAAGAGCCATATGTGATGAAGGCTAAAATTTTCCATTCGGCACGATCAATCCATATTACTTAGTGAGAGGAGAGAAATCAACAGTCATCATTGAGTTCAATCAACTATTTTGATCATCCAGGAAAACTAAATGAAAACTTGGCAGAATCACATAATTTACGTGCAGAATTAAAATGCAACACTAGCAATTTTTGAATCGAATTCATGAGTGAATAAAATTCAAATGATCACTGGCAGTTTTTGAATTAACTTTTAAGAGTGAATAAAATTCAAACGAACCTGCCTTTTAAACTTTAAAATCGAGGACTACCCCTAAAAAAAAGGACTTTAAAACTGAAGGGCCATATGTGATGAAGGCTAAAATTTCCACGCAGCACAATCATTCCACATTACTTGGTGAGAGGAAAGAAATCAACAGTCCTCATAGAGTTCAATCAACTATTTTGATCTTCCGCATTACATTAGCTAGTAAATGAAATGGCTACAGTTTCACAAAATCACACTACATTTGGTAAGGAGAATGGTGTAAGGAAAAAAATACCTCAAGCCATTGCTGTAGCAACTCCGTAGAGAGTAGCCGTGTAGGCAATAATTAATAAGTGAACAAATTGTTTCATGTCTGGCAGTTTTCACAGCAACAGTGAGGTCTATTCAATTATTCCAAACCACAATCATATCGGAACTTAGTAGAGTGTAAATATGTTTAAGATAATGTGTTATGCATGCATCTCACGGCAATTAGACAATTCCAAATATGTTTGCAAAGGCAGGACCGCATAAGCACTGAAGCATGTGTCACATTCGTGTTACAATAGTACTCTCTTTTATGAATATGTAACAAGTAGACGTTCTCTTAAAAGTTATTATGAACTTTCAGATTGATATTCTCATCTACCTTTTCCCCCCTCATCTACCTTCACCTTTAGACAGCTGTTAAAAATTACTCCATTTCTGAGGCTTCCTTACCTTATCTCTGCCTTAATACTTACAAGCAACCCAACCATTGAATAGGTTGCATCAAAAGGGAAAATATCTGGGCGATAGCTTTCAAGCCATCAAAAGTTCTGGAAAGGGACATCTAAATTGGTCTCAAAATTACCCATCCTATCCACAGATAAAAAAGATGCTAAATAAAATCTAGCAATACTACAGTTTCCGACACCCTGCGACTCCCTAAACAAGAAATGAGAGCATATTATGTTGCTCAAGCTCACAGAAAAGCATAGAGCATTCAGAAGGTGAACTGTGAGGCATGTCCTGCCAAATAATGTTCCCAATTTCAAACTTATGTAAGCAATCCTGACAATCGACTACACATGAGCATTTCATTAAAATCAATAATACTTTAAGCTTCAATTGCATTCATGTCTTTTAATATTCGGTTTAAAACAAACTAACATATGGCCCTCGAAGGAGGCAGATTTTTATGTAAAGCAAATTGACAGAGAGGAACAACTATTTAACTACCTCCGGACAGCTACTTAAATCCTTTTTCTCCATTCTGCTAGGTTGGGAGCCAAATCATTTTTGAGACAGCTACTTGAACTCCTTTCTCTCTATTCTGCTATGTTAAGAGCCAAGTAATTTGTTAGTTTAAGAATCACCTACCTTTTTCTATTACCTTGATCCATGTTTTCTTTGGTCTACTCCTAATCCTAACTGGGACCCCCCTTCAGAATCCTACCACTTATGTTAATATCTATAGTCCATTTTGAGCAATGCTTCTTTGTCTGATAATCAATTAAATTCAAGCCCAACTCCATACAAATAGGCTCTCACTTCTTACCTTACCTCAAGCAACTTCTGATCATCGATTCCAACATTTTTTCATATCAGATAACCTCTTTCTCAAATATGTTCTTCTCAATTAATTAACAGTCAGATCTTAAGACATATCTGATTGTGCAGCCATATATTATAATTTTATTTTTATGCAAATTGATTCTGCTCACGTACAATTCATTATGAACATGTAGGTTCAGCAAACAGATTAAAGAATAAATCTCACCCTGACTTAATATCCAAAAATACTTCCAAGGAAATTAAGAGAAAGGAAACTGAGTTCACCTCTGGTTCATCTGTAGTCCATGGAAGGCCTTGAGCAATTGGTATACGTTTCTTATCTTCCTCCGTAAGCATCTCCTTAACTTTCTTGATAAAATTTTCCTCTTTAACCCGCCCTCTTTGCTGTAATTGAGAAGCAAAGCTGAGTTATTAAATCTCATATATTTAATACCACTTGATATTTTAATTTCTCACATATTATTCAGAATCTAGATTCTAAAGTAATATGGTTGGTCGATTGATTTGATCATCACTACTATAATAAGAAGTGCAAAAATGGTGATGTACCTTAAGATATTAATTTCTCATATATTATTCGGAATCTAGATTCTAAAGTATTATGGTTGGTCGATTGATTGCATTATCACTACTATAATAAGAAGTGTAAAATGGTGATGTATCTTAAGATATAATAACATCCACAAGAGACCAAGGCTTGATTTTGAAGGACTAGTATTTTACAATTTCATATTTGGTTATTTGAGTCACAGTACAATTAATACGCCTCATCGGCATGTAGCATGGAAGAAAAAGGATGCTCAAAACTTGTCCAGACGTAGCAAGGAAATGGCAGTTTCTTTGATAAATAAACTTCATGTTTTGTATCTCTTTAGCCTGTTGTTCATATTGCAGCACAAAATAACATTGACAACACAAACATATGCTTAAGTTTTCAATTCATATTGTTAATTTTTATTAAACTCTGGCTTGGATACATTCTTGGTGAACTACACAGCAGTTTCTTTAATATCTGAGTGTCATTTAATATGGTATAGAACACCAGATCTCGAGAGGTTTTGGGTTTGACCTAAACAATAACTTCTCCTGGAGGGTTTTGTTTGTGGCTTTTTTGGGAAACTTGGTTATGTAACAGTTGTGACCCTTATCACATGCATTAGTTTGTGTTTTAGGTGAACTTTCACACTACTTTTGAAATCAACCGAACTAAACTATGCGTTGTGTTCCTACTAAAATCATCATTTCAATATTTACTACTATTCTAGTGAGTCTATTTGTTAATCATTCAAGTCAAACAAGCTAACTAGATTAAACACTTCGATCTCAAACTTACTTCTTGATCATTTGAATATCTGAAACTATTCTATAAAAGGCTCATTTGTTTACTTCAGTTTAAACTTTGAATATAATTTTATCATCAACTAAGGAAATTGTTACTTGAACATTGTCGAGGTAAGTCAAAATATCCACCAAAAGTGACATGTTGGTAAAAGAGTGGCCCAGTGCACGAGGCTCCCACCATTGTGGGCTCTGGGGAGGGTAAGATGTACACAGCCCTTACCCGCCTTATCCCCGCTTTGCAGAGAGGCTGTTTCCGAGATGCGAACCTGTGACCTCTAGGACACAAGGCAGCAACCTTTACCATTGCGCCAAGGCTCACCCTCTAAAAGTGACATGTTGGTCATCCTCATATATAATGTATAATGAAATTACTAACAAGGAATATATTGGATTCACCTTAACGTAGATATCCACTAACTGTGTATAACAAACTATCTCCCATAGTGAGCTAAACAATATAGTTTGACACCAACTTCTGAGATCAAAGCATTTCTGCAACTCATACATTGAAATTTTAACATTTAATACAAGTTTATGCGGCTATTTCATAATGAAACTATGTTGAAACTTAAGATGGCAGATTATTCATATCTGCACAAAAGAAAATTAAGCATTAATCTTTAAGGGATCAGAATACCTCAGTCCTCAGTTTGAACGGCTGTTGACTTGTCACCTTCAGCTTCTTATTCCAACTCCTTCTTGATGAATCCAAACTCTGAGCCAAAAATATCCAATCCAGCCAATGAACTTTCAGAAAATTCCTAAATGAAATTGACAATATACTGGAAGAGTAAGAAACGAAAGATGCGATCAGATGATTCAGATCTTACAATGCGTCTGCTCCTCCTGCCGCCACTCGATGTCCTACTCCCAAAGCTAAGCCTATTGAATGAACCAGCCACTCAAAACCATTGCCCATAAAAATTATTTTTAAAATAACCAAAATTTTTGCAGAAAATACAATGACGACTAACCTATCGCCATTACTGTCAAATGACGAACATAACCTCGAATCTCTGACAAACTCCAAAGAAGAGAAAGCTGGGCAAGAATCGCCTTCACCATCTTCACTCTCTGGCCTCTTCATCATCAATGGTTCTCGCAATCCTGGCAAAGCCCAATCAATCTCCTTAAATCTTCTTCTCTCACTCTTTCCCCCCTCATTCTCATCTGAAATTGAGAGCAGATTCTCAAAAGCCTTGACCAAATGCTTCACCCTCCCCGACCCGGGCTCCGGTATATCTCTCAGAGCTTCCTTCATCACTAAACTCTTCATCCTCTCAACATCTGGAGTCTCAGATTTCTCTCCCTTCTCCTCAATCTTCTCACTTTCATCCTTTGATTCGCCACAATCTTTCTTAAAGAAGTTGTCTTGTGATGCTCTGAGGGCCTCATAAGCGGCTTTCTGGGGATCAAAATCATTGCTTTTTTCACTAATATTTCTTGGGTTCTTCTTCTTCTTGGCGACAATGAACTTCCTCTGCTGCTGCTGCTGTTGTTGTTGTTGAGGAGGAGGAGGTGGTGGTGGTGACCGGATCCGGGCTGGAGTTGAAATGGGTTTCTTGGGCTTTGTTGAGGATTTCATCAATGGAGTCCTTGTGGGCTTTTGAGAAGGAGTTTTAGGGATGGGGAGATTGGGGTCGGCGTTCTCGCAATTGGACAGGGTTTTGATCGGGGTTTTTGATGGGTTTGCTGATGTTACCATGGCGATGGTTTTGGGAGAGGAAAGGAGGGATCTTGCTGCTTCTAATTTGATCACGATTAGGGTTTTTATTCTTTTTGTAGGCGCTGTTCTTGAGGAGCGATTTGGAAGAGAAGAGAGCAGAGAGAGGAGGAGAATGAAAAGTGACGTTGAGAGGATGGGTTGTAACCCGTAACGGCTAGTTTTTGTTGTGGGCCCGCGGTGGGGATTTTTCTTTTTAAATTTTTAGTGTTTTTGTTGGTAGGGCAGACAATTATTTTCCTAATCGAAATTTAAAAATGGAATTAATTACATTCCGATATCTTGAGGCGATGTCACTTATGAGAGATTGTTTGAGTTTTTTGAATTACAATTGACTCAGATTACAATTTAAATAAAAACCATTAAAATAAGAAAAATTTATATTAACTGGGTTTTTTTTCGTGTGCCGATGGAGCGTCGATCGTGTAGCTCGTTGACGGTCCAACTACGACAATGGGTCTTTTGCTTTTGGTCTCTAATTTGGTTGCTTAAAAGATGAATCTGTCTTCTCTTGGAACTGAATATTAGAGAGAAAGAGAGATCAAATGCTAATCTGCGTGTCTGTATCTATGGGTTGTTCGATACTTTTTAATGAATTTCCCCTCCTCTCATAGGTTGGGGGGGGGGGGGGGGAGGGGGAAGAGCGAACTTCGTTGACTGTGGCTGGCCCCTCTCCTTCAGATCAGCGGTGACGTGGCCCATGTGGGTATCTCTGGACGAAGTTCGTATATAACCAAGTTAGCGAACTTCACTGATGAGTTCTAAGTTAGCACAGAATTCGACTCGCGATTTAGCCGACTCAATGACGCCTTTCAACTCGGTCCAACGTTTGAATTAGAAGTCGACCCACTCTTGACTAGGTTGGGTCGGGTTGAGGCAAGCTGTATAGCGAAGTTCGCATGTTCTATTGAGTGAGCTTCGCTACAGCTCGTTGTGGGCTAGAATTTGGGTCCACTTGAAGTATTTAACCCGTCGGCGTTTACTTCTTAGATCCAAACTGACTGAATATTGGCCTGTAAAAAAAATATTATAAGTACCTATAAGACTCCCCCAAAGTTTTCAAGATCCTGCATTTGACTTGTAGTAGGGATTGAAATACTTTGGATAATAGCGGTATACTGTTGAATGTAGCTTGAGTCGCCTTGCTTGGGTTAAAAATTGTCTTCAATCTACTTGGAGTTTCTCTGATTTTAGATTTGAAGAACTTTTTGCTGATGAGCTTAGTTTCCTAAAAAATATAGAATAACCAATTTATCATGCCTCAATTATGAATCATCAGTTTGAGAAAATTTTCAAAGAAGAACTGGTTGTGGTAGAACAAAATTTTAGTCATAGGGAACCTGAGTTTAAATTTAAGACTAGCCAATACCAGAAACAAAAGAAGCATACATTCCTTCAAATTCTATAAAAATTATTGAAAACCTCGGAGTCTATAGAATTTAAGAACATCTTTGAGTTTATCATTTTAGACTCCTTTAAAATCCGGGGTAGAATTTTTAGCAATAAGGTAAGATTTGATGTAGTATGTGAGCTTTTCATTTTTAATTTTTTATTCTACATCTTTACTCAAATTAATAATAAAAAGAATGTATTCTTCTCTCCTTTGAGAGTTTCTTGTTCTTTTGAAAAAAAGAAAAAAAAGAAAAAAAGAAAATTGAAAAATAAAAAATAAAAAATATGAAAGAAAAAAAAAAGAAAATTTTGACCACATCCTCCTCTTACTAAATGTAATTGTAGATTTTTATCACTGTTCAAGATCGACTGAACAAATATAAGTGCTTTATTTCCTATCTGCTTTACTTTGTGCATCATAAAGTTTGCATTGAGAACAATGCAAAATTTAGATGTGGGGGTGGAAGCTAGTCATCTTTTCTTTTTATTTTACCAATTTTTTCTTCTTTTTATTTTATTTTTTCTTTCTTTTCTTTCCCTAAAAAACTTTTACTTGCCAACTTGACTGAGTTAATTAATAATTGATCTACTTGATAAATTTTAAATTTTCTAATTCTTAGTTAGTTTTTTACTCAAGTTAATCCTTTTATGATAACTCTACATAAATTTTTTAAAAAATAAATTTCAAAGTAATATACTTCACTATGGTCAAACTTAGACTTTTAATTAAGGTAATGTAATTTTTGCATGATTAGCTTAGAGTGGAAAATAATTTTTCATGTTCTCTTGATCTACACAAACACACACACTCATATATATAAATATATTTAAAAAAATATTTGCAAAAAGAAGAGTGTGAAAAATGGGCACCAATAAAAATTCTCTTGATCTACACACACACACACACACACACTCATTTATATACA
>JBAKGM010000366.1:0-25138 GCA_037177215.1 Asparagus racemosus | reverse complement strand
CCAGAAATGAAAGTGATCGGGACTACTAGTCCCGATCACTTCGCCCAGAACTTCAAACTGCAAAACCGACCCTTTTCAGTAGAAAAGGGTCGGTTTTGCTTATTATTTTTCCAGGAGGTCGATTTTGCACAATAATTTTCAAATGTGGTCTGTTTTCAAAATTTGTCCTTGCAACAATTTTGACCGTGACAGAAACCAAAATGTCAGTATCTTCCTTACTTTGATTCCTGATTTCAGATTCTAGACCAACACAAAACTCCAAATAAACCCAAATTCCAATTAACCTCAACAAGAATACAATCATTCAGTTTTTCAAAGTTAAGAGGCACTAAAAAAAATTTCAACAAAGAACTCACCTTTGAGAACGTACTCTTCCCCGATCCATTCTTGCCCACAGTCGCATGAACCTAAAACCCATAGACATACTAATTTCAACCCCAAAAAAAAAGAAAAATCAAAGACCTAGTCAAATTATTTCGAGTTCTTTTACCTCATTCTCGTTAATAGTAAGATTGACGCCACGTAGGATCTCCTGCCTCGACTCCGCGATCACTGCCCTAAGATTCTTCACCTCCAAGAGCACCCTCGGCGTTGCTCCGCCGCCGGCATCGGCGGAGACTGGGGAGTCAACGGTGAGTGTGGCCCTGAGTGAGGGGAGGGTTTGGGGTGCAGCGATTCGATTTGTGTTTTGGCGGGAAAATGTAAATGGGAAAACTTTCGAGGGGTTGGTTGTAAATCGGACGGAATTAGTTGGAGAAGAAGGAGGGATGGAGGATGAGAGCCATTGATGGTGATTTTTTAGGTTTTACATGAGCTCCCGATTTGAGAAGAGGGGTTTGGGTTATTCTCAAGAACGCAATTTATTTATTTGAGGTTGGGTTTTTAGTGCTAGTCCCTCACTTCATTAGCATTTTGATACTAGTCCCCCAAATCTACATATTAGTCCCACAGATTACATTAATATGTTGATATTAGTCCCCGTGGTTTGTTGGTTTTCTAAATGCTGAGCAATATTTGAAGTTCAAATTTTTTTATGGAATGAAAAGTTTTACCCCTTTTCACCTGTCATCTTCCCCAACGGTCCACTAGCTGTGAACTCCTTGTCCTCAACCGTAATTTCTTAAATGCTACGTTACTTCACTAAAATCTTGTGGGGAGTTTTTGTCATTAGTCTCCAGCGAAGGGTTAGAGTGGGGTTTTTAGTGCGAGATCACAATTAGGGCAAACAAATACCTTTGAACGAAAATAGTAACAAAGTGACTAATATCAACATATTGATGCAATTTGAGTTGGTTTAAGAAGTTTTCTAAAATCTAGACATAATTCTGTAAATAGGGGGGAATTTTAAAAATTGAGATGCCCAAAATGACCTTCAGTAGCCATTATGAATGATATGGAACTACCTGCTCACATGTGTATAGTCCTCATGAGAGATTCGGACTCTAAAAACGAAGAGATATTGAAATTCGGTATATCCAGAATCTAACTAGAGTTTTAGAACTTATCTATTACATTATATTATGATAAGTCAATGAGATGGAAGAAAATGATTGCTCTAGACTATTAGATTTTAATTTAATGGAGGTGGATGAATATAGGATGAATGTATGAGTGAAGATAAAGAACTTGTAGGTAAATAGGTAAGATCAAATGTCTTAAACATTTTTCCTCGAATAAAAATTCAAAAAAAGACTTATATGATTCTCATTCATGATAAATAAACAGACTAATTTGATTAAAACTCTATTATTGTATTACAGCAATGATCAAATTAGAAATTAGTATATGGCAAACTTACACTATCAAAATACAATGCCGTTATCATTAACTTATTAAAATAGAGAAGCTAAACAAGGTAATAGAATTACTTTCTGAACCAAATTCTGCTGAATTTAATTGTCCCGCTGGTGTTATATTCTGCTTTTTTTTTTTAATTGCTAAATTCATTATCATTATCGCGGTAAGTTCGTGGATTAACTAATCACCTAACAAGTACCAACTAGCTACGATAATGTCAAACTCGTAAATTTCCCCACAAATTCTGGGCATTTGCGTGCACTAGTTCTTAAATACACTCCACTCCTTCACTCTGAGAGCGAGGGAGGGGGAGAGAGGGAGAGATTTCTCTAACAAGTGAAGTTCTATTAATGGCAATTTCCTCGTCAAAAGTGCTGAATTTTCCAAAATGGGTAATTTTCTTTACTTCCAGAACTTCAGTTAACCGTGAGGGTTAAAGCTCTGAAAATTGGATTTTTAAGGGAATGCTTCGGTTTTTAACGTGAGCATGTGCGCGAGTTTTGATGGATAGTTGGAATTGCAGTGTATTTTGCTTAAAGTTGGGAGCTTTTAGTGTATTTGTTAAGTTTTAGTGTAATGCAGCTACTGGGAAATCTTTTGAGTGGGAATTTTTTATATGGGTTTTCTTTTTCTCTTAATGTTATTTCTTTGAGCTCTACTTCCAGCTATGACTAAAGAAAAGAAATACAATTGGATTTTGAATGTAGTTCCATCTTTAAGTTGTTTTTTTGGGGTTCTAACACCAAGAATTTTGACACCTAGGTTTTGGAATTTTTTTTTTTTGGGATTTCCCTTCTTTTTTTTTTTTTTTTTTTTTTTTGGTGGGGAAAGGAACTAAGAAGTGCTTTCAACTGTAATATTTGGTGCAATTTTTGTGGTAGTTCCAGCTTGATTATAGGTAAGTTAATACTCACTTGAGTGTCTAAAGATATGTTAAAGGCAAAATAGTGATTTCATTGAAGGATGATATCCTAGATGTATTCGCTTCATATGAATCATATCGAGGATTCATTTCAGAAAACTTTACTTTGTTTTGCTTCATGAGTTTGGTATGATCCTGTTGCTGGGCTGTTAGTATGGCATTTTGCTGTAATTTAAGTGTTTTTAAATGTCATTTATTAGTAACAAAGTCTTTTTTTTTTTTTTTGGGTGTATATTAACATCTATTTGCAAATGCTCTGGACTTATTTTGTCGTAGATCGATCTTTTAGTTCTCAAGTGTATCCCGGTTTTTCTCATGTGAAATTACAGTTCAAAATTTCTGCCTATTGTATTATTTAATCTCTCTAAAATTTGATTCAATATTTGTCTGATTGGGTTCTAAAGTGCACCCTCATGTGCATGCTAGCTCACCATCTTCTATTATGAAGCCTCCTCACCTTTACTCATCATCCTTTCTTTAGTGGAGGGAGGATTTGATTCCATTTTTCTTCTGTTTCTTACATAGGTCTTTTTGTATTTAGTTTAAAGGCCTATTAATTTATCTGAAGCTCCACTTCTGTATAAAATGTCAGATAATGTTGAAGTGTGAGCTCTCTTTGCAAAAGGCTCAGATGCCTGGGCCCTTGCTCTCTTTCCTTTTCTCAGAGAACTTTTAGGCTTTGATCAATGATTAATTTTCACTGAGCTTGTACCATAATGAAGCTATTTGCTTATAAAATTGAATGGCTTTGATTTTTCCTACATTTGTTATCACCCTTTCTAAATGCCCCACTTGTCCTTTAGGTAAGAAAACCATAATGATATGTTGGCAAAGCTCATGGCTTCTTCAGGATTGCCTTATCTTTCTCAGCTGTTGCTTGACCTTCCAAGCTCTGATATAATCAATGTTCATTAGTCAAGCTTATAGTTTTTGTTTGTGGGTAAAGTATCAAGTGTACCCGGGTCCACAACATCAAATGTGCACGAAATGAATGTTAGCCCTTGGATTGTTAGATTTTGGGATTCGTGCACAGATCCAAAGGTTGACAACTTGACATCCTTTGGGTACACATTTAATGTCGTTGGCCGTTCCCACTAGATACTTTCTCACCTTTGTGGACCTTTTAAGTGTGCTGATATGACCAAGGACTACTACTTTTCACTAATTAGAGATGCCTAAATCTTTTCAGATTGTCTTGCTTTTGTTCTAATGACTAAGTTTTCCAGTGAGAAAAGTTTTATGCTAGTTCTCTTTAACTTTTTATCCCTTTTTCCAAATTTTCTTTTCTATAAACCAATCTCTCTTCATTTCGTTAGACTTCTACAGTATACTTTCAGTTATCTTTAGTATTATTGCTTATACCATCCACTTACTTCTTGTCCTTTTGATCAATGCAGTAGGAGCTGAGGATCTGTGGATAAAAACATTCAGATTTTTTGGAGTTTTTATTTGCTCTGAAATCTAACCATGGTTCACCTCAAACTCAAATCCATTTCTCTTGCATCACCTTCAATATTTCTTATCCTCCTATTGTGCCTACCATCTCCATCCACTTCTGACCTGAGCTCTGAGAAGCAAACCCTCCTTGCTTTTGCCAATTCATTGCATCATGGTCCAAGACTTAACTGGAAACCAAATACTCCAATTTGTTCTTCTTGGATTGGAGTTAATTGTACTAGAGATCAAACCCATGTTCTCTCCATTAGGCTACCCGGTATCGGGCTTTATGGAGAAATTCCACCAAATACTCTTGGCAAGCTCAATCACCTGCAAGTCTTAAGCCTACGGTCAAACCGTCTCACTGGAAATCTCCCTGTCGATATCGTATCACTTCATTCTCTTCATTTTCTGTATCTCCAACAAAATGCTTTCAGTGGGGACATACCAAGTTCACTCTCTTTAGACCTCATCTCACTCGACCTTTCATATAACTCATTTTCAGGGGAAATACCCTTGGCAATTCAAAATCTTTCTCAACTTGTTGTATTGAATCTTCAAAACAATTCTCTCTCTGGACCAATCCCTGACCTCAAACTTCCGACACTGAGGCGTTTAAATCTTAGTCACAACAATCTTAACGGTTCCATACCCTATTCCCTCCAAAACTTCATTAATGATTCATTTACAGGGAACATTCAGTTATGTGGCCCTCCTCTACCTCAGTGCTCTGCAGTTCTTCCTTCTCCCTCATCACCTCCGCCCATATTTCCCCAGAGTAGAGAAGAGAGTTATAAAAAGAAGCTATCTGCGGGTGGCATAATTGTAATTGTTGCCGGTGTAATCGCCTTGCTCTTGCTAGTCATAATCATTCTCATACTATGTTTTATGAAGAAAATGGAAGGAAAAGAAAATGTAGCCTCGAAGGCAAATGGTTTAGGCAGTGGAAATAACGAGAGACCTAAAGAGGAGTATAGCAGTGGAGTTCAAATGGCTGAGAAGAATAAATTGATTTTCTTTGATGGATGTTCGTATACTTTCAATCTTGAGGATTTGTTGAGAGCTTCAGCTGAAGTTCTTGGTAAGGGGATTTATGGCACGGCATATAAGGCTGTCCTTGATGATGGATGTGTGGTTGTTGTGAAGAGATTGAAGGAGGTGGTGGCGGGGAAAAAAGAGTTTGAACAGCAGATGAAAATGATTGAAAGAGTTGGGAATCATACGCATCTTTTGCCTACTCGTGCATACTATTATTCCAAAGATGAGAAGCTTTTGGTATATGATTATGTTGCTGGAGGCAGTTTGTATACCATCTTGCACGGTATGTCTCTTTATTCTCACGTTTCCTTGTTAAGTTTATACGTCTTTGTTACATATTCAAGTTCTATATAGTTAATCAAATGCACAAGTTAAGCATGTGAAGCTTTATGAAATTTGGGAAATATCAAATTCAGTCTATGGTTCTAAGAAGAGAAATGGAAGAACTACATAGGGTTCATGCAATATCATGTGATTATAATTATAATTTTACGACTGAACATGATCCCTCGGGTTGAGACCTCGCTATTTTATGCCGTGATTGCTTTTTTTTTTTTAATTAGCTTTAAATGTGTGTCCAGTGGGATCTGAATCTGCATTGCTCTGATACCAATACAAAGCCTCCTCTACACTGAAACTTGAAGTTTGGGTGAGGATCGATGGTTATAAATAACCTAATAGTATACAAGCTTTTAAAACCCCTGCAACTATGAGGGCATGGTTATTACTAGACTAGGGTACCACTGATAAGTAATGCTGCAATCAGCTTTTGATATTATAGTCTTCGTTCCAAATTCAGTAGGTTCTAATTTCCGGCAATTTGCATATGGTACAATCAAAGTGCAATCAGGCTTAAGTTTGCAAGATAGCAGCTGTGTTAAAAGGGGGAAAACAGAGGGTTGTGCCATGTAGCCTAACTGATTTCATCGGCAAATGAACAATTTTCAACCAAATTGTATACAAAACATTCAGTTACATACTCAGCTTAATCTTCAATGTACACATCCTTCAGGTACTCATTTTGTCTCATTTTATGCATCAACAGGAAACCACGGTGGCACTGGAAAAACTCCGTTAGATTGGGACTCTAGAGTAAAAATCCTACTCGACACAGCAAAAGCTATATGTCATATCCACTCCAAATCTCGCGGTAAACTCACTCATGGAAACTTAAAACCCTCCAACATCCTCCTAACTCAAGATCATCACTCCATCATCATCTCTGACCATGGCCTTACTCCTCTCATGAACCCTTCATCCACAACATCAAAGCTTTCATTAGGATACCGAGCTCCAGAGTTCATCATGAACAGAAAATGCAATGTAAAATCCGATGTGTACAGTTTCGGTATAGTTCTGCTTGAGACTCTCACTAGGAAATCTCCTGATGAAGTTGTGGATCTTCCGAGATGGGTGCATTCAGTGGTTCGAGAGGAGTGGACTTCTGAAGTGTTCGATGTGGAGTTGATGAGGTATAAAAACGTTGAGGAGGAGATGGTTCAGATGTTGCAGCTCGGGTTGGCCTGTGTCTGTAGAGTGCCGGAGGAGAGGCCAAGGATGGAGGAGGTGGCGAGGGTGATTGAGGAAATTGGGAGGTCGAGTTCAGAGGGTAAAGGTTTGGAAGTGGAAATTATGTGAAGGGAACAATAAAAAGGGTAACTTGCCTTCAGTTGTGCCGAACATCTCTCAGCTCATGTATTAGCAATTAGCCCCCCTCAATTCATATGGTAGAGGGGTGTTACTTGCAATTTATCTTGATCTTAAATGACAATTTAGGGGTGCTATGTGCTAGCAAATGAGTTGAGGGGTGTTAGGTGCAAATGAAGGTATGAAAATGATGGGCTTTTGGTTACCTAGTATTGGTTTGTGGCGTGGTGTTATTGTGTAAGATTTCATCTTTGTTGTAAAAACTTGTGTCATTAGTTTCTGTTAAAGTTGTGAGCGACAATTGTCGACTAGATTCACCTGATGAATGATGTGATTTGTATATGGATGGCTATGCCCATTGCTACTACAGACTGTCCATATGTGTTTTTATCTAGGATGTTCTTGAATGAATCTTGTAGCCTTTGTTTGCTCATATAATTGCTCATCACCGATGAAGAGCAAAGAATTCAGTTTATAAGTTCTGCTTGCTGTATGTTCTTGATCATCTTCGTCATCATTATTATTTGTAAGCAGGGTATGTAGAGTATATATTTGTTAGGTACCCATGCCTTATTAAGCATTGCTCAAGAAATTAGACTTAAAAGATCTCTTATCCGAGAAAGTGAGATTTTGATCATCTCAATTCACTTTAACTTGCCTGTTAGTAAATTTATTGACTCGAGAATAATTCATCTTGATAACGAAAGAAATTTTTGGCTCGTAACGTTTTTCCTTTGTTTGATGTCGAAAGAAAATTTTGGCTAGTAATGTTTTTCCTTTGTTTGGCGGTGTTGCTGATTTAATTTCTTGCAACAGAAAGTTGTAAATGCATGCCAGTTGAAAGAGAAGGAATCGGAGAGTACCAAAGTTGAGCATGGACAACACCCAACTGCTTCTTGAGGAAACAAACTGGTGCATGATGGACACAATAAATTAAAAATAGTTCTACTACACTTACAATACTATCACATGCAAAGTCAGTGTTCATATAATATACTCCTAACTGTTACAGTATTATCTGTATGATGTTAAGACAAAATGATAACTCATCAATGTTGCAATACCATCTGTTAAAACTATCAAATAAAGCCAATAAAAAGTTACTTCAAAACTTAAATTGAACAAGTAAATAATCATCTCTCCACAGCTCAACTCCTAAATAGCTACAATCAACCTGATCTACCTCCGTCTCGTTCCACCAAATCAGCACCACTGACATACTTTGCAAAGAAAGAAATCAAACGGAACGGAGCACCAATCAACGGGGCATCAGAAATAGGAAGCGATGTATCTTCCTCCTTTGTTCTCTGAGGTTCCACCTCCTGAACCTGAATGTCATCCAACGGAACTGACACAATTTCTTCACTTATTCTAGAATTATCCATCGTCATACCATTGGGGATGCCAAATGGGTTATGAGTCCGGGCCAAAGATTGAACAGTTTCTTCTGACCGATACATATTTTGACCAAATTCTGGTGCATAGTCGATGGAAATGGTGGATTCAGCTGGCTCTTTTGCACGATAAAGCTCGGGGGAAGTAGAATGATTAGTAGGCTCAGAATGCTGATCTGACTCAATTTGCACCTCCTTTACCTGGGGAAAATAGTTGAACAAATTTCAGTGATATTTTGTCCAAATTAATGATCAATGAATCTGAATAAATATGGGAAACCAAGCCTGCGTGCTGCAAAAGAATAGTAATTTACAAAAGGGTTAATTGAGGATAAACCCCTCGTACTATAGCCCAACTGCGGATAGACCCCATGTGGTTCTATTGGTGCGAATAGACCCCTTGAGTAGGCATGGGCGTAGACTGGGCGGGTTCAGGCCTGTGAACCAACCTGGGTTCAAGGCCGAGCCAAGTCTGACCTAGGCCCGCACGGGTTGGAGGGGGCCAAGTCTGTCTCTCGGATCCAAAACCGGCCAGCGACCCATAGGTCGTGGGTCGGTCCATGGGTTTTTTTTTTCCTATTTTTTCCTTGTTAAACTATATTAAAGTTGTATTTAAGTTTATAAAATTATATTTAATTTATTTTTTTCCTATTTCAAGCTCTTTATATATATGTGTGTGCGCATGCGCATGCGTGCGTGTTCCACAAAGATAGATATTACACAGAAAAATATCGCAAACACACCGATATACGTGGCATCCAAGGAAAGTTAAAAACTTTCCTTTAGTTTAGAATTAAATTATAAATACAATAGAAAAAAGTAAAAATACATGTTAACTGTTAATGTTCAAGGAGTCGAATTCCTCCAAGTTATATTCGTCATATTCTTCAGGAAAAAGTTTTGTTTGTTGTCATTGTGACCGTTTCTTCCGCATCAAGCCAGTTCTTTAAGCATACACTTATCTCCATGTGCGCCGCTGTAAGTTGTGTTCCCCATTCGGAAATGACTCTGCTACCTACTAAAAAGGAACTTCCTGATGCGCCCATGGAATGCGCCCATGGAAGCAGGAGGGGTTAATACATCCTAGCCATAGTAGATAGAACGGGGTAGTTTTAAACTTCCTTTTTCTAGTATTCAACTACGTTAAAAGACTCCCAAGTATTTTCCTCATCTGAAGGTAGTACTGCACTTTCCAGATACATTCGGACTTTAGTCAAACTTACATTTGAAACTTGCTTTTGTTTTGATTTGGTCACCATTTTCTTCATCCCTTTTGGCACCAAAATAGCACTACTTCGAGATGAGCTTGACGTGCATCCTTCTTCTGAAACATGTCATGGACACATAACATCTCTATACAAAGAGTATAATTTATCAATAGTTTTCTTAATCTCTTTTATAATATCTGTTGTATCATGCTCATAACCCATCTTGTCAGAAAAATCCATAAGCATTTCAGATAAATTATCAATTTTTATTCTGGGATCCATAAGAGTTGCTAAATAAAAAATAAATAGCATATTTTCAAAATACTTTTTAAACTTAAACTCCATATCTCTTATGAAACCTGCAAGAAAGTCATTAGTTCTATATTCCGTAAATAATTCATCAATATTATTAGAATGATAAAGCATTAAATGAATAGTAAAATAGTGAACTCCAAAAAGTGTACTGGTTGTAGCCTCAAACTTCTATAAGAAGTGACAGTAAACTTCATAAAGATTCCACTCGTAAGTTGTTATAAAAAGATCATATTGATGTTCATGTTTGATAAATGCATCAACAACTTTTTAGTAAGGGATGACATCACTAAGCATTTTGTAAGTAGAGTTCTATATTGTCTTAACATCAACCTTAAGAACTTTTCTCCTCAAGCAGCAAACATCGTAAGACTCCTTAAAAATTTATTTTCTTGAACCGCTACTTCTCATAAAAGTGATAAACCATTTTAATTTTTGTAAATGTTGATTAAGAAATTTCATTCCATCCTATACACAAAGCTGAATAATATGGCAGACACACCTAATATAAAAAAAATTTACTACTAGATAGGTAAAGGAAATGGTAGCTCAGTATTATTCTCATGAAGCTAGTTGTAGTAGTAGTGGCCAAATCCACCCAACGATTTGCTCTTGCCGACTACATTATTGATCCCACCGCTACCACCAGCTTCATTAGAATAATACTGAGAATGTGAGAAATGTGCATAACCACTTCTAACGACAACGGATGGCAAAGAGGAAGAGTATTGTGAGGAGAATGAGTAGGGAGAGTATTGTGAAGTGGATGAGTAGGGATCTATTTAATAATGGGATATATTTTTTTGGTAAGAAAACTTTAGCAAAGTGTATATTTTTGTAATCAGAATAACAGTATGAAAAAATGAGTTAGATTGATAGAGTAAGTTGTGAGATATGAGGGAGAAATGATTCCTATTTATAGCAGAGGGAAGAGGTTCACTCGCTTCATTAAAAAGATTCCTAACGAATTGAACATAACTTAAAATTTGAAACCCAACATTGATTGACGTCTCTAAAACTGATGTGAGATTAATAAAATTTACAAAAGGATTTGACAGAAAGTTAAAGAAACAAATAGAAAAATTGAAAGAGAGTTGTTCGCTCTCTTTTTATAGCAGGGCAATTAAAGGCGGACCCCAACCAATAGGTAGTGGGCCAGGCATGCATCGTTGCAGGTTCCTGCTGCTAGCTGGGCTACTAGCCTGTTACCAGCAGCACTGACTTTGTTGCTAGCTTGATGCCAATAGGCCAACCTGCGACCCCGTCCAGCAAATAGGCTTGGGTTGCACTAAGTTTTTTTAATTTTTCATTGTTGTGTTGGTGATTGGACTGGGCTTCTAATATTGTAAAAAATTATTTTTAATTTTGTTTAAAAAGTAAACAATAATAGTCAACCCGGATTGGGCTAGATCGGGCCACTAGTGGGCTAGGCCAACAATGAGCTGGACCTGCTTCTTTGGTCCAGAGTAGGATCAAAACCTAGCTCGACCCATGAATCACCTTCAATGTGGGGTTGGGTTTGGCCCCAGCTGGGTTGGGTGGGTTAGGCCAACAGTTTGAATTGACCCATGCCCAACCCCACCCCTAAATGATTTTTTTACGATTTTGCCCTCTGTGGGACGATTTGTCAAAAATACTTTTTCACTGAGGATAAAAGAGAAAAAAATTCACTTAAGCGGTCTATCCGCACCAACAAAACTATAGGGGTCTATCTACAATTGGGAGATAGTACAGGGGTCTATCCATAGTTAACCATTCGCGAAAAGTAAGGTCGGGCATGGGCGGATTCAAACTGCTGACTGAATTGGCCCAACCGGCCCATGCAAGTGGGGCCACCACGGCCCACATTTAAGGCAGTTCATTGGTCAGGGTGGGTTTTGATCCAGACCTGGGACCAAAGAGGTAGGCCCAGCGCACTATAAGCCCGACCCAATCCAGCTCTGCCTAACTATGATTCTTTAATTTTTAAAACAAAGCTTAAAAAAATTTAAACCTTAGGAACCCAATCCAGTGACCAACACAACAAAAAAATTTTAAAAAAAATAGCCCAACCCATAGGCTATAGCCTATGGGCCGAACTGGGTCACAGTCTAGCCTACTACCAGCAACAAAATCTGACCTGTTCGCAGCAAGCCAGCAACAAATTTGTTGCTGGCTCCATTCCAACAGGCTAGATTGGGCCGCAGCCCACAGTCTAGCAACCTAGCTAGCAACAAGAACCTACTGCTACAGCCTGCAGCAATGCAGGCCTGGCCCGCTACCAATTGGGTTAGGGCTAGCAACCAAATGCCTAGTCAAGCATCCGATTGCTAAAAAGAGAGAGTTCTCTTTCTTTTTAGCAATCAAATACCTAGACTAGGCATCCGATTGGCATTTGGTTGATAAAAATACAGAGCAAACTGCTCTTTCTTTCAGTCTCTCTTTGTTTCTTTAACTTTCTATCAAATCCGCCTTTAAAAATTTTTCTTTATATTAATTTAGTTTCAGAGACATCAATCAATATTGGGTTTCAAATTTTGAATTGGGTTCAGTCAGTTAGAAATTTTTGTTAACAAAACTAGTGAACCTCTTCCCTCTGCTATAAATAGGAATCGGTTCTCCTTCATATCTCACAACTTATTCTATCAATCTAACTCGTTCTTTCATACTTCAATTTGGATTATAAAAATACACTCTGCTAAAGCTTCTTTTCCCAAAAAAATCTCTCATTACTAAATGAATCCCTACTCAACCTCTTCACAGTACTCTCCCTACTCATCCTCTACATAATACTCTCTCTCTCTCTCTTCCTCATCCATTGCTGATGCAAGTGGTTAAACACCTCACATTCTCAGTACTATGCTTATGAAGCTGGGCGGTAGTAGCCAAATCCACACTACAATTTCTACTACCCTTCTACTCTAGCTGGCTACATTGTTCATCCCATCGATCCCATTTTCTTTACCTATCTAGCAATAACCACAAGTATTGCTACCGCCCTTCTAGATCTAATTCTAGGCACTCTTCCACTTTCTCCAATAGAATGAAACAATCATGAGGGCCGCTATCACCCGGTTCTGTCATGGCGAGACATTCTGTCTCTTGTTATCCTAAACCTTAACCTCGACCAACTCTCAACATCCATCTCTGACTTCTCAGTCGCCAAAGACTGAAGTTCTGAGAATGTAAACTGAAGAAGACACAACTGAAATAGAAACAAAACAAACCGCTCCCAACAAACGGAAAAACCATAAGATACTTCATGGGTTTGGCCTTTTTTGAAAAATTCATAGATGCGGGGGGCAATAGATCAGCATATTGTTTAGCATAGCCAAAACTCTACAAATTTGGGAAGAATTGTGAAAGAGGATTACTATCTTAGCGTCTTAGAAATAAACACTGAGATATTCTGGATGGTGCAAAAGAGAAAACTCAATCACATATTATTGGAGGTACATATGGGTATAAACCCGAACTCGTTAAGAAAAACTTAGCTAAATTTATTATGCAAGTTGAACTACCTTTTAATATTATTGAAAATAATTTTTTTGAAAAATATATTAAAACAACTTTTTGTCCAAAATATTAAAAAATTTAACGTAAGAACAATTATGAGAGAAATTGAAAGTCTCTTTTGCACTAAAAAAAATATCATACAAGCTACTTTATCTTTTGTAACCACCAAGATAGCTTTAACCTCTAATGTTTGGAAGTCTCACAATCAATATATTTGTATTACTTCGCATTATATTGATGAAAATTAGATTTCACAGCTTTCAAAAGTTTCAAATATCTGCATAACACACAAGGCGTTTGTAATGCAAATTCACAAAGTCGTCGTGACTATGGGATAGAGAGGAAAACTTTTTCTATATCTTTTGACAAAGCTTTAGAGAACACGTCAACAATTTTAAAATTGAGAGATTCTAAATCCAATAATGAAGGGTAAATTTTTTCATATTAGATGTGTTTGCTATTTTATTCACATTTATGTGCAGGATGGAAGGAAATTTCTTGATCAGCATTTACAAAAACTAAAATGGTTTATCACTTTATGAGAATTAATGGTCCAAGAAAATAATTTTTTAAGGAGTGTTACGATGTTTACTGCTTGAGGAGAAAAGTTCTTGAGATTGATGTTAAGACAAGATGGAACTCTACTTACAAAATGCTTAGGGATTTCATGCCTTACAAAAAAAACATTGATTCATTTATTGAACATAAACATCTATTGGATCTTTCTATAACTTTTCATAATAGCTTATGAGTGGATTCTTTATGAAATTTTACATCAGTTCCTTGAGAAGTTTGAGGCTGCAACCAGAACACTTTCTGGAGTCCACTATCTACTATTCATTTAGTGCATTATCATCTTAATAATATTGCTAAATTATTTACAGAATATAAAACTCGTGACTTTCTTGCAGGTTGCATGAAGGATATGGAGCATAAGTTTAAAATTGAAAATATGTCATTTACTTTTTATTTAGCAACTATTATAGATCCCAGAATAAAAATTAATAATGTATCTGAAATGCTTAAGAATTTTTCTGACAATATGGGTTATGGGCATGATACAGCAAATATTATAAAAGAGATTAAGAAAATTCTAGATAAATTGTACTCTTTGTATAGAGATGTTATGTGTCCATTACCGATTTCAGAAGGACATATGTCAAGCTCATCCCATAGTAATGCTAAAATGGATGAAGATGGCAACCAAATCAAAACAAAAGCAAGTCTCAAATGCAGGTTTTGAAGTCTGAATATATCTGGAAAGTGCAGTACTACCTTCAAATAAGGAAAGTCATTGGGGGTCTTATACGGGAAGAAAGAAGCCCACAACTACCCCCTTCTATCTTCTGTGGTTAGAGATATACTAACCCCTCCTGCTTCCAATCGCATCAGAAAGTGTATTTTCACTAGGCGGGAGTCGTTTCCGAATGGAGGACATAACTTATAGCGGGACGCGTGGAGATGTGCGTGTGCTTAAAGGACTAGCTCAAGGACAGCAAACAAAACCTTGAAGAATATGACGAATATAACTTGGAGGAATTCGGTTCCTTAGACATTAACGGTTAACATTTTTTCTTTTGTTTCTCTTGTATTTGTAATTTAAATTTAACCTAAAGGCAACCTATTAACTTCATGTGAATGTAGGTTTTCCTCCTAAGTCCGAACCACATATATCTATGTTTGCAATGCCCATGGGCCAACCCACGACCCATGGGTCGTGGCCCGGTTCCAGCCTGGTCCAAACCTTGGCAAGTCGTGGGCCAAGCTGGGTCTAGTTCCAAACCCAGGATCAAGGGGTTAGGCCTACACGCGCATGCCTAGCGAAAAGGATGTAATACATCTCAAGAAGAAAGCGGCATAAACTTTCATCTATGGATAAGAAGGGAGATGCTGGGAATTGAAATTAGTACCTTTTCTATAAGCTCATCATTTTCAGGTTCTCGCTTTTCCAGCAGTGGGGGAGGAGGAGCTGCATCAGGCTGGTAATCTGGAATTTTGTCTAGGAGTGTCTGCAAAGACATTTCTTTTTAGTTAAGCATAATTTAAACTTTTTCTAAAGGACTCAGTACTGAAAGGTATTAAGAAAATATGATTTGTAGTGTTCAATCTCAGTCAAAAGTGAAGAAGAAATTCATACCAGCCTACACCTTCCACAAACACAACTGGTGAAAAATTACAAATCCTTGTACCAACAAAAAATTTTAGTGAAAAACTTATATCTATGAATATCTTTAACCAACCAGCCTACAGAAAGTAGTTTTCTTCGGCTTTGTTCCACAAATCAGAAAGCTAGATGAGAAAAAATGGACCAAAAAAAGAAATTCATTTTCTGAGCTGCTTAATATCTTTAAGAAATTGCACATTTAAACCTTACACCCAAGCAAGCAGGAGGTATTTCTCCAACATTTGGAAGACCAACGAACGGCATTAAAAATCCAAAGCAGTTCATAGCAAAAAGAAAATTAAAAATGGGTTGACTTGGAATTCAACAAAGGCAAGTCAATTTGATTAACCTAGAAATACAAATTGATTAAACTCCATGTTTTCCCTAACAAATATCTACTTATCTACACTGTGTCAGTATGTCATATCAGAGGGTCTGGAATACGACATGATCATTAAAAATGCAGAAAAATAGTTTCCTGATTTTACAAAGTATCCACAATCTTCAGTGTGTCTATGTACAGCTCATGGATCCATGAGTTCACTGATTATAAAGGCTACACTTATATTACAAAATATCCACTATCCCCCAACCAATAGTTGTTCAACCCAACTATATCACAGGTTTTTTCTATAGAATGTAAATAAGAACCACTGTGGAAACCAATTAATCCGGTAAGAGTAAAGAATATTAAATCATTTAAATTTTATTCAAGCAAGGATCAGATGAAGTCCACATTCCACACAAATTTAATATAATATAATATAAATCAATAGAGGTCCTGATGCTGAAAGGCAGACAAAGAAGAACGATAACCTCTGTTATCATCGCAGGAGAGTTTCTAGAAAGAAAAGCCTCTGTTTCGATGCGCTGTATCCGTGATTCCATTATTGTTATGCTTTCCCTCAACTGTGCATTTTCTTGAAGGAGGCCATCCCTAGATTCTTTCAGCTCCTTTACCTGCCAAGCTTTGTAATTTAATAGTCATATCAGAAACATAAGTAACTGTATGCCACATACAAACATGATAAATGCATTATCAACAGAGGCAATACTGCTGCTGCATGGTATGTACCACAGCAAAATAATAACTCACTGCAACTTGCAAATATTACGAAGAAGGAAAATAAAAGAAAAATATGCAGCAAGGATAAACTGAGATAGAACTTCTCACTTAAGCCACAAATAAAATATGTCTGACCTAGTGTCGTCATGATAGTCATGTCCAAATCGTGAAACATAGAAGATCAAAAATGGTACCTTCTATGAAAAGTTATTTGGTACAGATGGATGATAACTCGGTAAGAAACAAATAACTTGAGCTTGAACTGCTTGCTCTAACCTATAAAAATGTGTGTTAAACTATATTTCTGGCATGTAGCCATGTCCATAACTGTACCTCTAGCTAACCTTCACATGACGGATTCAGTTAGCAGATACTGAACTCCATTTATGACAAAATAGCTTTGACCCTAAAAACTCTATACTCAAAACGAGACTATTAATCTTCAGCTCTGTTGTAACAAAATCTTAAACACCACAGAATTTTTCTCAACTGTAGAGGACAACTTCACTTTCCTCTTCTCTTGTTTAAGGCATGTAATGTATAAGAGAAACCTACAAGAAGTCTGTATCTAACATCAACAGTAGCCTGTCTATACATAAGAATAAATAAGATGCAAAGTAAGAAGTAAACTGAAAACAAGCTGGAAGTGAAAGCTAAAGAAAGCGGAAT
Organism: Asparagus racemosus; assembly: GCA_037177215.1. Classification (NCBI taxonomy): domain Eukaryota; kingdom Viridiplantae; phylum Streptophyta; class Magnoliopsida; order Asparagales; family Asparagaceae; genus Asparagus; species Asparagus racemosus. Next base: position 7,989 of record JBAKGM010000366.1, on the reverse strand, counting down.
TGTGTACCTCCTCTTGCAGCTTTATGTTAACTTCCTCCACTCTAGAAGTGATTTCATTGAAAAGGGTCTGAAATAACAACAAAATCAACTTGATCTATCCAATATAAGGAATTAAACAGAACATCTAATATTATCAGTAAAAGAACATTGTAGTTAAAGGAACAAGAGAAACTAACATGGATAAGATTTTTACATTCACAAGGATTGCATAGTAAAATAAGTTACAACATTGGAAGCATAAGGACTAGGCACTGTTATAGGGTAAACAGATTATTCCTGTGTATTGCAGCATAATAATCTTATCAACAAACTACAAGCTTCCCAAGTCCTATCACTCATCGCGCACTCCATAGCCTCACATCAAACTTACTCTGACTTTCTATCTAACACTTCCTTATTACAGTTATCTACTAACCTAATCAACCATCACAAGTAAATAGAAAACATATACCCAACCTATCTCATTGTCGGTCACTTCAAAATCCCCAACCCATATCATAATCATACTTTGTCATCGTTACTTTTGTAACCCATCTCACTACAGATACCCATAAATTCTTCATCGCCAGTAATCAAGTCTTCATGGAGGAATATCAATTATTCTTACTAAAAATTTAGATGTCAATGATATGTGTCTGTGTGCAGGCATGGCCACACATGGTTCATGAGTGTGCAATTTCTAGTCAGTAAACCATATCCATAATCTGCATTATAAGTCCATCTGATCTATAGATGGAATCCATGACGCACCACATGCTTTGATAACAAAGGTTCTTTCTCGACTGTTGGAAACTTTCTATAGGCAGCAAGAGATATTGGGATTGTTCCTCACCAGTCTCCTTTTTTTTCTTTTTTCTTTTTTTCTTGGACAACAGTAGAGCATGAACATTTCTTTATGACTCCCTTACCTTTTCTCACACATGTCAAACACTGACACTCCACGGAAACCTTTATTCACATTTGTTTTAAGTTGAGGGGCCCTATTTAACTTCGTCAGATTTAGCCTGGTTAGATCATGACTAGTTTATCCATGTGAATGGGCTAATAGCTATACGAATTACGATTTCATTGCCGACACTTCCCCTTCCTCGAGTTCCAATTTCACACAAAAGTCAGCTTGAGATGATCTCACCCATTGATGAGACTGATCCCTCATACAATGCCAACCATTAACCTTATGGAAGCAATTATTTGACTAAAATCTGTTTAGGTAATTGACTGCTTTTGATCTAGTCAAAGTTGATGGAGTTTGTAGGTGATGGTGACGCAGAAGGTATGAAAACCACACTACAGATCAATTGACAACTTGAGCATAATGATACAACATAACCAGTTAACTTTGTTTTCATCCAGTTGGTAATTGATGCAGAAAGGATGAAATCTCCACACTCCACCCATAAACCGACTAAGTACGCAAGCATAATAATATAACATAAACTGGAAACAGAAACATATTGCAACAGACATCCATTTACTTACCTCCCCTAAGATCCATGAATCTTTGATACCTTCTACATGCTTAACTCTTTCCTCTAAGATGGCCTGCAGAGCAATTTATGAGCAACATTCTGCAGCAAATATACTTCTCTACAAAGCATAAAACTTTAGAAAATTTAACTGTGTATTAAAAATATGCCAATAATTGGAAATTTTAGCAAAAAAAAAGTGCAGATATCCTAGTAAAGCTAGATGCACAGAATGTTTGAGTCAGATCCATCTTTAATTATCACCCGTCAAGCGAAACTTGCAATGATTAAAAACTCAATGTACTTTGTTATTCCAGTTTATTAACCGTGCTAACTTCTTATATTATGCATATACAAAATGGCAACCCTTGAATGCTTAGATCATTAGCTTTTGTGCCATGAATCAGTTGCTCCCCTTTGCTTGCCAAATTAGCCTGTAAGTCATTGAGTTATCCACCATTTGCCACTCAGATACTTAGTGTAACTATAGAAGAAAATACCTTTAAATGTCTAGAATATTAACTTTTGTAAATTTAAATTACTTAAGTAGATACTTCAGAAATCCTTGCTTTCCAAAATTTCTGACCATGACTTCCATCATATCTTTGTTTTTGCTACTTAAATTTGAAAGCCAAATTAGCAAATGAATAAACATAATGTAAGTACGAAAAGAAGGTAGGTTAATCAATCAGCATACGTCTAATTGGGTAGCATGAATCTATGTGTGTGATAATAAGGTAATTTGTACGTACAGATCCCACAAATTACAATGCTTCTTATTTCCACATATTGGAAAAAGAATTAAAGAGCACGATGAGAAGTACCTCTTTTTCCATAAAGAAATCATTTCCAATCTGTAGATTTTTAAGTTTCTCCTCCAAATCAACCTGTGAATGCTAGAGTGAGTAATAGATTCTAGAAATCAACTTCGGTTGCTAGCCATTAGTTCATGCATCTTTCGACATATGGGCATCACAAGTTTCAATTTAAAAGCCTAAAAAGTCATACAACATTGAAGCAAGAATAATCACCTTGTTCTCCAGGCAGGAGTCTACATCATTTTGTAAACGTTTCATTTTATCCTCCAAGCTAGTCTGTAGAAAATTCATATGAGAGAATCAGTTGTGTGTAGTGAAGTGTCTGGAGAGGATCAGAGGAGACCAGTATCTCTCAAATTTCTTATAAATTTTTTTTTTCTTGGGTGGAGCTGCTTTATTTATTTATTTATTTATTTATTTATTATTTTATTTATTTGTATCATTTAATATATTTATCAATCAGTGTTTCATTGCAGTACAAGGAAAATAAGCAACAACAATATAATTTATATTGGTGTAAATATATTATTTTGTTTTCAATTCAGGCCTTCATTTATGTGAGTAAATGTAAAATTGTTATAACAAAAGTATAAAGCTGCAAACTGCACAAGTACCTCTTTCTCAAGCCACTGGTTCTTCTCCTCATGCAGTTGTCTAACTTCTTCTTGCAGTTTGACCTGCATGATGAAGAATCGAGAATAAATTTATAAGGCACAACGAGAAAAACTTGGGATTACAAGGACGAATAAATTTAAATGAAGATTGTAAATCAACCTTTCAGATAGATTTCATTTATTGCTTAAGCATTTGTTTAACTGTTATGCATTTGATATAATTTGAATATAACAACAAATACTTAAGGAACCTACATCAAGCGATATATACCCGTGCTAAAGTTTTACTTGAGATCCCATGCATCCGTCTCATTTCTCAGATGATCAATATCAATTTTCCAGCCAGCCATGGAATTTTGTCAAACATTTTAAAAATGTAGGTCCACATGTATATAGCCAACAAAAAATTTATTTTCATTATGACTACAAGGTTATATGCAGGCGTAGTTAAGCAATAATATGCACTCGAGAAAGAATTAAAGAAGTTAGTCTTCAAATGCCTAAAATAAGTGTTAAGACATTCGGACATTTTAAACTGCAAAGACCCAACATTGTTCCACATGAATACAATAGTATGTTTCCCTTAATGAACATAGTGTCTTGTAGTTAAGAATCAACTAGCTAATAGTATGCACATGGTTTATATACTTACAAATCTCTCTTCATAAACTTTGTGCCTATCCAGCTCAATATCCGATTCCGAAACTCCAACACTCTGAACATCAGTCGCGCTCGGAACCTTCGGGATGTGATTTAATTGAGGAGCAGGTCCATTGTCCTGCTCCGCATTAACAAATTCCTGCGAACTAGCCGGAACATCATCTGCAAGCTTGTTCTGGCTATTTCCCTTCTTCTTCTTGTTCTTCTTCTTCTTTCCGTCCATTTCTCAGATAATAACCCTAAAAAACCTCAATTTTTTTTAAAAATCGCAAATCCAAATCAACTTCAAGAACACAGAAAGCGACCAAACCCTAGCGAATCGAACAAGATCAATCTAACAGCAGATCAGATCTTACCTAAAAAAAAACTTGGGGTTCAGAGATCTAAACCTGCAAAGAGAAAAAGGAGGCACGAATTTAGAGGTGAATCTTGATTGTTTTAGCCCGTGAAATCACGGTAACACGAGGTGAAATCTAACCTAATTTCTAGATCTCGAGATCTTCGATTGGGAAAGTTTGAAGCTTTAGAAAGAGTAACAGCGAATTTACTGCGGTTTCGGGAAATTCGATTATGAGTGTAGATGGCGGTTTTTTTATGCACGCATTCTCGTCGCTAGCCTGAGTAATAATGGCTTTCAGTGAATGTCATTGGAGAGTTTTTTTTTAAAGTTCTTTTTTAAAAAATAATTAGCAAAATTAATCTTTTTTAAAAATATTAACAAAATCGATTTCTTTTTGGACGGCTAACCAAAATGAGGTCGATTTTATCAAATATCAACTTTAAAATACACAGAACTAATAGTCTCGTATAATTAGTTCACATTAATTAAACCTTAACCATTTTAGCATAAAATACACGGGACTGCTATTTTAAATTAATCGTAATTAGCGATCACTAATTACATTAGAATACTATTCCCGTGTATATTAAATTATAATATTTTTGCATAATTGACCTCCTTTTTGCCACCCGAGATGACGTGACCAAAAAAAATCTATTTTGCTAATTTTTTTAAAAGATCGTTTTTGCTAATATTTTTTCAAAATGGTCTTTTTTTTAAATCACCCATGTTATTACATGCTGCTTTAGGTTTTTGACATTAATTCAGTTTTCTTTTCTTTTTCCTCCATATTTTAATATAATATTTCCGTGTTAATTATGCAAACTATAGTAATTAAATAAATTATTTTAAAAATATTACATAATATTGAAGATAGATTAGATACAATCAATATTAGATAATAGTAAAAAATGGGGTTTAACTGAATTGATTTTTCTAATGGTACTGAATGCAATTTGGAGATATACTTATTCTATTTAATTTAATTTATTTTAGTTGGGGGTCATCAGAAGATTTTGAAAGAGTATAGCTTATATTTTTATGTATCATGTATGAGTTTGACCTAAGAGATTTGATTTGAAGGGGTATAATTTATGTATGACGCATGTGTTTTTTGGGACATTTTTGAAAGAAATGTTTTAAGATGGCAACACACTCTTATAATAGTGTTAGATTGGATTATATTATTAGATGATTTTGGGTAAATTTTAGAAAATCCTCCATGATTATGGGATGTCTGAGGAAACAACCTCGATTATTTTACTTCGCAAATAACTATGTTAACTTTGAAACTTTGATTTAATATATGTGAGTTGTTCTCACTTAATTCTCTAAACATTTAGTTTAACATGTCACATGACAAACACATAGCTTAGAAAGATCAAAGTATCTCTCAACAGTTCAAAGTATCTCTCAACCGAAAGAATTGCATTAGATTTCACAAGATGAAGAAAGAGAAGATATGAAGGGAGTGTAAATAGTTCTGGATATATTTTTACCTATTAGGGGTGTTGATATACGTAATCAAACAGTCACTAACCTCGGTGCGAGTTTAGCTTTTAAGAGAGCAGAGTCCGCCTTCTCTCCTAATGCCCGGTGATGTTGCTCTAGTTAGGGGGTTCGCCTACGAGAGAGTACCTGTGGAAAGGGCGGAGTTGGGATCTCCGGTGGTCCCTCCGACGGTCAAGTCAGTAATGGAAGAAGAAAAATATGTAAGTAGAATTCACTGAGATGAGATCACTTACCTGGTTCACAGTTCTTACTACTATTTATAGCTAGGGTTTGGAGGGCATTCTTGTCTTTCAAGAGACAGTTGCTGAGTCAGCCCTCTCCTCCACGTGCCGAGAGACGATTGGGCCAGCCCCTGTATGCGCCGGCTACAGTAGCATGTCCATGTCACAGTAGCATGTCTTTACAGATGTCAAACTGCGAGCGGACCTAGAGCTAGCGTTGTCTATTCGCCATTATGGGATGGGATTGGCAGCGTCTGCAGTAGCATAGGTCTAAGATACCTTAAATATCGTGAGGGATGGAGGAGTAAAGGGGTCTGTCAGCACATTTAATGCAATAGTGATGGGTTGTCGGGCGTAGACTTCATATAGCCGTCGTTTAGATGGAGGGACCATGAGCGACGAGAGGGGGGAGTCGAGGCCGCATGGCCGACTTGAATCGCCTCTCGAGTCGGTCAAGAGAGCGGTTGGCTATAGGGGACGACTAGCACCGCCTTTCGCGTTGTTCCCGAGGGAGAAACGACGAGGAGGGCTGACGGTCTGGTGCTTTGGGCCTTTGGGGGGATGGATGGTGGCGAACGACTCTAAGGTGAATGGCCGGTTGAGCGGACGACCATCACCGCCTTTCGCGCCGTCTAAGGATCGCTAGAGTGAATGATTGGCCGAGTGGACGACCATCACCGCTTTTCCCGTAATCTAATGATCGCTAGAGTGAATGGTGGGTCGAGTGGACGACCATCACCATCTTTCGCGTCGTCCAAGAACCTCTAGGGCAAAGGGTTGGCCGAGTGGACGACCATCACCACCTTTCGCGTAGTCCAAGGACCTCTAGGGCAAAGAGTTGGCCGAGTGGACGACCATCACCGCCTTTCACGTCGTCCAAAGACCTCTAGGGTGGTGAATGGTTGGCCGTTTTGCAGGCCAGACATGGGGGTTTGTGCTGCCCTAAGTTGGCGAGGGAACGTGTTCATCCAAGCTAATGCACTATTTCCCTTTTTAAGCACTTATTAGTAGTTATGACCATAACAAGGGGTTTCTTTTGAAATGATCCCCCAAAAAGGGTATTTTGGTCATTATACATTTTGAATTAAAGACGTCAAAGGTTGTTGAGAAAAGTGTGAATATTAGGGGGATTTGAATTTAATCGAATACCTCGGTGTTCATATTTGCATTCATTTAAAAATTTTGAATTTCAATATGAATTTGAATATCATTCTCTGCATTTTTTTCGAATTCAAATGCAAATACTTTTTTGAATATTTTTGAATAGTGAATATTACAATATATTTAAGAAAATAGAACTATGTAATTAAGAAGATATTTTTATTTAGTTAAAGAAATTTGATTTAAGAACTCACATAATGCCCTTTAAGTTTGTGAAAATTAGTATAAAATTTAGGGGAAATTGCTTGGAGGAACCAAATTTAATTGGCCCAAGCATCCCCACCCCCCAACTAAAGTCAACAACTTCAAAGCCCTTATTCTAAAAAAGAAGTGCAAGTAACCCCCAAATACTGTGTAAACCCATTTCCCCATAAATCCATCCCCAAATTACCCTTCCCAATTTAATACTCCCACAATCCCTTTCTTCTTCCTTGAGCCTTTCCTCCTTGAGTTGAACCCAGACCTCCCCTCCCCCCAACACCACAAGCCTTCGTCATCCTCCTCCTCTACCTTCGCTTTTCGCCTAAAAAAACCCCTCGCCCTCCCTCTCTCTTCTTCTTCCGTGGAGAAAGGCGGTGGCTTGGTCAGAGGTGGCGAAATCGACGCAGGCGCTGGGGGCCCATGACCTCCTCGTAGGCTTCACATTCTTCCTCGCTCTCAAGGTCGGCGATCGTACGGCCTTCTCCTGGTGGTAATCTTCCCATCAACCGCCCCCACCTCTAAAAAAATTCAAAACCTTTCACATTTCAACCCTTGTGCGCGTGAATGGTGAATTTGATGCTATTTTCATCAATTAGTTTGTGATCTCAGCTCTAATTTGAGTATTTCTGTACCAAGACTCTGCTGCTAGTCCATGAACTCTAAATCTCCACTGTCTTTGCCCCTCTCTGGTTGTTCCACACGGTCGTTGCCCGAGGGAGGTTCTTACTACCTGCTCCATCCTTATGCCACGACCGCCACGCATGAAGCATATGTTGTTTCGACTGTCTTTCATTTCACTATCCTTACATTTCCTCGCCACACTATGGTGCACTCATTCTTTTCTAAACTTCACATTTTGCAGACTACACTTGACGAAGAGGAGAAGCTCGCAAAGTAGCAGGAAGAGACATTGAAAGCACACTACAATAAGTTTGAGATAATTGATAGCATGATGCAAGATGAGGTGTGAGGCATATGTAGTTTCATTACAATGAG
>JBAKGM010000365.1:42144121-42158416 GCA_037177215.1 Asparagus racemosus | reverse complement strand
AAAGGAGGAGAAGGGCAAACTCGGGTTTTTTCCAAAATACATTGGCCACTTTGTACACAGCTGACGTGGATGGGCTTGGAAATATTACATTTGTACTTGTGGGGGCCTATCCACATGGGGGAGAATACATGGGGCTGGGTCACATGATGTTTCAGCTTTAGGGGCCTCGGCACATTTTTCCCTATAAAGTATGATATTATAATATCTTATATTATAGAATAACATTTTTAACATAATATTACATATTATAGCTAGTATAATATATTAACAGAATATAATAGTATTATTTAATATAATATACATTTATTATAATGTAATGTGTTATATTTTAATATATTATATCATCATAATATGATATATTATAATTATACATTTATTAATTTAATTTGTTATATTGGGCTGCTGGAGGAGGCTGCGGAACCAAAACACGACTCTAGTAAGAGCTTAATGACCAGCAACTTTTTTTATTTATTTATGAACCAAAATTCTGTATTTTCCTCCAATTTTTACGTAAAACAAACGGCGAGCAAGAACTTAACTTTATCAAGCGAAACCAAGAAAAAATTTATTTCTAAATTATGAAATTTGTGTTTTCATTTTTTTTTTTATGGACCAGGACTAGATTCGAACTTTTCGAGCTTACGAGTATGCCTCAAGCTGCAGTCAACCCCTGTCCATTACTACTTTTACATGCAAATAAATTTTGTACATTCAGCAAACCTTTCAAGGTATAATGCAAGATTTGCTTAGTTATGCTCAGAGTCCGTCAGTTGTATCTAGAGGCAGTGCCATCTAGTTTGATGCAAGTCTTGTGTTGATATCCATAACCAAAATGAGAGCAGTATGTTTGGCTCTTGCCTGCGTTCTTGCAAGCCTTTGTGTTCTCCATCAATGTAGGTCTACAAATATTCTTGCAATTAAAATTTTTTTTTCTTTTATAAATGCATCATATAATTTTTAGGGTTAATTGTGTATTGGCCCCCTTACTACTGTCCTTTATTTTTTTATAACTCTTTTACCCTCAAAAGGAGAGAAAATATTTTTCTTTTCTAAATAGACATCCTGAGAGTAAAAAAGTAAAAAAAAAACAAGTTTCACTTTGGGGAACTATCTGCAACAATAGAACTATAGGGGTCTATACGCAATTAATCCTACACTATTTTTCATGAAAATTTATCGTGATGTCCTGGCAGGTGACGACACTAAGATGCACAACAACAGCAAGCAGGCATCAAGACTGATGAGTTCAACAATGGACTTCCAAAAATGCAAGGAAAGATAACGTTCTTGCTTACCTAAAACTCCTTGCAAGAGCACAGATGGACTGCTGCATGGAAATTCCGTACGTTTCTTTAGTAATATATGTTGTCAGTATTTGGCATTGACAAAATTTTATTATGTTATTTAAATTTTGAATATCCAACATCTGTATCCCCCAGCGAAGAACAACCTGTCCAGGATTCCTCCCTAGTTTGTTTTTTGCAATCTCAGTAATAATAGCGTGCGATAGCACGCTGCCGTTCTTGAACAATTCTGATCCTGGAAAGCCTAATGGGGAGTAAGCGTGAAATGAAACATTAATGTATTTGATACTTTGTAAAGATTAGATGATTTTATTGAAGGATAAATCCCTGGGGACGGATATGAGCGTACATATTTAGAGATTGCTATTATGGGTTTAACTGCAGATAGAGACCCCCTCTACGATGGTCACATGGAATTTATCACCCCTGCAGTTCTATTGTTGCAGATAGACGCCTTGAAAGAGTTCTATTGTTGCATATAGACCCCGTAAGTGAAAATCTATATTTGCAGATAGGTCCTTTGAGAAGTGTCAAAAAAAATCACTCAAGGGGTCCATTTGCAACAATAGAAGTATGGGGGTAGTAAGTTCAATTTGGCGATAGTACCGAGTGTCTACCCACAATTATCCGATTACTATTGACAACGAAATGAGAGAAAATAGATTAAGGTTAGGTCCTGTGCAACAAAGAGCACTCATGCAAGGTTAGCTCATGTGCGCCAAGTCATAAGAAATGGTAAAATAATTGTTAGTTTGGTAAAGCGAACTAAAGATAAAGCTAAATGAACATGATAAAAAACAGTTAAGAATGATACGGTAATAATTTAACATAACGAAGGAAACAGTTTCTTAATAGAACTGAATGAAAGAATAAGATTAGTCCTTGGACTCACACTAAGATGGATGCCCTTGGACTCGCAGTACGATCTGAGCTTCTTCTGTTGCCAGACGGGATGACATTCAACCTGATTAACTGCAGGAGTAACACGAGCAACATCGAGAAGATCCTCCAGTTTCTTGCAAGTGAAGTTGCTCACACCAATGGCTTTGGCCTTGCCTGAATCATGCAACTTCTCCATTGCAGCCCAAGTGCTAGGGATATCTGATGGTATCACATTCTCTGCACATAGACTAGTCCCCTTCTTCAGCCTGACTGGCCAGTGAAGCTGCAAGAATTTTACAAATTGGTTATATTTTCAATACAATATTCATAAAAAAAGGATTAAAGATTTTTCGATTTTTTTTAATAACTTGTTCTTCCATGTATGATATCAGGTGCTAAATTTGGACTGCAACCTATGATACTTGGAGTTGAAGTCCTGAAAAATTAACAATATCTACAACATAGACACTCGACATGTCAAACTTGAGCCATAAATATTTTAACATCCATTATTCTACGGAAATGGAATCTTTCCTTACATAGAGTCATTATATATGTTATGTGTGGATATGTATGAAATATAGATTTTCTATCGATTTATTTCTGACATTCCTTTTAATTTTGCTCGAGGCGGATGATGAAAAATTATCATGTCCGGTTCCTTCGGGGGATGGATCCATAAGAATTCACAACTGTAGCATGCCAATCTGCAAGTAGCATGCCATGTTCAAAAAGATAAATTGCAGCTGTTGTGCTGCAACTACAGCTTTTCTCACATCTGTAGTCACAAAAAAGACTACTTTAAAAAGAACTACTTTTGTCAATTTGATCACTAAGTGGTATCTGCAAAATTTAGTAACCTTTCACATAGTTACAGTGAATATTTAAGTGTAATTCTAGCTGCCAATTTTTGCAATTGTGGAGTCTGATAAAAAAAAGAAATTCATATATTATACCTCCTCCTCATTTTCATGGAACGCAGCACAGTTGATGTGCCTATACCCAGCCTGCATTGATATCAAATCGAAGAATATCTCAATTATTACTCAAAAAAATAAAGCAAAAAAAAGAAGAAGAAGAAGAAGAAGAAGAATAAGAAGAAGAAAAACACCATAACAGCAGTTATAATGGCCTCTTCAACGATACTGGGCTGCGCTTGCCAAGTGCCAAGACCCGCTGTGGGGATCTTTCCTCCAGTATTCAGCGTAAAAAACTTCGCCGTTTTCGATCCTTTTTTTTTCTGGATCGTGCTCAGTGCACCTGTAACAATCAAATGATGGTATCAATAATGTTAGTTTTGTCTATGCACCATCATTAAGTTTTTCATACTGTGCAAGAAATGATAAAAACCAACCAGAGTTTGAAGGTGATGAATAGTTGTCCCCACTTCACAACACTGTCTTCAAAGAGCTTCTTCAGAGCTAAACCAATTATGAAATTAGCAGACAGAAAATATCAATATCTGAGATCAGGTATAAATTTCACAGATCATAGAATATCTGAGATCAGGTATAAATTTCACAGATCATAGTTCCATGGAACGTGTGACGGCATATAGAGCCACGACTCAGGGGATTCAAACGTCACAAAATAGGGGAACATTAGCTATCCAGATCACGGTGGAACACGATCCAGTTTACCAACTCTGGCTACCACCAGTTTTAGACTTCAAACCAGTTTAAAACATTATAACTTTTAAGAAAAGTAAAGAAATGACGGAAACAAAGTATGTACGCCTTAATTACAACATGGTTCTCTGGTTCTTTTACTATTATTGATATCAACTAATATATCTCTTGTATTTAACTCTTGTATAACCTAAGATTCCTATATTTAAAAACCAATTGCTCCCTAGAAAACATTATTAGCCTATCTTCTCGTCCCTGATTCCAAATAAGTGACGCGCTAGGCTCCCGTTCACATCCATAAACTCGAACGAACTGTGTCCATGCAAAAAATTTACAGATAATTCAAAAACTAGCACATTAACCCAAAAGCTTAGACCATTGTGTATCCACATAAGTGACAACACTGTGATGAACAACAGCAGCAAGGAGGCATCAAGGCTGATGGGTTCAACAGTGGACGTCAAAAATGCACACAAAATTAATATACGCTGTTGCTTGCCAAAAACTCCTTGCAGGAGCACAGATGGACGATTGCATGGAAATTCTGTATGTTTCTCCAATAATATGTGTTATAAGTCATCGAATTGCAGTACGTTGAAACCCCCCATGCCCTCCATGCAGGCAAAGTCAGTCCATAATGAGCGAACTTATATAATTGAATCAATGAGAGGCATGCATGAATGATGATGCTGATAACAAGTATTTGCCATTGATAAAGTTTTATTATGTTCTTAAGTTTCGAATATCAAACATCGGCTCTGTGCATCTTTCGCATCACAAACAAAGATGGACATTTTGAATTACAAATTGTAGCAAAATGCTTAGATCCTTGCTCATTTATTTTTCGAACGTTTACTTAGGATAAAAAGGCTCAGTACACAATAGTACATTTTAAAGCTGTTACTTGTTCATATCTCTCCATCCCAGAGCTCCTCTTCACTCTTGTAGATACCGTCAGCTCTAACGAAGTAACGACCTCTCGGCACCCATACTTGTTCAACTTCATCAAACTTAACGAACAAATCCTCAGGTATCGACCAATCAAATATATCAAGATTTCCTCGTAATCTGCCTTCGTTCGTGCTTTTAGGTAGCACGCTATGACCCATCTGTATCCCCCAGCGAAGAACAACCTGTCCACGATTTCTCCCTAGTTTTTCTGCAATCTCAGTAATAATAGGGTGTGATAGCACGCTGCTGTTCTGGAACCATTCTGATCCTGGAGAGCCTAATGGAGAGTAAGCCTGAAATGAAACATTAATGTATTTGATACTTTGTAAAGATTAGATGTTTTTATTGAAGGATTATCCCTTAGATATGAGTGTATATATTTAGAGATTACAATCATGGGTTAACTGCAGATAGACCCCCTCTACGATGGTCACATGGAATTTATCACCCCTGCAGTTCTAATATTGTTGCAGATAGATGCCCTGAAAGACTTCTATTGCTGCACATAGATCCCCTGAGTGAAAATCTATATTTGCATATAGGGCCCTGAGAAGTGTCCAAAATAATCACTCAAGGGGTCTATTTGCAACAATAGAAGTATCAGGGTAGTAAGTTCAATTTGGCGATAGTACCAACTGTCTACCCACAATTATCTGGTTACTATTGACAATGAAATGAGAGAAAATAGATTAAGGTTAGGTCCTGTGCAACAGAGAGCACTTATGCAAGGTTAGCTCATGTGCGCCAAGTTATAAGAAATGGTAAAATATTTGTTATTTTGGTAAGGAGAACTAAAGATAAAGCTAAATGAACGTGATAAAAAAACAGTTCAGAATGAAACGATAATAATTTAACTTAACGAAGGAAACACTAAGATGGATGCCCTTGGACTCGCAGTACGATCTGAGCTTCTTCTGTTGCCAGACGGGATGACATTCAACCTGATTAACTGCAGGAGTAACACGAGCAACATCGAGAAGATCCTCCAGTTTCTTGCAAGTGAAGTTGCTCACACCAATGGCTTTGGCCTTGCCTGAATCATACAACTTCTCCATTGCAGCCCAAGTGCTAGGGATATCTGATGGTATCACATTCTCTGCACTTAGACTAGTCCCCTTCTTCAGCCTGACCGGCCAGTGAACCTGCAAGAATTTTATAAATTGGTTATATTTTCAAAACAAAAAGGATTAAAGAATTTTTTAATTACTTGTTCTTCCATGTAGGATATTAGGTGCTAAATTTGGACTGCAACCTATGATACTTGGAGTTGACATCCTGAAAAATTAACAATATCTACAACATAGACACTCAACACGTCAAACTTAAGTCATAAATATTTTAACATCCATTATTCTAAATAGCAACATATTTTAGTAACTGATACTAGTCAGCTTTAATGTTCAATGCAAAGAAGACAGTGGCACATACAAGATAAAGATCAAGATAATCGAGCAGTAATCGTTTCAATGTTGACTCTAATGCCACCTGCACATCCTCTGGATCATGCTCAGTGCACCTGTAACAATCAAATAGTAGTATCAATAACGTCTGTTTTCTCAATGACCACCATTTAACTTTCTTTTCCTATTGAGCGAAAAATGGCGAAAACTAACCAGAGCTTGGAGGTGATAAACATGTCTTCTCTCTTTACAACACCATCTTCAAACAACTTGTTCAATGCTAATCCAATCTGCAAGTAGCATGCCATGTTCAAAAGATAATTGCAGCTGTGGTGCTGCAACTACAGCTTTTCTCACAACTGTAGTCACAAAAAAGACAACTTTAAAAAGAGCTACTTTTGTCAATTTGATCACAAGTGGTATCTGCAAAAATTAGTAACCTTTGTCATAATTACAGTGAATATTTAAGTGTAGTTCTAGCTGCCAATTTTCGCAATTGTGGAGTCTGATAAAAAAAGAAATTCATATATTATACCTCCTCCTCATTTTCATATAACGCAGCACAGTCGATGTGCCTATACCCAGCCTGCATTGATATCAAATCGAAGAATATCTCAAATATATTCACAAAAAAATTAAGGAAAAAAAAAGAAAGAAAGGAAAATACCTTAACAGCAGTTATAATGGCCTCTTCAACGATACCAGGCTGCGCTTGCCAAGTGCCAAGACCCACTGAGGGGATCTTTCCTCCTGTATTCAGACTAAAAAACTTCCCCATTTTCGATTCTTTTTTATCTCTCTTTCTTTACTATCTAGTATATTTGTAGAGAGAGGAGAGAAAAGAATTTAGAAGGCAAATTTTCATCAATTGAAAGAGATAGGTACCTTAGGAGTAAAATGAGAAAACTCAAACCCGCAATCACAAGCAGAGAGGAACATTTCTTTCTGTTTCCTGTGTATCAACAACAACCACATAACCATTATCCTGCTCAAATTTTTTATAAGGACTTTAGTTATTATTATCCTTTCTGAATACTTCCAACCAAGTTTGTTTAAGCTTTACCTCTGGTCCACCTCATGTTAGCTATTATTATGATCCCTTTTTGTTTTTTGAAAATTATTATGGTCCTTTTTTAATACTTGCAACCAAGTTCATTTAAGCGTACCTCTAGGTCCACCTTATCATATTAACTATAATCTTATTATTTTTCTTACCACGTATATTTAACCCAGTCAGTGCTGTGCTTTAATGTTTTTGAATTCTTTTTTCCCCCTAAAGGATTACTTCACAGAGCATAAATTTCTCTTCATTTAGTTATACCAGTCATTTTCCAGTCACATAATGCACGAAGAACATCAACAAATTGGAGAGAACTAGGAAACTGAACAGATACTTAGATCTTTATTCATTTATTTTTCTAGTTAAAATGCCCCACAGTCTCCATTTATAGAAAAGACTCAGTACACTAGTACGTTGATGGTGTTACTTTGTTCATATTTCTCCATCCCAGACCTGATGTTGTTACTTTGTTCATATTTCTCCATCCCAGACCTCCTCCTCGCTCTTGTAGATCCCATCAGGATTAACAAAGAATTGGCCTGTCACTAGCTTTACCTGTTCAATCTCTTCCAACTTAACAAACAAGTCTGCAGGTATCGACCAATCAAATATATCAAGATTTGCCTTTAATCTGCCTTCATTCGTACTTTTAGGTAGCACGCTGTGACCCATTTGAATCCCCCAGCGCAGAATCACCTGGGCAGGACTTCTGCCTAGTTTTTCAGCAATCTCGGTAATAATTGGGTGTGATAGGAGATTGTTGCTGAACCCTTCTGAGGCTCGTGGGCCTAACGGACGATAAGCCTGAAACAATTTCATGCATTCGATATTTGTGTACAAATGTGTATGTTCGTATTATCCCTAAATTCTTTTAGTACTTAGACCCTTCAATGTCTAAATGAAGTTATATCATGCACCTCCTATAGTACAAAAACAAATAACAGATAGATAGGTTCCGTTTGGACGTCAGAGAATCTAAGTGTTATAATAAAAAAGTTTGGGAGTAGTAATTTGCTAATCTTCTGCAGTGCAAGAGGTGATCCACAATTAACCCTGGATTGAATTCAGAAACTCACACTGATGTGAATGCCCTTGGAGTCGCAGAATGATATGAGCTTCTTTTGTTGCCAACTGGGGTGGCATTCTACTTGATTAACAGCTGGAGGAACACGAGCAACATCAAGCAGATCCTCCAATTTCTTGCAAGAGAAATTGCTCACACCAATGGCTTTGGCCTTGCCTGAATCGTACAGCTTCTCCATTGCAGCCCAAGTGCTAGGGATATCTGATGGTATCACATTCTCTCCACTTGGGCTAGTCCCTTTCTTCAATCTGAATGGCCAATGAATCTGCAAGAAATTTGCAGATTGGGTAAAGTTAGATTCAGAACAATACTCATAGTGTACAATCCTAAACAATTGATATGCCATGTATGATAATAACTGCTAAACTTAGGCGAGCACGACCTATTATATATAAACAGTAATTTTTTTAAAAAAATTGTAAGATAAAAATTGGCCTTTTTGAGAAAAGGTCCAGAATTCGTAAGGGTCATAATTAATTTTTTTTTATCGCATCCAAGAACTAAAGCATTGAATCAAGACACAATAGTGTATGATTATGAATTGATAATCAATCACGTAAAAATACTTGAATATTTGGCGGACATTTGTCTTCAACAATTTCATGAATCCTCTGTGTTGCGGGTTAGGTTGATATCCCAACAAAAGAAACTTAATGAGTGAGATCCTCGAGAAGGTGGATTATAGCGTACATTTGGTTGGACATTGTTTTGACGAGATACAAAATCTTTTATTTCTGAGGGGTCAGATATGTTAGTTTTTACATATGCCTCTCTCAACCATGGTAAATATTTCCCTATTCACTTGTATGGGCACGTTGGGGCCTTTGGTCTAAGTGTTTATATCAAAAAGAATTCGGCATAGCAAAATTCCAAGCATTAGATTCATCTACATGTTGATGAGAGAGAGGAGCATACGAGGTAAAGATCAATATAGCTGAGTTGTAGGCATTTCAATGTTGTATCCAATGCCACCGGCACATCTTCTGGATCGTGCTCAGTGCACCTATAACAGTCAAATAATGGTATCAATAATGTCAGTTTTCTCTATACACCATCATTAAGTTTGTCATACTGTGCAAGAAATGATAAAAACTAACCAGAGTTTGGAGGTGATGAATAGTTCTTCCCGCTTTATAACACCATCTTCAAAGAGCTTCTTCAGAGCTAAACCAATCTGGAAAATTAGCAGACAGAAAATATCCAGCTCTGAGATTAGGTATAAATTTCACAAATCATAGTTGCATGAAACGTGTGACAGCATATAGAGCCAGGACTCGAGTTCAAACATCACAAAATGGGGGAACATTAGTTATCCAGATCGCAGTGGAACCTGATCCAGTTTACCAACTCTGGCAACCACCTGATTTAGACTTCAAACCAGTTTTTTTTTTTTTTAATTATAATTTTTAAGAAAAGTAAAGAAATGAAGGAAACAAAGTGTGTACACCTTAATTGCAACATTGTTCTATGGTTCTTTTACTAGTATTGATATCAACTAATATATTTCTTGAATTTAACTCTTGCATAACCTAAGATTCCTATATTTAAAAACCAAATGCCCCCTAGAAAACATTATAAGCCTATACTCTTGTCCCTGATTCCAAATAAGTGACGCGCTATGCTCCCGTTCACATCCATAACTGGAACGAACTGTGTTCCATGCCAAAAAACTACAGATAATTCAAAAACTAGCACATTAACCTAAAAGCTTAGACTATTGTGTATCGACCCCAACTTTATATTTAAGTCTACCACTATACGCACACACAATTATCTACCAAATTTTAGTTCAAGAATGTTTTTCAATCTCACAATTAGGCATCCTATTTCCTCAAATGTAAGGTCTAGTATAGCTCTATTTAAGTACGGATAGAATAACCTACAAAAATAAACCGGCGACAAAGCTTAAATGATAAGTCTAAAATATTCTATGTCTAAAATATACTTGTACACTAATTTATTCATAATGTTGGTGTCAATGGTTAGAATGTAACTTAACAGAATCTCCGTCAAATTTAAAGGGTACTTCGTTCGCACAATCCTACAAACACCCGGTGAAATATTTCTAAAATTAGTAGAAAACCAGGTATTAAGAGGTAATTAACATGAAGTATACCTCCCCCTCATTCCCATAAACGGAAGCGCAGTCGATGTGCCTGTAACCGGCCTGCAAATGACATCAATTCAACAAAATCTCAATTCTATCTCTGAAAAAAAATAATAATTAAGGGAAAAATATAAAAGCGAGAGGAGAAAAGAAAACCACCTTAACAGCAAAATTGACAGCATCTTCGACGACGCCGGGCTGGCCTCTATAAGTGCCCAGGCCCACTGAGGGGATTTTTGCTCCTGTGCTCAGACTGAAAAACTTCGCCATTTCGATTTCTCTCTCTCTCTCTCTCTTGTGGGTCTGTCGGGTGCTATTAAATATTGTATTATTTTGCATATAGACCCACAGATTAATCCTATTAACTTTTGACCCCACCAGTTACAAAATCGCTCTTTTCTTATAGTCTAGATCCGTTGTGTTTACAAGTCATCAGCAGGAGCTCCTGACTTTATCTCCGTCATTATACTGGATCTTTTTTTTACAAACTTCTGTTAGCAGACACTTCATCAACATTTAACATGAGTTTGTAAAAAGGAACCAGACTGATAAGGGAGGTAACATTAGGATGCCAACTGGCGACTTCCGAACATTAAGAATTCAGATAATAGTTGAATAATACATGAGAGACGTGCGACAAAGTTTTTTATAATTTATTGTATATCAAATTGCTAAAATATATAAATCTTATGGGGGGAATATGAATCCTAAAGGACAACAAGCGTCAAGTGAGAAAACTGGCCCTTTTCTTTTTTCTTTTTTCTTTTTTCTTTTTTTTTTTAGGTGTATCAATAAAAACCACAACACCTCTATCCCATCTTTATACCAGAATTTAAGAGTTGGGAATATGAATCTTATGATTTATTCCTAGCATATATAATGTTTTCAAAGTTTGCGTGAAGTCACATGGTAATTACATGATATGAATCATAATTAAAAAAAATTCTTGTGAGTCAGCACACACGAAATATTGAGAAATTTAGCTATACAAATCAAATTCATTTCCTTCCAAGAGATTTGAACTTTAGTTAACCCACGGCATATTGTTAAGAGTTTTTCCATAATAAAGAAGGAGTTAAAACACAAAAACATCAACAAATGTGGAAAGAACAAGGGAAACTGATACAAAAAGCTCAAATCCTGGCTCATCTAATTTTTAGATAATTCTTTGAGTCTGAATGGCCAGTGAATCTACAAGAAATTTGTAAATTGATTAAATTATAAAACATTATCTGCGCTTAAACTATTAGATATTGATCCTAACTTTACATTTGAGCCTATTACTCTTTCTGGACTTTTCAATGTGGGATTGTAC
Organism: Asparagus racemosus; assembly: GCA_037177215.1. Classification (NCBI taxonomy): domain Eukaryota; kingdom Viridiplantae; phylum Streptophyta; class Magnoliopsida; order Asparagales; family Asparagaceae; genus Asparagus; species Asparagus racemosus. The sequence continues at coordinate 42,146,685 of JBAKGM010000365.1, read as the reverse complement.
TCGCGTTTTCATCAATTACCGCCAGAATATTTTTTTTTAAGTTAATTGTAGAATGATTAGTTTAAAGGATTACCTATCTAAAATATACTCTCGTAAAGCTAGTTTATTCATTTGTGTCAATGATTAGAACGTCACTTACAGAGCCTCATGTCAAATTTAATTAGCATTTTGTTTACACAGTTCCGCAAACACGAGGTGAAATATTGCTAAAATTAGCAGGAAACCAACTACTAATGGTTAAGTTACACGAATTATACCTTCTTTTCATTCCCATATCTTTCATGAGAGTTGAAACTTTCTAAAATTAAAAAATAAAACAAACATCAACAAATTGGAGACGAATAAGGAAACTGAAACAAAATGCTCAGATATTTATTCATCCATTCATCTTTTCGAAATGCCACAATGCAACGGTGCGCACCAAGTTTACTTAGGATAGAAAAGACTTGAGTACATACTTTTTTTTTTTTTTTTTTTTTGAGTGAAAACACTAGTACATTTGATGTCGTATGTCGTGATTTCAAAGTTGACCTCACTTACTTTTTTTTATTTTTATTTTTATTTTTTGGGTAGAACGGGAAATGATGATTTTCAAAGTTGACCTCACTGAATCTATTTTAGCCTTGCTTCTTTCTGAATATAATCTATAGATCATTTATTATTTCATCATGTTTAGGCATATATTTTTTCTAAATCAAATTTGAAATCACTATCTGATTGAAAAAGTTTTGCAGGTATCTAGACATTATCGAATATAGACATTAATTATCTTGGTTGAAAATTATTATTCAGAAAGAAGCAAGTGATATTTTTTTATTCAGAAAGAAGCAAGTGTATTATTTCATCCTGTTTAAGTAAAACTTTTCCTCTAATATTTTTTTGTTCAATCCCATTAATCAAGTGATATTTATTGTTTAAATAAATCAATAAAGTCATCATATGTGCAATGATAAGTGTTTAAAACTTTATTTGAAAAGCTTTGTATCCATCAATCGAACTGCATCATGTGAATTTAATTATAAAGTTTCTTTGTACATTTACTTCATGCTCTTTGCTTGTGAGTGATTTGAATTTTTATATCATTAAGATTATAATATTGGCCTACATGTGTGGCACGTCAACAACATCCCAGCTAATTTCTATTCATGTTCTCTTGCATATATTTTACATAAAGCTTTGTTTTTATGAAAATTTATCTAATGTCCTCAGTAGGTGACAACACTGGAGGTGAACAACATGGAGGCATCGAGGCAAATGAGTTCAAGTTCAACAAAGGACTTAAAAACTAATGCACGCAAAATTAAGATGCCATGCATGTTGCTCACCTTGAATTGATTGCAAGGGCAAAGATATAATCCCTGTACATTCTGATTGTTTGTCAAACGATAGTTGCTTTAAGACATCTGATTGTAGAGGGAAAACTCCATGCTACTAAAACTACTGGTTAGGTCAAATTAAAATAAGAAGGATTATTTAAGAGTAATTATGAGAGTCATATAAAATAATGTTAATAAAAAGTATTTGCCTTGACAATTTCTGTTATTCACCTTTATTATCATTTTTCCTAAAGAGGTGTTCTTGAAATTTCAGATATGCATAACAACAACAACAACAAAATATTTACCTCATATTTTTAGAGTCGGCTATTTGAGTCATACTTTTCCATTAAGTACTTGGAAAAGACATATCCTCCACTAAAGTTAAAACATTTTCATATCCTACTAAATAGTTTCTACACAAGTTCTTTTAGGTTAATCTCTTGTCCTTTTTCCAATAATTATAATCTTATAGCTCATGCTAATTGGTACATCTAATGGTCTCCGTTGCACGTAATAAAACCATCTCGGACAATTCTCTTGTTTAATCCTCCACAAGGGCAAATGGTGGCTCCAAATCAATGTCTTATTTTGCAGTTGCAACTATATTTTATGAATTCCAATAAAATAAACAACTACAACTTATTTAAAATGTCCCAGTGACATGAAGAAGCATGGCCCATCTCCAATTATTAGATCAACAATATCAACAAGAACACCACCACTAAGGAAATAATGGTAGCAGTAATAGAATAGTGATAGTAAAATATTTATAATAATAAAGATGAATGAGACATCAACTGTTTTAGGATAAAAACTTTCTGCAAATGACAACATAAATCTATCTTCTCTACTCTAAGTTGATAATCAACAGATTCAACGCTATTCATTTTGATCTTCATACACCAAATTCAAATGCTAAAGTCATGAGAACGCCAAAGTTGTGGTTCTCAATCAATTAGATATCAGAGAATTTACAAATTCATCCCATTCGCAGTGACTCACAGTTTCAACAAAACCTCCACACTGAAGTTTTTCAGTTGTTATTATGCATGAAGAAAGGAGAACAAAATGAAACAATGCAATACACATAACTGAACTGACAAGCGAGCTAACAACACACCCTTCTCTTGTTACACAAGTCACTTCTAACTTCTATCTACAAACTCCAGGCTCAAAACAGTTCTTAAACATAAATACCACAACTCCAATGACACGTACTAAAACCGAATCAAAACATAACCCCCC
>JBAKGM010000365.1:42086235-42098088 GCA_037177215.1 Asparagus racemosus | reverse complement strand
TTGGTTACTACTAATAATTGTGTATACTTATTTTATAAATTATTTTATTATATTATTTTTAAACAATTAATAGTTAAAATATTATTGATAATTATAATTATTTATGATGGTGAGGAGGTACATAATTAATAAGAGTTATATTTATTTAATGAAAGATTAATTAGAGATAATAACATAGTTAGACTTTATCAAAATTTGAGAGGGTAAAAAAGGAAATTAAAAGTTTTAACACTCCAATCCTCTTTTTGTAGTAGTATAGATTATGTGTCATCTTTTAAATCCCACGATGTGCATTATTTTACTCTAGTGTATCTTTTTCCAATTTGTTGTGTATATCTGAATAGTAAATTAGTTAATAGTCACTTTTCACAAAGAAAAACCAGAAGAAACATCTTTTTAATTAAAAAGAAGAAATCATGCTCTTTCTTGTGAGTGAAGTGCAACATTATTATTATTAATATTATTTGGTATTAACTGTAAGCCAGTAAACAAAACTGATACTTACAAACTCAATCAAATTTCCTCGTTTTATTTGTATTTCAGCCACCCATTTTACCCAAAGATTATCATTCTTCAAAAGTCGAGGAGATGATCTTAATCTTGAGTGTCAATTAAAAACCTATCCACTAATGTAATATGTTTATTTATATTTGCAGATGTGGAATGCAATATGTTTATTTATATTTGCAGCTGTGGTCTGTCGATCTCTGTGGCCCTCTATCAACCGTGCAATCAAGGTTGGCTCCCATTTGGCGCCTACCATCAAGTTGGTGATATGATCTAAATTTTGAGCGTGGGGGAAAATGACTACTGGGAAGCGAATTTTAAGCTTCAAATATTGATGGGAAAGGGAGTCTTTTTTGTTGTTTTTAATATGTGCCTTTATGTTGTTAACATGTATTTTGACTGAATACCTGGGTTGTTTTGTTGCAAAGAAAGAGGAAAGCTACTCGCCTAATGTTTTTGTTGTTAACGGGTACTTGTATTTTGACCGAATACATGGTTTTTTTTGTTGAAAAGAAACAGGTTGTTACATGCACTTGTATTTTGACTAAATACATAGTTTTTCGTTGTTGTTAATATGTACTTCTATTTTGATTGAATATCTGCTTTTTTTCTGTTTTTAATATGTGCCTTTGTGTTGTTTGGGGTACATTGTAAAACCATCATGAGCTGATAATGAAGTTGGTGATGACTGGGGTTTTTGGCTTTGAGCCCTATCTTTTTCTTTAAAAAAAGAAAAAAAATAAAAGAAGAAAAGATAAAAGGATTACTGTAATGTCCATTATCAAGCATATTTTATCGTTATGTGATCTCAGCCAAAGTCTAACAGATACTTGGAAAAACGACCATTATGCTTGACTGCCAGGTTTTTAACCGTATAGTTACTATTTCACGAGTTATAGCCCATAATTTTTTATCATTTTTATATCATTTCTACTTATTAGCAAATATTTAGTCGAGGTGATATATTACAATCTCATAAGCTATAACGCACAATTAGTCATTTCAACCAAATATCTACTTATTAGCAAATAATTCGCTCACAATTAGTCATTTCGACCCAATATCTACTTATTAGCAAATAATTCGCTCCGCTCAATATCTAAAAGATGGAACTCATTTTCTCTTTGCAACTGAAAGGTCTCTCACAGAACCGAACAAGACTCCTCTTCGTGAGTTCAAAGATGAGACTAGGTGAGCCAGTGGACTTAGCTGTTCGTTCAGACAGTTGCTGTTTAGGATCACTAAACTTATGATATTCACAAAATGTGCATACAGACAGTTGTGTGCAGCAAGAGTGCATAATTCAGGCATGCGCGTAAATACATATATCAGGATCCATACATGCGATGGCTCCTCAGATCTAAATTAAGAAGCATGCGAAAAACTCAACTCATGCAATGCAATAGAGCTCCTGATTCATGCATTAAATTCATTTTACAACTTGTTTCCACTGTGCAACTCTCACTCCAGCATATTTTTCTATGATTACTATTAAAACGACATTTTACATTGCCATAGCTCACTGCATCCTGCCGCTTCAGATTGTTTCAAAGCTCAGCTCCCTAATACAAACATTCTCGAGATAAGCTAAATCGAATACAAACAAAGTACATCCACTGAGGTCGGTGGCCTTGATTTACAGGATCAGGAAGGCTGTCCGTTTCCAGCACCTAGGAACTTTCCTCATCTTCACCTTCTTCATCTCCTTCTAAAATTTCAAAAAAAATGAGAAACTTGTTAGACCTTTGTTTGCCTCATGTGCTACAATAGTGGTAGTGAAATGTTTCATGACAATCGGGCATTCATACACAAACGAAAAGTGCAAATTACAACCTGGGAATCATTGCTTGAGCAATATGTTGAGCACATTAATGATTCTAGAAATGCATATCCAATATGACAATACCGAATTTGGTGCACAAGAAACACCTTTCTTATTATTAATACCAAATTGTTAACATGTTGTTGAACCACACAAAAAAGGGACTGATCATCCAATTCAACTCATTCACAAAAAAGAGAATATGAAAGATGCTTCACGTAAGAGGACGATTTTGAGTATATACCATGATTCACTGCCAAAAAACGAGAGATCTCGCAGATTGTGCAGAAGATGAACAATGAAAATCATGGGAAGCTTAATCTGATTCAGTTTCGAATAAACTCTATTTCAATGAGAAACACGCTCTCAGTTACTAATCTTTGATTATTTTTGCTTCACATGGTGCATGCTCTTCCAACCATCCTCTTATTAAACATTTATTATAGGGAAAATTTTTCCATTTTTGATTATCAAAACGGTACAACAAAAGAAACCAACCGACATAGTTGAAAGCTAGTATTTTGTACTACCCCTATATATAGCCCAGCTGAGTTGTCCACCTTCTCAAGTTATCATTTGATTTGCAACAAGATTACAAGTAATGGGCATATGCCCCCCATTTTGCACGTGTTGTGGTATGCTTGCTGTTGCAATTTCAAGCATGCAATTTCCAGCATGGTTTCGTTCATGTTGGTTCAAATGTCTCATATACTAAGTTTCTGTAAAACGAAATAATAGGTTAAAAGGACCTAGATCATAGATGGATTGCCATCTAGTAAATTGAGTTCATAGTCCAAGTTTGACATATCGTTGCTAGTGATTCAAATGCTTCTCATAGAATTATTTACATCCATGTAAGCAGTTTTTCTCACAACTCGGTGGACCATTCCTCGAGTCCTTGACTAGAGCCAAAGAGTGTACAATCCTTGTACACACACTTGGACTAGCAGAGATGGTCTAGAAATCGTTATGCTAGATAGCAAATTATCGGTACAACATGACTGAAGTCGTTGGATGGCAATGTGTTGCATATATAGTAATTACGTTAAAATCAATGAGCAGATATCATTCTCCTAACACCAGAAAGGTAATAGGTTTGTTGACACTTCATCTTGCATGTAAAGGATATTAAACCTCGAAACTTGATAAAGGAAAAAGGATGGTTTGATATCAGTCTTTCACAAGGCAAGTTCGTCCTCGTTAATTCTCCGTCAAATGCGAGCACAAACAAGACATATAATCCTTTGCCCACTTGTATATTACAACACAAAAAAGCACCCAAATGAAGCTATTCATAGAATTGAGATTAGAAACAACGAGTTGTCCTGAGAAGGGAAGTAGTCTAACCTTCAATGTCCTCGAAATCGTCAGCATCCTCCCCATACATAGCATTCAGGTACTCCACCGCCGACTTGGTGAACACCAGCTTCTCAGCATCCAGAACATCAAACAGGTTCAGGGTCCTGGGCGTCAGCATCTTCAGCGTTCCGATGTTCCTGCAGCTCAGCATCACATTATCCGACACCTCCGTCACAAAGAAGGTGGCTTTATCCTTGGGATCCAGGCCCCACCTCCTCATCGCAGCTATGAACTCCTTGGTCCTGGGGCCCTCCTCGAACGCCTCCTCGAACTCCTCCACCACGAACGCATCCTCGGAGGCGGCGGCGCTGGCGATGGCGGTGGAGATGGAGAGGCGCTTCTCCTTGCGGTTGATCTTGACGGACCAGTCCTTGGGTTTGGGGCCGAAGATGACCCCGCCGCCGGGGCGGAGGGGGGTACGCTGGGACCCGCGGCGGGCGCGGCCGGTCTTCTTCTGCTGGAAGGGCTTCTTGCCGCCGCCGCGGACCTCGGAGCGGGTGAGGGTGGAAGCGGTGCCGCGGCGGCTGTTCTGGCGGTCGGCGATGAGGCCGCGGTGGACGACGGAGCGGGCGGTCGGGGGAGGGGCGGACTTCAGGGAGAGGACGGCGGTGGAGGTCCGGTCTCCGGAGAAGGAGAGGACGGGGAGTTCGGCGGTGAGCTCGGAGCGGGTCGAGGACGAGGATCTGGGGAGAAGGAGAAAGGGTTTTGATTTTGGGGGGGGGAGGAGGGGGGAGGGGAGGAAGAGGGAAGAGGAGGAGAAGGAGAGGGAGGAGAGGGGCATTTTGGTAAATAATAGAGGGAGAGGAAAAGAAGAAAAAACAAGGAATGGGCTTCTGAAAGGGAGGCGGAGAGGGAGAGTTATCTGTGAGGGCTCCTCTTCTGCTGTTATCCCCCTGCCTGCCTCTAGCGATGAGATTTTTGCCGAGGATAGAGGGGAGAGAGAGAGAGAGAGAGATGGGGGTGTTTTGGTCTTTTTCACACCGCAAAAACAGAAAAGGTCAAAAAAAAAACAAAAAAACAAAAAAACAAAAAACAAAAAAGTAAAAAACGCCGTTGCCTGAGATCGAACCCGGGTCCTTTTTTATATAATCACGGATGACGATGAGGAGGAGAAAGTGAGGTGGCAGTGCAGGTGCATTGCGTCGAGGATTAAAATTGAGGAAGAGTAGCGCAATGGTGGTGTCTCGCCATAGTTATTTGCTCATATGTCAACCCCATTGAATCTTGCACTTAGTTTTTACCCCTAAATTTTTTTCAATAGAAGAGTGGCTTATGCACGTACGTTTTCTTTTGAGAAAAGCATATAGTCGTTTAAGTTGACCTTAATCAGATTGAATTTTGCATCAAATCTAAATGTCTTTCACTAACAGTCAAGACACAGTATTAGAGGTTGAAAACCACTGGATGATGTCGCTTGATGATGTTCATAAGCATATGGAGCTTCTTTTTAAGAGGGGAAAAACAAAGAAGAAATATAATGAATAGGAGGAAAGAGAGAAATACTCGTAGTGAGTTAACAATTTAAAGTTTAAGCTTGTCAGTGTTTAACTCTATAGTCTACAGGTATAGAGTGCTACTGAAATTCGAATTTTAAAATTATATTTATAATCAAAGTCGTAGCTAGATAACCAATCACATCTTGAATTAGAACTCGAAAAGTAATCCTAAACCAATAACGCATCCATTTCGAATTCGAAAATTTAATCCTAAACCAATATCACCTTGTTCAAGGGTTATTCCCATATCAGAGCCTCAAATCTTAATTTGACCTTACTGTATTCCGATTTTACCTTTTTTTTAAAGGACAAGTACACTTTCTAATAAATACCTACCTCCAAATCATAAGTAAATGTTTTCATTAAAACAAAAGAATGTTGCAATCCATCGAAAATATAATTTAAGTAATTATTTTAAAAAAGAAAGGTTAAGACCTATTTGAGAGGGTTTTTTGTTTAAAATAAGGCTCGCCCTTTTGTTACTATGTTTAAAATCAAGTAGCGAGCGAGAAAACTTTTAAATTTAAAGGAAGTTTTCTAATATAACATTATTTCCGAAACAATTAATTTGGGGTGGTTAGCCTTTGTCTTTCTATACGAAGTTGGGTCAATTGTACTTTAGGGTAGCTTCTTAAGGAAAGAATAGAAGAAAAGTATAACTAATTTCTTGTAAGTTTTTTTTATAGTATGAATTGCTTATCTATATACAGGTGTATAACTAGATCGAGAGGTTCCCTTAAATTAAAGTAGAGTTGGTGCCGGTAAAAAGTTTCTAATTGCCTTATCAAAGATGCAGTAGGCTTAGTTTTTTAAACTTTGATGCGGTAGCTTAGTTTTTAAAATTTAAAAAAAAAAAAAAGTTTTCTTTAAAATAGAATCCTAATCGTAGGAGGCTTAGATTTTCCCTTGATTCATAGATATTCCGAGTCCAAGAAAGCGTAGGAAAAGATTTGCCCATAAATATAGTACCCCTCCCCTTGAATTCTCTGTTACGATCTTATATTCTTCTCCTCCTCCTCCTCCTCCTTTTTCTCACCGAGAAAACCTCGTCAGGTTTTTCTTCTTCTCTCTGTCATGGCTTCCATGCAGCTTGAGATAACTGTGCAAAGCGCCATGGAATTAAAGAATGTGAACTGGCCCAATGGCCGTCTTCTGCCGTACACAAAGGTGTTCCTGAACCGGGTGGAGACGGGGAGATACAGCGACACAAAGTCCACGGGGACCGACTTCTCCGGCTCCACGATTCCGGTATGGAACAAGACGCTGGTTTTCCGCATCACAGAGTACCACATCCCCAAACTGGCCGCCAACTTCCGGGTCTCTCACCTCCTTCCGCCGGGCCCCCGCAATACCGCCGCGAAGGCCGTGGTTGGCTCTGCATCCCTTCCCTTGACCCATCTCTTCGGCAGCGGCAGCGGCAGCAACTGGCTTTACCGTTATGGTCAGGGGGTGGACAGAACCGTGCAGCTGTTCCGGCCATCTGGGCGTCCCCAAGGCATCCTCTTCATCAAAGCTGTTCTTGTGAATATGTACGACGACGACTCCTTCTCTTATTTGGCTTCCGAGCTGTATCGTCGGGGGCTGTACAATATGCTCAAGATGAACGACCCTGATTCTGCCAACACCGACAGCAACACATGTTATTGCATGTCATGTTGCCAGCGACGTGTGGCAGCCGAGGCAGCTATGACGTGTGGTACGATGGAGGAAGATCAGGAAAAAGCGGCCAATTCTGTGCAAAATATGGATAATAATCCTGATTTTGCCAACGACAACGACTCCTACTCAGCTCGGTATGATGTGCAAAATACAACGAATCCTGATTCTCCCAACAACGACGACGATTTTTATCTCGCACGGCAGCAGCAGAGGCAATACGGTGCGGATAATGTGAATAATCCTGATCCTGCAAACGGCGACGACGACGACTTTTACATGGATTCGCAGCGGCAAAAGCAGCAACGGTATGATATGCAAAATACGATGAATCCTGATCCGTCCACCAACGGCTATGACATTTACCTTGCACAGCACCAGATGTGGCAATACGGTGTGGACAATGTGAATAATTTTGACCCTGCCAACGACCAGAACGACTTTCACCTTGATTTGCGGCAGCAGCAGCAGTATGATGTTCATAATATGGAGAATCTTAATTCTGCCAACAGCAACCACAACAACAACAATTGTTACGGGATGACATGTGCACCAGCCGAAGCAACTATGCGCTATAATAGTACGTTGGAGGAGGCAGAGGAGGACGGGGTCAAGCATAGGCAGTACTCTACAGAACCTACAACAGAAGTGGCCGCTACTTCCTACTCTCATTATCAGGAGGATGAGGACAGCAAACTTGATGCGCTCACTGGGGCTGTTGCTGATCTTTCACTAAAGAAGAAGCACGAGGAAGAAGAAGAGGAGGAGGAAGATGAAGAAGGGGAGGAGGAGGAGGAGGAGGAGGAGGAGGGGGAGAAAGAAGAAGGAGTCGAACTGAAGGAGAAGCAGAAGACTGAGGAGAGCGCTGAGAGCTGTGACATGGATAGAGAAGATTACTATTATGCGGACGACGACATTGACGATTACGTTATTGTGTGATTAGGGAGTTACAGGCATGCATTCAGGGAATACTTAATTACCTTAGCGCTTGATTTGTTTTTACCTTTTAAGCTTTGGGCTTTTAGGTGCAAATGTATCTGCAGCCTCTTTATCTTTAGATTACTTTCATAGTTAACTGCTACTTATTATGTAGTTATTATCTTCAGTCTTTCCATTAATTACTACCGCTAGCGTCTCCGGAGTCAAATGAAGACTAGTATTACATATGTCTAGTTATTTTGATGGAAGCTTTACCTTGTTTTTATGATTTTATGGATTGATTACTATATATATTTCTTTCAAGTTTACCTTGCATGTTACATAGTTGTTTCGAGGCTATCAAATAAGGTCAATTACACAAAACCCTTGTAGTAAGAGCCACCAATAACTTTCAAAAGGTCACTATATCCCCAACAAGTTTTGCAGAAAACCTCCAACATATTTTGGATAAATTACACTAAACCCTCAATAACTTTTAAAATGCCCTTTATATTGTATTTTGGTTCTAATTTGTGGGTGTTATTTGCAAAATTCAGAAACTTAGTGGGGGATTTTTTTTTTGCAAAATGCAAAAGTTATTGGAGGTTTAGCTCAATTTTTAATGTTATTGGGGATTTACTTCAAAACACCCAAAGTTCTTGGGGGTTTAGTGTAATACGCCCCTTTCATAGAACTGCACTTGAACATGGACATTGTGTGGTCCAAGCCTTAAGAGTAAAGATGCTATCAAGCTTTAAGAGTTAAGATTCTCTCAACACACTTTATAGAATGAGACTCTATTTCATTCACCGGAGGAGGCTAGAGGGTTAGTTTGAAATTTTAAGTATTCTATCTATGGTGTAAATTGCCCCACCCCTAGGGTTGGCTAGAGAGTTAGTTTGAAATTTTAACTATTCTATCTATTATGGTGTAAACTACCCCCACGCCTGGGGTTTCTATTCGAAAATTAAAATTGGCAAATTGAAGCCCCTAAAAAGTAAGATAACAATTTAAAGAAATCATAATAAATTACTAATCAAATAATACCCAAGGGAACTCACAATCTCTACCAAAACATGGGCGTCCAAACCCAAGTATTTGCAAACCGTGAAGCACATTGATCCCAGGTTATCCTTGACCAAATTAAATAATCATGTACAGATTTTTAATTCAAAGAACCACTTCTAAAACAAAATGACGAGAATATCACTATCTCATTTAAATTCATCTTTGATGAAGAAATTTTAATGCAAAAAGAGTTCATCTACGGAAAGAAAACGTGCAAGATAAACACTGTTTGTTTAGAAATTGTGGGATAAATATCTTTCAGAAAACACAGGAGGGAACAAGAAAATTATGCAGAGATACAAAAAAAAATAAATATCCTTGAGGAATTACAAGAGCAAGAACCTTGGCTAACATACATTAACAGAGGGAAAAGGCAATCAAACTCAGGGTTTTACAGAATCCTAAACATTTACAAAAATCACTCATTTTATTATTGAATAACTAGTACTCCGATGCCCGCAATGCGTGCATGATATAAAATGTGAGGGATCAGTGTCGTAATCGAATTGTCAAGAAACAGATATTATATGATTTTGAGTGCATTTTTATTTATTTATTTTGCATTCTGCAAGTTCATAGACATTTTTCTGATTTATTTTTTTTCAAGTGTGAGGACATTCTCTTTGATTTAATCGAAGTGTAAGGACATTTAAATTTTTTAATTTTTCTTAAGTGTGAGGGTAATAAAATTAATACTTTTCAAATGTAAGGACACTTTTTATATTCTGAAAATGTGGCTCACAATGATCAAAAGAGGGGGCTTTTCTTAATATATAGAATAGATAAAGCGACTTCCATAGTCCTCCTTGTTAGACCAACTGAACCTGGTTACATCAAATTCAGACTAGTCTGGCTACATCAAAACAGCACAGAATGCCAAAATTCCTACTGCACGAGGGGAATGATTTTGGTCAGGGCTACCACAAGCAGATAGTAAGAAAACTAACAAGTTCAACGGAAAAACGTCGCCATTTCACATTGAAAGCTCAATCAAATGTCACTCCCTACTTCCATTAAGCCTGTTACAATGCTTATTACATGTTAAAAGATCAATGAGAAAGAATAAACATTATAGTAGAAGTACGGTCTCGGGTTTTCTCTAACAATCACTTATTTAACATATAACCTTAAAAGGGACTCGTGACTGAAGTTCGGACCACCCAATAGTCAAATTCATTACAAAGAAACACGTACAAATGAAACCCCTTTACTTCCTAAGAAACCAGTCAGGGTCTCAAAGATCAAGCCTGTGAGTAGACATCGAATGCTGATTCATCAACGGGGAAGAATTCATCAGTCATCATCATCAGTTTGAAATGATTGCTTAAACTCAGGATCCATGATAACCCCATCCATTAGATGCACAATGATCTCACCCTTCCTCATGTTAACCCTTTTGGACTTGACATTGTTAACAAACAAGGTTCCATTACGAGACTTCCAAGCATATAATCTATATCCGGACACGGAATCAAAACTCATCTCCTTAAGCACAGCTACTGCTTCAGAAGATAAGTGTCGAGGAATCGCAGAAAAGCCCATCACACGCGAGAGAATGGCAAATGTATTATTCACCTCTCCAACTAGGCTGTCATTTGGTCTCAAATTCAGCACATGCTCAAAAGCTTCTTCTGAAGGGGTAAAAATTGTGAAAGCCAGATCATCAGGTAACATTGCAACCATCAATTTGCCAAGTTCCCCTAGCTCCATCTCCCTTGAACTTGTCCTTCTAATTAATTTCCTATGTGTTCCCTCACCAAAATTACCTGGTGATACCTCTGGAAGGCTCAAACTAAGCAGAAGCAAGAGACATACAACAGGCACGCATAGGAATAATAACATAAACAAACTTCTCAGAGGATCACCCCTTCTCAGTTTCTTCCAATACTCCATCAGTTGTGCAATCTACTAACACAGATAAAAACTGTTTCTCAAGTTAACTGCGCAAAACAATCAGCAATTCTCCACCCCGACTAATGACAGTGTCCAAGAATTCTGTTACTTCTTCCTCTTGCTGAAACGGATTTGGTTTTGCAAGATCACTGTCCAAGTTATACCAGACACCAGAAATCCTTCGTAATGTGATCCAATGCCTACCTCTCCAAAGTCCTGCAAACTTTCTTACTGGAATGTTAAGCATAACACCAAGTAAAGCTTCGTCTGCAAGGTTGATGGAAGAGGCTCCATTGCGACGATCATGCCAGACTACTCTATAATTCCTACCCTCTAGCGCTGCAATGAGTACATTGACGTCATAGTTTCCAGTCAAAACGTTATGATGGGGCTTCCAGACAAGTGACAGTGGGGTCCATCTATCCCTATTAGGGTCGTCAATAACAAGTTTGTCAGCAATGTTATCCAACTCAGCTCGGGTGAATGAACCCTTCTCCTGATCATAATTAAACATGTACTTTACCTCTTAATCCATATATTAAAAAAAAAACATATGAGTTCACTTAGTTCTGGGGATTGGATAGCAAGCAAAGAGGTGATAGCAGCACAATAACAGAGAGCCAATAAGTCAAAGGTGTAATACAAGTGAATTCTGTTGCTGGCTTATACTGATGGCGAAAGTTCATAAATAGAGCACAAACCTATTTGTAGTCTACTCGTCTCCATACATGTAATTATGAAAAAAGAACAAGTATCAGTTAACGCAGACACTAATTATCCAATTGTCTATATCTAAATTTCTTATTTCTGCTCATCAAAGGCATCCCGTGTATTGATTTAATTGGGTAGATATGCATGTTGTTAGCTCGCTTGATTCATCCAAGAATAGTTAAAAGTATATGGTGGGGGAAAAAATACCTGGAGAAGATTGTTAAGTGAATGCAATAGGCAGAACTGTAATCTCTGCTTCTCATGGTAGACTTGGTTGACCTCCATAGCCTCCGACTAACTTTCTAAGAGGTAAGATTCAATTCCCCAATTCCGAACACTGGGAAAGCAAACGGAAGACAGACTGTTGGTTTCTATTAATTTTATGATAAGAGTACAATTAATTTTTCTTTTAACTCTATATAT
>JBAKGM010000365.1:42059153-42074571 GCA_037177215.1 Asparagus racemosus | reverse complement strand
GGGGGGGGTGGGGGGTTGCCACAGTTGGCTAGCGCGTAGGTCTCATAGCTTCTGAGTGATCCTGAGGTCGAGAGTTCGAGCCTCTCTCACCCCAACCGCCTCTTTTCACAAATTTTTTCACATGATTAAAAATTAAATACTAGACGAGCAAGTTAACTAAAACAGGTGTCAAAATCAATACAAAAGATGCTGTCGACAGCTACAAGTCATGCAATTCAGGAGATGCTAATTTAGAAAAAAATATATAACTCTGCTCAAAGTTTGACAATTTTGCTATTTTCCATCTTTGATTGCCCAAGCAGAACCTAATGCAGGGACATAAAAATGAGCACAAGTTTATTGAACTAGCTTTGCCTCGTCTTCATCACAATTATCACCACTGCACCATCTCATATAAATTACGAAGTAACACAAAGGACACATATCTTGACAATAGAAGACGTTACCATCAGGGCCAAATGATGCTTAAATGTATTTGGCTGACAAATTCGTTGCCGTCTATAGTCTAAACCACAAGCAAATTGCCGCGGAGGAGTGTCATTATTTATGGTCAGAATAGGGAACATTCCTCATCAAGTTATTGCTTCGGGATTGCTCGATAATGCTCATGTCACAACCATCACAATCTGACCTCTATGCCCTCGCTATGCAGGTGCTCCTTCACAGATAAGATGGGAACCTGCAATCACTTAAAAGAGTTAAGCTCAACCGGATTCTTGGTCCTCTTGAGGTGTCACAGATATATCATAAGAGCTAGCTCGAATAATGGTCAGAAAATCAAGTTATTGACTTATCAACCATGTCGGAACGAAGGTGACGACATGCAACAACAGCTCATCAAACAAATAGCATATGTATTCGCACAAACAACCAAGCGGAAAACTTATACCATCAGAATACATAGTCATCTTTCTAGACTTTACAGAAGGTGGTGTCGCAGGAAAGAGCACAGCAGATAGTTACATGGAACATATAAGAAATTCTATCACAAAAGGTCAGAAATGGAAATCTAAAAATATCAGTGCCACAATGCTTCTTAAATGTCCTAAACTCCAAACCAAAACTAGATCAGTAAATAAAATGGAACCTCAAGAGGAGATACAAAACGGCGCGACAGAGCTAGAGGCAGAGATATTCACAGATCAACTTATTGAACCTGATGGACGAACACATCAGGGTATTATCATAATTCATAAGAGCAATATAGATTGCAAAGCTGTTGAATTAGGTATCTTGACAGGATAGAAAATGAAAACTATCGGGTATACCTAATAATCCATGTCAGCAGACATGTTCTAAGAGTAATGATTTTGTATGATATAATTAACCCAGGACCTCTATTTACTGCAAAATTTCTTTAGGTTTATAAGAATCAATTATCACATGTCATCTTTTTATATTTGTTACTGAATAAACCAAAAGGTTTGATACAATCCCTAAGCTTACATACAAAATAGACATGTACGATTGTATAGAATTTTGTCTGCTGTAATGGGAACAAGTTCAATAGATGTAATGAACGGAAACATGGGAATATGTGCAACTAAAGAAAAAAAGTAAGAGAAGTTTGTAGGAATATATTGAAATTATGAATTAACAAAAATTAAGTAGTTGTGTAATCCATGGAACAGTAAAAGTAATAAATGGTTGCAGGAGCTAGTTGTAATCTGGTGTACTGATGACATATTTTACATCTCACCAACCAATAATCTTCTCTTAAATTTATCATTATACATACCTCCTTGCGATGGAAAATGCCAGCAGCAAGCGCAGCTGAAGCACTAGTTTTCTGAAAGACCTCAGAGAAATGTTCTACAGAACCTGCACCACTGCTTGCAATTACAGGTATGCTGACAGCATCAGATACCAGTTTAATCAAGTCTACATCAAATCCCTGCCCTTGACCTGCAAAAGCAGTAACTGTTTGTAAGCTTATCTCAAACAACAAAACCAATTTATAGATCCTTGAACTTTAAAACTGATCTAAGACGATGAACAAAGGACTGCTCAAGCTTAGGATCACAGCTAATATGCATCGTGAGGAGCAGAGTAACAGAAAATTAGAAGGCAGGATATTGCCGATATAAACAGACTTCTCCGCTTACAAGTACAAGCTCAGTTGTTTAGCAAGTATAGAGGCTATAGACGATAGCTGCTACAACACAAGAATTGCCCTACCATCGCAGTCAATAGAATTGAGTAATATTTCCCCTGCTCCAAGATCTTCAACAGCTTTTGCAAGCTCATAAGCTCCAATTGGTCGACCCTCACGTCCACCACTTACCTGTTGGGCATAACAACAAACAGTTACTCAGATTACAATAAAGCTCTTACGCATGCAAAATTTTCCTATAAAAAACCAGCTTTATGGCGTAGCATATTACATATGCCTTGAATGAAGTATGGGTTTTCACTCAAGCATCAAGTCTAACAATTGCAATGCTGAAGTATATATGCCTGATACCTCTCAAGTATGCCAGGTGGAGACATTTAGCAGTCGCAAGGAAGACCTTGTCAAGATTCAATAGTACACCCAATTGGAAGAACATTTTTAAGTAAGCTTGAAACAAACAAATAAGAAATTTAAAGTTTGAAATATTAAGGTAAATATTTAGAACATTCACAATTAAAGGGAGCTGAATGCTTCAATCCATGTGTGTGCTGGACAGCACAGTTAAGGTGCAGGTTTTAGCCTTTTAGGTATTAATACGTCTCTGGAAACATATTAAACTATCAACTAGCTTGTCAGGCCTAACTATCAAGGTGAAAATATGAACGCTTTTATATTGATCCCCATTGAATCAATGAGCCTTTGGGTTCAGATATTGTCCAACAGCTCCATTCACTTTGCCTTACCATCATCCAAGCTAAGTAAGAGGGACACGACATTGAATAACATCACAAAGAAGCCCTGCCACAAGAAACAAAAGGTGATCTACCTTGAAAGACTTTTCTCCAACCTTAGCTTAAGGGTACTACCATACTACTATGTATAGGCAGCGTGACAAATCCAGAATTAGAGAATTAAAATTCCAATAAACACTGTAACTTTGATAAAGGTGCTTTTCATCTCCTTGCTTGTAGTTATTCAGCACATAATAAATATTTCATATTCATAAGTTAGAGGCCCAAAATACAGTTTGAAGGCTACGTATCATAAGATCGTCATAAGTAATGTCCTTAAACAAACACATAAAGTGTGATGGGGAACCAATAATTTATAAACGAGAAAGGTAGGAAGATCATCAGCATCAGCATTTAAGTCTTTCCCCATGATAATGCAGTTGCTTACAGCCATTAACTCCACACTGAGAGGTGCCATTATAGACGTGGGGCTTTTTTGATAACTCCTATGAGTTATTAATGCTGAATTCAAGACCAAGGGAACTTTGATGGAAAGAGGCTACTAACTGAATCCCATATGCCGGTTATTGGGTAGGAAGCTTGCAATTATTCATGCCACAACCAAATACATCGAGTCCGATCAACAAACCCACTGCAAAGTAAGCTGGAAATGATTATTCATGCCACAACCAAATACATTGAGGTCGACCAACAACCCCACTGCAAAGTAAGCTGGAAATGATCTCTTAGATTATCATCTCTAGACATTAAGTTATTTAAAGGACCTAACTTTCCCAACTTTCCCAACCATATCATTTAAAAGGAAAATTAAGAAAACCCTAGGAGTTTGTTTGAGATATAAGCACAATGTTACCTTGTGTTTGATTCTAAGTAAAAGTGAGTGAGAGAAAAGCATGATTAATGAGTAATTGTTTTTCATTATTGGTTATCAAAAACTTTTGTCAAGCCCAAAGGTAGTGAAAAATAAAAAAACAAAGGTAAAAACTCCATTTCTTGTTCTCCTCTTTTCCCTATGCTCTTTCTTCTTTACTAGGAAGTAAAACACAGATCAAATGAAATGAATCAGTCAGTGGTATCGAAAATAACAATTCAGATTGCATATGGCTGAATGGTTGATGGGCTTCGATAATCTTTAGAATCCAACTTACCACCGCACACAAACATAATTGCTAATGAGGGTGGACAGCTATCAACATGTAAATCCATTTATAGCCCATGCAGAAATGAGATTACTAGAAAAATCCAGCTCAATATGCAATGAAGGATATACACTGTTCTAGAAGCCATACCGTACACTGGTACCATGCATATTCTTCTCCTAGTGGACCTGAATGCAACATATAAGTAAGATGTCAATCTCAGAGAAGAATCAAATCCAGAAAAAATACAACAAGAAGAATAACAGATTAGCTCCTACTAGCAAGAAATAGTACCTGGTTTAGTTAGTCTTACAGACTTGAATTTCACCTCATCAGGACTCCGAATATACACTCTGCGAGGATCAATACTTACAACCACAGCCTGAGAGTGAAGAAAGAATAATCAATATTTAGATGTGTTTCCACCTTCAAATGTAGGTTAAGGAATAAAGACTTCACAAATGAAGATATATTTTAAGTATTTATCACTAATCTCCACATATGCAATATGAAGAGAGTTTTCTCATATCCTGAAAGGAGGGATAGATAGTAATATATCAGCTAAGTGATCTATAAGACCTGATTTCCATAGCGTCTAGAGATTTGTTCTATGCTGCTAGTTCCGCTCTTTACCTGAAAAGACATACGGGAATATTACAAGGAAAAAAAAGGAATTATGGTTACACAACTGGCTTAAGTTTAAAAATTGATCGCATACTCCAGTTTTCAAATATTCTTCTGCAGCAAAAACTGCATCACTTCCAATTGAAACCTTATCTGCACCAGACCTGAAGTATTCTGATGCCACTTCCAAACTCGAGTAGTACCTATGGAAAAATTAGAGAAATGAAATTTAAGAAAATAGTGTATGTAATAAAGATAAGTTGAAGAGGATGTTATCATGATAAACAAAAATCATTGACTTTGGATGGAGATTCTTTTATAGCAAATTACTGGAATTGAAGAAAATCCTTGACAATGGTTGTCTTTTGATAAATGGAAGTGGGGTGCACTGCACCTCAGCTATTAATGAAGACACATAAACTGTGTCAAGCTCCGAGAGATTACCAAGGGTTTACCACCTATAGCTTAAAAATCGACCACAGTTTTCTGCAAGAGGTTGTATATAGAATGGTCCACAAAATTAGTCAAGGATTTTGAGCAAAGACTACATTTCACCAGTCCATTGTTGCTGCATTGCTACTTATTGGACGTAATGAGGGAAAAATCAGCATAGAGCATTCCATTAGCATAAATAAAAGAATATATTTTAAATAAGCTGCAGAATGACGGTGAGTTGACAATAGCATTATTGTACATATAAGTATGACGCATCAAAGATCATGGATATTACAAGGAAAGATCTGATCTTATCTAAATATTCTAAACCTAAGTCTCAGTTTCTCAGAAAATGTAGTCTCCCATTGTTAACTGGAATATGCTTCTAGCCAGAAAATTCACAACATGTGTTAAGGGATTTTTCTTTTTCCACTGTCATAGTTACGCTTCGATTGTACGAATAACATCCTCCTTAATTACCAAACTGATAAATTTCTTACACTAAATAAGATACTAGGGATATCAATATTTTTACCTAATTAAATTTTTGTGAAAAAAGATCTTCCACAACATCTAGGGAAAAGTTAACAGAATAAAAAATGCAGATACAGGTTTCAATCAACTTACAGTAGCAGAATCATATAATTCTCATTAAACAGTAAATTAGAAAACATGAGCCATTAGGTAAGCAGTGAAAATAAAATTTCTACTAATGAATCCATAAGTGAGTTATTGAAAAACAGATTCTAATAAAAAGTTATTCTAAGTATTAAATGCACAATTGTTCTTATAAAAATGTTATACCAACCTCCCATTCCCATCTGTAAAGTCTCTTATACCGCCTCCAACTGTTAGTGGTACAAAAACATGTTCAGATGTGTAGCGCAGAATCTGTATGTCATATTATTCGCAGAGGTCTAAGTTTAGAAAAGAATCAGATGGAAATTAAACTTAGCTTCTTGATACAAAGTATCGAAAGTTTAGATTATATTGGAAAAAATTACTACTAACGAAAGGATGAATAGTATTATCTACATTAAACCTGTAGCATTGGTAGATCTCCCAAAGGAAAGTCACGGAAGCCAGTTATGTTCAGAAAACTAACCTGAAATGCAATTCAAATACTTGAATTTTCACAACTTATATGTATAAACATAGCACCCACTAAATGAACAGAATGTCAGAATGTGAGAATTATACTTCATCAGCCCCATCTTTATAATATTGACCCGCAAGGTCCACCGGCTTGCCCAGGTTTCTAACCTGTTGACAAAAAGAAAAAGGATAAGTTAAAAGTAGCAGGAAAAGGGAAAAAGATAGTTAACGAAAACAATAGAGTTCCTTGTAGGGTTCCTCATAATAGTAGTTGCAAATCAGACTCCATCTTTTACACAAGAGACCAATCACGTCAATATGAGTGAATAAGATATGGAGGTTATTTGTTACCTCGTGATCATTTGAATGCTCGCGGACATCATACTGATCCCCTTTGGTTACTACAAGATCCCCTCTATCATTTGTCCTCACATCAAGGCATGCTATTACCTGGACAATCAAGTGGTAGTAAGCAGAAAGCAAAACTGGTTACATAAGATACTTGCACATAATGAAAGAAACAGTGTCCTGGATATGTTCTCGACCAAAAAGGCAAAAAAACATACCCTCTTTGCAAGTTTTGACGCCTTCCCACTTGTAGGTTTCTGTTCGGCAGGAGAAATTGAGTATGTAGTTTAAACGCCAACAAAGAAAGATAGAAAGAATACACATAATCATGTTGAAACACCAAGATCTACCTTTTTCCTTGAATATTGAGATGGATTAAGAAACTTCTCCAATATTGAGAGGCCGACATCTGAAAAAAAACGAAGAGGTGCAAATAAGTGTATGGTTCTCCTTTCAAAACCAGCTACCTCGCTTATTAAGGTCTTCAACTAATGAGTCTATTCCTATAACATGATACCCCAAGGTACCTGTCTCATTATCCTTCAACGAGAATATGATGGTTCTAAGAAATCATAAAATATTAGTGCTTACTAAATATATATAAGCACAAGAAACACGAGGGTAGGCTTAACTTAAAAAACTGGTTAGAAATCTCAATTGAACTAAAGAGGACCAGTTCATTCTTCCAAAAGAAATTCTGTTCCATTTTAAGAACCATATCTACATTGCTTAATTGTTCCCAAGACAGATAGCTTTTATAAGGACATAACCAAGGCTTTATACGAACATTTTTTTCTAATAAAAACATTGAGTGGTGACTAAATTGCAGTAGACAAAGTCCATGAGGTCAAGAAAAAGCAACATGCAGTTGAAACATAGGTGTCCTATCAATCTGCACTTCGATGTCGATAATCATCGGAACAAATCAACTTTTCAGTGTTTCTAGTTAGTCCACGTCTGGCGACGGAGTTAGGCGACGGAGTTAAGGGTCAACTTGATAAACAATGTTGAGATCAAAGCTTGATGCTACAAAAAATAAATTCTAGCCAAAGATAGTAACAAATTAACAATGTTGTAAAACATTACTGCTACCACTATATTACAGCACTTATCTGTGATTAACATTTGATTGCGACTAGTGATTCGTAAAAGCAGAAGAAATGATGTTAACAAATATATAAATGAACACTATATTGATGTTGTTGCCAAGTATTGAGTACATGAATAGATACCAAACTTATTTAGATGAAGAATTAAAAAATAGAAAATACAGATAATTATTGTTTACCTCCACTCTTTTCAGGGTGAAATTGAACTGCGTTTATATTTCCCCTATTAATAGAAGAAATAAAAGTATCACCATAATTGCATGTTGATGATATCCAGTCTTCATTAGCATCTGACTACATCAAAACATTCAAATGGTTCCATAAATAAAATAGCATTACACTAAAATGATTTAATGTTTAAAAATCAAGCTCTGCAGTGACAAAATAAAGAGCATACAGGCATTGCACGGTATGAATGGACGAAATAGACATGGCGAGCTCCAATATCATCCAATATTCCTGATCCTTTAGTAACTTGCAGTGCGTTCCAACCAATATGAGGTACCCTGAGACCCTCTGATGAGTCAAAACGGCCAACAGTGCCAGGTATCAAACCAAGACCTTTGACTACGAGGAATAAAAGGCAACTGTTAGCTAAATCAAGAAAATTTGCAACACAAACGCATCAAGTAATAACAAATTTCAGGAATTTTAATAGATTGCATGAAAAGTTGCATATAGTTTTATAAACATAATTACAGTATTATGAAGCAGAATCCACTTTGGTAGGTTGAATAGAAGTCCTAATTGTTACATGATAGTGCAACTCAACACCATGACGATACTAACCCCAAAGAGGCGGGGGGATAGAAACGGCAAAAAAGAAAATTGAAGTTATCATAAAACAAACATGTTCTACAACAACCTAATATATTGTGCTGTAGCTCAATTTGTATAAAACCAATTAGAATGAGAAAGGACTTGTGTAAGTAGTCATGCGAAAGTTAGCAAGTTCTCATAACCTCTCCAAGATTACAATGTAACAAACAATAAGGGTGTCGACATAATAGAACAACCCTTCCTGACCATAGGTCCATAGCAGAGGAGGCTCTCCTGCAACTCTATGTGTTTTGCTCTAAAGACCTGTAAAACCATTTCATAATTCAAGCTAAATAAAGAAGTATGATTTTTTTTAACTTTGACCTGCAAATATGCTGCTCTGAGTAATAGGCTACATGCCAATAAACTGTAAGAAGAACTGGATTACACATTATTTGCTATGTCAGTCAAATCAAGTAAGTTCTTACTTCACAAAACACGTTAAATTATTTAATAAGAAAATATGTTATATAAAAAATATATATTTGAATAAAATCACACATTTTAAGTACTTTGGAACTATAGATTTGTTATTGCAGTTAAGTCTAATTTCTCTGGCCTTAATGATGCATTTAACATGAAAGAAACGAAGAATGTCTATTAGAAAGCAATACAACAACTGTAATCACCTGGACCATTCTCTTCACTGGACTCAAAAAGCAACTGGAGTCCAAGACAGATCCCCAAAAAGGGACGATCCTTCTCTAAGTATGTACACAGTGCTTCAGCCAATCTGTGAGAAAATAAACTGGTTATTCTATGTGTTTAACAAAGGTTACAAGAGATCTACTTTCTTTTTCAGGGAGAAGCATACATCCTTAGAAGAATTTTGAAGACATATTTAACACTGCAAACATTGTCCATGAACAAGAGTATCTTTTTCTTATTATTTTACATAACTTTACCTATTCTATTTGATGAGTCATCTGAGTAAAGAACAGACATAATGATACTAACTTTCTTTAACTAATAGCATTCTTGAGAATGCTAGTCTAGAGGTCAAGTTAATAGCACAAACCCTAGAAATTCTTCCAGGAAGAGTATGGAAGTTCTACAGATTCAATTATCAACAAAAAAAGAATATTTTTTTAGCGTAATAAATAAAAGTAAATTAAAAAGGACACTTACCCGTTCTGATTTAACACATCCATAGCTGATCCAAAGGCTCCAACCCCAGGAAACACAAGGCGGTTTGCAGCAAGAATGTCCTCTGGTCTTTGCACCTAATAAAGAAAAGAACATGTATATTTATTAACTTGTCCACTAATAACTTTAAGGATAGTTTTAATTGAATATCAATAAGAGAGGACATTCTTGAATCATAAGATATACATTAATGCGGCCCAAATCTACTTCTGAATAGTTTTCTACTTTTATGATGAATGGTACGTATGGAAGAAAGGAGTTCCAATAGAAAGCAGACAATGAGAAGAGTAATGAAATGGAAATTCCCAGTTAAGTTAGCAAAAGAAAAAACTGACAATGTCATATTATTAGTGCATATTAAGCACAATGGTATGCTGAATCAATAAAAAGACTACCATGAACTTCTCCTATTTTCTCGTAATCCTAGAATTAACTTTCTAAATTGCACAAAAATATCATAAACGTCCTCAGAAATTCACTAAACTAACCCCTGATATATTGTCAGTAGTGAATAAATCATTTCCATGAGGTAATTTTTGGATGGAATTGACCTTAAAATATCATGTATCTTACTTGTTTTATCTTACATGAAACTTTGGAGAGAAAGGAATGGCAATTGTTAGTGCTTGCTATTAACATTGTTAGGGAGTTCTCTGAAAAAATATTCTACTTCAGTTTCGAACTTTAAGCAAGTTTAATGAGAAAATGGAGAATTTCCACGGTAGGTTCCTTTAATTAGGCTAGAAAGTAGCATGTCACATCTTGTTCTTTACTAGCATATAAATTATAAAACAACTTGTAAACATTTTGATCCCTTCTTGTAATAGAAAGATGATCTCATTTCTATTCACGTAGAACATCCCGCCACAATACGAACATTGGATGCAATTTCGATGTCCATTTTGTTCTATTTTGTCCGCAAACACAACTAGAGAATTCACAAAAAGTTGAGCAATACTTGATTTTCAAATAAAAGAAGAAAGGGGGAGAGGTTACTTCTTTGATATCGAAGCCGAGGTATCTAATGGCGTTCCTCACACTTCGAACATTTCCAGCACCGTAATCGAGAAGAGTGACAGCTGTATCGGTTCGAAGAAAATGTATCAATTTTAAACAAAATTTTCTAGTAGAGATATATAGATAGGGTTTCTTACTTGAATCTCCAGAAGAAGAAGAAGAGGCGCGGATGGAGAAATTCTTCTTAGATTTTGAAGAATAAAAATAGGAATTCTGTGGATTCGAAAAGCGACGGCTATGAACCATCAACTGAGGTCGAGGTCGAGAGAGTAGATTTTGAGAGGACTTGAACGAAGACGACGACGGAGACTCCATCAGTAACAGCTGCTGAGAGAGAGAGAGAGGTTCTTCGGCGGCCTTGAGTGAAGGAAGAGGGGTTTTTCTTTCTTTTTTTTTTTCTCGTCTGTGTTGTTTTCATTTTCTGCGTGCCTCAACGCGCTCACTTGCGTACGGCCTGGCCCGGTCCAGTCCGGTCCTAAAGCCCACAAAACCCGCATCATGAAGAGCCGTTCCAATTACAGATGATAATTAGGATGCGATTGGCCTACCTGGTTATTCTGTCATCGGTAAAATCTGGGTCAATTCCAGCTCAGTTCTTCTCAGGTCAAAAATAGGCATTACAACCAGTTTCGTGTTGGACCAACACCCCTCAGTCCGACTATAAACTGGTTTAGAAAAGAACTAGATTAGAATTGAACCTGACCCAGTTTTTACGTGATTACCAAACACCTACTGTTTCAGGAACAAATATAACTCTAATTAGAATCATTACAAGCTAATAAGTTTTTTTGCCAGATTCTTATATTGACAGTCTTAATTAATAAAGAAAACTAATATGTTTATTGAGCTACAATCTAACCTCTATGTTCATAACACATTGATCTAATGATATTTTGAACAGCTATATGTAAACATAATCTCATGGCTAATCTCAGTAAACCATGTTTTTGTAATTGGGAATACGGTTTTTCATATGTAACAACCATTTTTGGCTTAATTTAGCTGGCTGGGGCATCAGTGATGCTCCATCCTTTTTTCTCCAAAAAAATAAAATAAATAAAATATAATATAATAATACTAATAACAACAACAACTCGTGGCTAATATATTTATATTAATCGTGCATACGTCAACAACCAGCATTGGAAGAAACTAATTGATATGATTTTAACACTCGTCTTTCTCCATGGCTTTATTTCTAGGTACAAAAACCCTTTCTATTCGAAACTTCTTTACTCTCTCTCTCTCTCTCTCTCTCTCTCTCTCTCTCTCTCTCATATATATTTAAACAAACCAGCAGGAGTATAGGAAACACAGAAACAGCAACACCGATAGCAACAAGAATTCTGATATACGTTGCCAGTAAATTGGCTATATACATTACTCATACAATAAGTTCATTCTTTACACAGCTACTCTGAATTACAAAGCATATGGAAAGAGAAACTCAAATAGCAAGCTATTCTTTATTTGCACTCATCAATTTTAAACATTCCCACCGTCTCATTGCTTTCATAATAATAATAATAAATTGCGGTTTATTTTATTGATTTCTTGAGACGGTAATCCTCCTTGTTGATCAATGCGTTACTTGAACATGGAAATCCGCACTGGAGGAATCATAGGTCGGCCTGCCCAGCCTGATTTCACAATAAAACAATCGGTACACTAAAAGATTAGTGAATCAAACATTCAAAATTTAGATAAACGATAAAAAGCTATTCACAATCTTATACATGACTTAGGATGTGTTAGTCCAATATATAGAATATCAATTTTATTTTTCTTTCCTTTTTTCATCCTTGGACTACTTTTCATTGGATGAAGAACTTTTTCTCCGTAAATTAGAAAGCTTTCAATGCTTATTACATGATAATATCAATGAACTATCCAACTACTTGCATGTTCTTTTAGTCTGGAGTTGTTAGCTAAATTTCCTACCATGTTGTATACAATGAACAAATGTACGCGGGTTCGATTGTTGTTTTCCCATTATCTATTGTGTTTGTTATTTTAGAAATGTTTTTCCACCACTGCAACTCACAATTATGAAGTAGTTATAATGGTTATACGATGAAAAGAGTGTCAGTAGATCTTTGTTGTTTCTGAGGAAATATATAAGCGGTAGGGGGAGAAGCATGAAGAATATATCGATAAAGTATAAACATTTGGACCTTTCGAAGCATCAAAACCTCTGCTCTGAAGTTCGGCATGCTCTTGGCAGAGGGCACAAGGTTCACAACAGAAATGAACGCAGCAATCACAACATGGCTCCTCTGGTAAACTATACTTTGATCTCAATTTTCCCCGGTAAAGACACGAGTAGATCCAATGGAATTGGACGGTTGATAGAAGATAATAAACACAACAATGAGTATAACAGGCTGCAAATATAAACAAGTAACAATCATCTTCTAGTTGAAACATTCAATATAAAAACACACTTAACCCCTCTTTTTCTTAATCCTCATTTTATTAGCAATAATAGCATTAAGTTAACAATATGCAGACCAACTATAGAATTCGAACATCAATAATACTCATATGAACTCTGGCGTCATGCTGGAAGTTTACTTGCATCTAAACAAATTTTAATGCTCGCATACCATCATCTTGTATCAAGCTTTGAGATGACTTTTGTACTGACTGTTCAAAGGAAAAACATATTTCTCTCAGTAAGAATTATGTTTTTATTTTAGATTTCCTGGAATTTTTGCAGATTAGCATAATTAGATGATTAATACCCCGTTACCTAGTGCTAGAGGGTATACTTTCTCCTCTTTCTCTATTCTTACTGAATTTTCTTATACATATGACATTGTTGTATGTCATCTTTATACTTACAAGTTTGCCCTTCGTCCAATATTTCTGCAATGCGTCCAAACGTGACACAAGGGAGCCAGCACGTCATGCAAACTGCAGTTCATAAAATGAAGACATGAGACACATTGTCACGCATTAATATTGTCTCTATCCATAGAAAAGGTTCTCTTTTTGTTTAATACTTCTAAATCAAATAGAGATAGAAGGAATTTATGTAATATTCTCTTAATTAATTGGATCGTGGAGGAACTCCTCAGAGCCTCACTCTGTGACAGTTATTTTTACTCTGCTGTGATCAGGTTTGTCATCTTATTATCATCATGTTTCTTGATGTATTTGTTGTATAAAGGTGATCTACATGATCAATCAGTAATATAGAAAAGCAGTTTCGCAACTTACCTGCTTTTCTTCATTTTAGAAGATCAATGTTTTTTTGGTGCGTGTGTTAAGGAATAACTTACATGTGCTCAGGCTATCCCCACAGCCGCAGAGCTCAGAAGACCATTTGCGTGAAGTAGCTGCACCCATATTGATTCCTTCTGATTGCTTATGTGCTGCTATTTAGATTTGCCTTCAATCTTCTCTTATAACCATGCACAAAAGAAACAATCACGAGTTACAAAGTTAGAAGAAGCTGGATTCTGACCGAGTCAACAATTTTCCCATAGAATTTAAGTTTTGTTTTATGGTTTTGTTCCTTAACACTTATTGCAGGCTGCCGTCTTCTACAGTGAAAGCCAATGAGGTGAAAAGCTTGAGATAATGACACCCACAAAGACCTTTTTAATAAGAGGAGCGTTCATAACAAGATTTGCATTGTCCTTTTGTTCTGTTGCCTAATTTTCCCTCTGGTTTCACCGAGTACGGAGTAACTTTCACCTGCTTATTCATTTTTTCCCCTGGAGGTATTATCTCAACTAAACAAACAAACAAATAAATAAATAAACAAACAAAGATTTGAAACAATAGCACGAGTATTGCTCTGGCTAGCTTGTTATATATTGCCATCAGATTCCAGCTTAATATTGTTTTGCTGGTTAAAGACCGGAAAAGGAAGGAGGATAACATTGTTTCTGTTCCCCTAGTTGAGGGTAACGTTGCTAGGTGATAGTTTGATCCTTGAATTTTCAAACCCACCAACCAACGGTCACCTACCCGACACTATTCCACCAAATATTTCACTGTGCCACCAACCATTAAATGCCTATAAAAGAGAGGTTGATATGTGAGGAGAAAAGCATCAAGGAGAGAAATAAGAAAGAGAGAAATAAGAGAGGTAGAGAGGACAAGAAAATAAAATTTGAGAGTTTTTCTTTTAGTGTTATCCTCTTTGAGAGTTTGGAGAGATATTTGACTGGTTGCCTCATTTGTAACATTCTCTTTTTTTATTAGTGAATTTCTCTGCTGTTCTCGCCCATGGACGTAGGTCATACTGACCGAACCACGTTAAATCCTTGTGTGCTGATTTCTCTATCTCTACTGTGATTATACGGTATTATTATCCACTCTGTATAGACATCTTTTATGTCTGTGAAGCCCCACGCTGTAACAAACTGGTATCAAAGCCTGTTTAGAATACGTGTATTTGATTATTGTATGCTCTGTGGCTGCCAAGTGGATCCTCCACATCAAAAAATAAGTAGATTATCATTTACTCTCTAAGGGCACGGGGGTACTATTCACGGGTACGATACTATTCAAAAGTACTGTTACTATTCATACGTACGGCCACTATTCATACATACAGTTACTGTTCATACGTACAGTAACTGTTCTAGCTGGCTTCAATATGTCTTCAGCAAAATACAAAGTGAAAAAATTCGATGGGAGAAACAGCTTCAGTTTGTGGAGAGTAAAAATGAGGGCTCTCCTAGTACAATAAGGACTGTTCAAAGTCTTATCCAGAAAGGATAAGTTGCCAGAATCTATGCCCGATGATGAAAAAGAAGAGCTGGAGATGAAGGCGCATAGTGCCATACAGCTCTGTCTGGCCGACGA
>JBAKGM010000365.1:42035534-42049714 GCA_037177215.1 Asparagus racemosus | reverse complement strand
TAAGGGGTTCTTTTTTTGCCCCTGGAACAAAAATGCAGCAAGTAAATAATTACATACACTCTAAGATCCTATAAGCAAAAACTGTTCCATAAAAAAAAAAACTGGATTGCCTACCGGCAAACTAAAAATAGTTTGCATATGAAAATAAATCACCACATCTGATGTGAAAAAGAAAACTAATGGAACTATGTGAAGGAGTAAATTAAATCTAAGTGTAAGATAAATCACCAGGAGCAGAAAATGAAAATAAATCCAGAGTCTGGAAGAAAAGTGATTCGAAAACAGCTAAACTGCTGACATAGGTGAATGAGACTAGGATGAGTTATTACTGACATGCCAGGGGAGTTTCCACAAGCTCGAATACTATTTCTATCTCTAACAGGTTTGGAAACATGGAAACATTCAGGTGATCCTTGGGCAGTTGCAAAGCCCGCAACTCAATCAGCTATCTAGAAGAAGGTACAGAAATAATCTACATTCTCTGTTTGTTTCGTCATTGACAGAATACCATCTGTATGCTGCTTTGCATTCCTAGTTGCTGGGAGTTGAAAGCAGCAAAACTAACTGGGTTCATTCCTGCTTAATTTTCAAGTCTACAAAACTAATACTAGTGGATTTTAACTCAATATATGTTTAGTGGAGAGATCCCAGTAAATCTTTAAACGTTGCTTGCAATCAACTAGGAGGCTTAGGTGTAAACAAGTTCTTGAATTCCCCTATAATTTTGCAGAGTTTACTAGTGGGCCTAGACTACAATCAGCAGTCTAGAGGCAAGCAGCCCAAAATCCATCAGCAATCTCTCAACAGATAATTCCAAAAGGCATGGATGACCCTGTCAACATAAGGGGCCTCGATAAAGAGAGTAACTCTCTAAAAAGTAGGTAATGTAGCATGGTTAAGCTGGTTTCATGATTCATCTTGAAGAAGTGAATTGCACAGCAACAGTAGGTCTCACTTTTCCATGGTACTTCAAATAAGTATCGACCAACCCCTATGCAGGCACAATTCTGAAAGAGATAGATAATGTGAGTCGCATTCATTCTACTCATATTCTTTCCAAAGAAGCAAACCTAAAAGGGAAACGGTGACTTTTGCGACATTTACACCGAGCTTGTTAACAGCTTCAAACCATGGACAGTCATAACCAAAGAAGGAAAAGAAAAAGAAAGGAAGAGAAAGTTCTTTCGGCAAATACTTCCACAGCTCAAAAAAACACAAGGCATAACCTTCTTATAGGAAAACGTAAACCAACACTTTAGTTGACCTCTAAGAATCTAAGAATATGTTTAATCTGAATATATTTTAATATTCTAGCAAACCTAACTTAAACACAAATTCCTTCAAAGGTAGGTTACAAATGCAAATTAAGTCTGACTTTGCTAGTAGTTACTTTCGTATCCATTCTAGTTCTCTTCCATCAAATGTTCGCCAACATCTCTCTCATTATAACTTAACAATCTTGACATGATAACTTATGATGCCTCCCAGAAGTATCTATTTTGACCATTGGTAGGCCCATTTTTCAAAGATCTCGAACGCTTGTCTTTGTTTCGGAACATGCATTTGCTATCACAAGCAATTGACAATGCAATATCAAGAATCATATCTCAAATTATTTTATTCCATACCCATGACATCCATTCAATCTTCTACCCCTTACATATGAAGTACGAGCCAGGTATCACCATTACCTAACTTATTCACCTTTTCTTTACCTTCCACTGACTTCAATTAAATCAGATTTCCTTCTTCCTTCTCAGGCCGACAACAACCAACCAAAGAGGGAACATAACAAAAAGAAAAACAAACTTACTGGATCTAGTTGAAGCTGCATAACTGATAGTTTCCACTCCTTCAGTTGACTAAACATTTGCAAGTGTTCTGGACAATTCCAGTAAAGGAACACTTGCATGCCCTCTGTTTCTCCCATCTCATCTTTTCATTTGCTTACTTTCATCTCCCACACGTGTTTTAATCCTACTTACCAAAATCTTATACGTAACTGTAAATACTAACTAGATTTCTTTTGGTGCAATATTTTAAGATATTTGACTTTATCCAATCTTATACAGACTATACATATTGGCATTCCCATTTTTTTCATCAGAAAAAAAGGAACATGGAATAACAACTGGAAGACTCCAATAGTCACATCTGTGATTAGAAAGGTCAATCTTTAATCTTCTAACTGAAAAAGAGTTATATACGTAGCAGACTAAAGGTGAGTGTTTCAAATAGAATAAATAAATCATAAGGTTTCAATACAGGCTTGAATCTTGTTTACTTATAGCTAATAACTGAAAAAAGGAGGAGTTAGAAAAAAGGACTTGTCTTTTTGGGCTTTATGAGAGCAGGGGTGCAATTTTTATTAATCATGGCTGTTTGATTCAGTAATAGGAGTCATCGGTATCTTCATTAAGAGTAAATTATTGATGAAGATAAATGTAACATGTTTGTTGAAGACTAAGACCCTCTGGTTATCCTCCTCTCCCCCTCTTACATAATTTTCTTCCTACTTTCCCGTCCTCTTCGCTAGTCTGTTCAATCCTGAAAAGTAGCAGGTGATCTTTAATCTCGTCATGATTCTTCTATTGTGTTTATTCTTTCTTTGTTTTCTCAACACTCTTCCTAGGTTTTGCCCATCCAATTCTGTGCAGCAAGCAACCTCTTAAAAGACTCCAATATTCCACTGTTTCCTTCTTCTTCTTCCATCATATTCAGTCAGCATCGAGATATCCTATAATCATTCTCCTTTAATCTAGAAACCTTAGTTTATGTAAGGCTTTAAAGAAGAACCGATGTCGGTATAAGGTTCCATGTCTTATGAGAGTCTGCATGGAAGAACTCTAATATAGACAACATGATAGGATAGCAAGATATATCATAGGGATTTCAAGAACTCTCCATGTTAGAGAAAAATATGACTTTTGGTTAATCAAAGTGATGGTGTTAGGAACCGAAGGGATAAACTTGGCAGGGTTCCTTTAAGAAGATGCCTCAGATCACGTCTCTAGTTTCTGAGGAAGTAGTAATCTCCAGTGCAATCCATTCGGAGATGGTTGTGAAAGATTTGATGGGTTAGATAAGTTCCTCAAAAGATTTGCCACATCTAGATACGAAGTTACTCCCATATCCGCTCCGTTCTTTCGTTAATCTGCACATACTAGTTGTGGTCTAGAGAATAGTAGTTGTCATATCTAAAAACACAAAAAAAAAGGGCTTCCATCCGCACGTTCATCCTAATAAGCGACTTAAGTTTCCAATCCTTTTTGTTTCTAAGCATTGAATATAACTTTATAAGTAACTTAGTGATATGTATCTGACAATGGACTAACCATATGAAATTAAAAGCACAAGCAGCTCAAGTGTGGAAGAATGATGGGCTAGAAAAAAGCACACAGCATAAACAGATGACGGAATGACAAAATACAAGCGAAACATAATGCACAAATCCTTTGGAAAAATTCTAATTGGGTGCGTCAAATACGGGCAACCAACCCGAGCAAGAATCGAAAATGAAACAGAGCAAGTACATTTGTAGGCATACATCCCATGTTCAGCATTCGAACTTAACAGAAAGTAGAGCTGCCTAGCACAAGTATTAAGTAACAGTTACCAGGAGCATCAATACGATTAGAACTGCAACAAAGCAGAAACAGAAGAGAGAAAGTTCTCCATCCACAAGAGAAAGGGGAACAATTTCCAAAAAGAGGGCAGATGAAAGCAAACCAACAGTTGTACATAGATATTCGATTACACGCAAATATGCACGCCACAATTTATTTGACGAGAACTGAAAGAAGAAGGAGAAGAGCATAGGTAGTAATATACATATAATAATTAAGATCATAGAAGAACAGATCACATACAGATCAACGGATTGGATTAGATCTAGCCGCCGCTTTGTGGTTGTTGTTGTGGTTGTTGTTGGGGATCGGGATCGGATTGGGGTTGGGATTGGGTCTGGGCGTT
Source organism: Asparagus racemosus (assembly GCA_037177215.1). Taxonomy (NCBI): domain Eukaryota; kingdom Viridiplantae; phylum Streptophyta; class Magnoliopsida; order Asparagales; family Asparagaceae; genus Asparagus; species Asparagus racemosus. Next base: position 42,045,742 of record JBAKGM010000365.1, on the reverse strand, counting down.
GTGGTTGCTGTCGTAGTCAACTACCTCGGAATCGGTGACGGACCTGGAGTGCTGGACGATGGATCGGCCGATGGAGTTGATCCACTCCTCCTTCTCCTTCTCGGAGTCGGCGATGAAGTACATGGTGTCGGCGCTGGTGGAGAGCTCGAAGGCGAACTGGCGGTTGAGGATGTCCTCGGCGCCCTTGACGGTGAGGCAGCTGGCGACGGGGATGACGCCGCGGGGGACGGAGCCCCGGTTGACGGTGGACTCCTTGAACCAGAAGAGCTTCCCCTGCTTCAGGACGAACCACCGACGCCTCCACGTCTTGATGTACTCCCCTTGTTTGTTCAGCCAACCGCTCCGCTCCGGGTTCGACCAGAATTCAACACCTCCTCCGCTTTGATCCTCCGATGAAGACCCCGATCCCATCACCGCTCTCCACAGGCTAGCCATCTCTCTCTCTCTCTCTTTCTTGCTCCTGCTGCTGATGCTGCCGCTGCCGCTGCCGCCGCCACCGCCTCGCCTACGATCGATCCCCTTTTTATTTTCTTTTCCTTTCCTTTCTTTCTTTCTTTTTTTTTTTTTTTTTATAAATAATAAAAACAAATCGTCTACATTCGTGTTTATCTGGAACGAATATTTAAGGGTTAATTTCACAAATCCCTCCTGAACTTTAGGGGTGTTGCGCATAACTCCCCTGACTGAACTTTAGAGGAAAAAAAAATCCAACGTTTAGGGACGGGAGTATTTTGCCTATTAATGACAAGTAACAAAGTTTGAGAATTTTTCTCTGAAGGATATTTTAATTATTTATAAATTACATGCATGGATAAAGATGAGGTTAAAGTTGAGGAGAGTTTCATGGGACATCCCAAAGTTCAAGAGGTTATAGGAGAGAAACAAAGATCATGAGGATTAAGTTGAACTGCCCCCTAGTTCAGAAGGGTTATACGAAACTAACCCAATATTTTAAGGGTTAATTTTCCAAAATCCCGAAATATTTTGGTGAGCTTCAAACGAAACCCCTGATGCTTTACTTTTCCCACTAAAGTAAACGGTAGCCAGGGGGTCAAGCTTGAGCTCGGACGAGCCCAACGTCTCCGCGCTAAGTTTAGCCCTTTGATTTTGAGCTTTCGAGATTCCCAAGCCCAGTCCGTTGAGCTTCGTGACGGGCCAGGCCCAAGCTCGCCTAAGTTACCTGCTACGAGCGTCCCTTTTAGCGGGCAGATGACAGTGGGGTCCAATTTAGGGCTTGAGTTTAGGGTGAATAGTATTTGGATCCAAATCCTATAACTTTGATCCGTTGCCATTTTTAACAGGGGGAAATTTTCCTTCGCTCTCACAGAGTCGCATGATTGAAAACATTAATTGAAATCCTAATCTTTGCGATCGACTTACATCTAAGAATGTAATCCAGCGGTAAACAATAGAAAACATCGATGAGCGAGCCAATATTTGGATGATAATATTGATTGATATATAACAAGATACATTACTGTACCGTCAAACTAGACTTTAATCCTTTCTGTAAGAAAGTCAAAAAGATATATAGCCAACTAATGAATCAAACTAGTTAGCCAGGTAACAACCAAAATGCAAGCGCAAAATCAACACAAACAGGACACAATGGAACGAGGGGGTGGGAAGCAGACATGACACGGGTGACTGACTGACGATTGATGACGCTTCCTCGATCTTTTGATATAACCACAGCTGATGAACAGACTTGGTGTACGTAAAGCTTTTCTTCATGAGTAAAAACGAAGAAGAAGAAGAAGAAGAAGATACTAGCTATAGGTAGAATCGCCCGCCTGTCTGACTGGCTGACTGACTGAATTGTTATTTTTTTCGGTCTTCTGTTGGTTCAGTGATGGAGTGCAGGAGCCCCGGGTGGCGGGGGTTTAGCACACTGATAGCACTTGGCAAAGAGACCAAAGGTGTCGATTTGCTTAACAAAGTTGGTGATGCTGGCCCATCCTCCGAATCCAAATCCCACCACCATTATCCACCCTACTATGAATATGTTCACTGCGTACATCCCACTCCAGCTTGGTAAGAAGAAGGGCGGTTTCTCCGCTGCATTCTGCACTCAAATTGGTAGTAAACACGATCGTCAAATCAAATATGGTTTTTATATATAACTATTTATTGAAACTTCAGCGATATTTTTTTTTACTACTATTTACAGAGTGAATTTCCAAACCAGTTAACAAAATAATACACTACTCAGCAAGTTTTATGAAAAAATTTACATTTGTGAAATGTCTAATAAATGTTAAATTCATCATTTGCAAGAACAAAAATATAATAACAATTGAACTCTATTTTCAAGGTTAAAAAAATGCTATTTCAGCTTGAACGGTGGATAGAGTCTTTTAAAAATTAACTGTAGCAATAGAACAGGTTAAGGATTCAAAAATTAAACTGCACAAATCTAGGCACATAATTTGTGACCGTTTGATGATGACGGAACGTGAAGGGGCCTGCCAGGCTTTTTTTTCCCGTTTGAAAAGATTTGTTACGGGTTTTCTTTCTAAGGAGGTGAAAGCAACATTTGACCTTCGCATTAAGTGCCGTGAATTATGTCCAAAAATATTCCAATCGGACACCAGTTGGGAACAAAGGAAGGAGTGGATCTGGATGAGTCCCAAGCTCCAAGTTTCTAGCTGGGCAGTCCCATTCATCATCTATGCACGTCTCCACTCAATCATGTCATACTCTACGTGCAACTTGTCACGAATAGCCTATCCTATCGGTAATTCTACTGTTTGACGCTCCATTTTCTACACGCGCCCAAATTAAAGGATATTTATTCCTGACGTGCAGGGATTTGGGACGTGTGAACGTAATTGTAGATGAATTGGCTTTGGAAGCCACTTCCAAAAAGTTCAACAAAGTAGTCACATGATTAAGCAAAGAGGAAAGACTGAGGTGAAGATAGTTAAGTAGATGACGGTACCTGACGTGCAGAGGCGGTTCGGTAAGTGAGCATATGAGCCATGGCGGGTATGATGTAGACGGTGAAGCTGACAAGCAAAGCACCAACCGCAGAGTTTATAGGACCGAAGAATGGGAATATTATAGCCAAGAACCAGATAGGGATTACGACAGGGAGGCGAGCAAGAGCACGCAAGCATATGCTCTTGGTATCGTGCATACCTATCACCTTCTCCCACACAAAGTATAGAGGCGTGCAGGCGAACCCAAAGGTTATGAATTGATGAATCAGCATCAATATAACCGCAGCATCTCGGAGCCTATCCTTTGGCAGCAAGGAGAAGGCATTGGAGTGAGTAAGGAGTTGGTCACCAAAGGCCCAGTACATTGCCGACGCTGATGGCAGGGTCAGCGTGAACACGTACAGAGTTGCCAACAGGTAGATGTACTTAAATTTCTGTGGCTTCCACATAGCATGCATGATCTCCCTAGATTGTCAACCAACTAATTATCAGTCATTTAATTAAACGAAGATCTAATTACTGAGTTCACATGAGCATAAACATGAAGATGCCATTATTATTATTATTATTACTATTATTATATCATTATTAGGGAGCAAAACGCCTTTGCACATAACTCTACTCTTGGTTTGTTATGACAACAAATTACTTCACATTTCAACTTGACAATTTATATGAAAACAAATAACTTGACACATTCAACTGCTGTTAACATCAATCAAAAACAACAGTCGCATATCACATAGAAGGTTTATATACATAATGTATTACTAACAGAACTTCCACGTCAGCTCAGCAAATGCACGTAATTATGAAGAGATCAGACGGCTGAGCCTAATAGCGGGATGTTTTTTCCCCTTCTTTTTTTATCTTTTCAGGTAAGGATAATTTATGTACCACTAATTATCTAAACTGACCTTCTAGTTGACATTTACATGAGACTTTCTATTTTCACAAGAAAGTGCTATCAATGGACTCCTGATAGGAAAGAGTACGGTCAACAGGCTACATCACTTTTAGAAATGGTTAAAATTTTAATGCTCAATAAATTACAACTAGCTGATAATCACCTAAATAAAGAGCAGGAATGGAATTTTCTCTGATGGGATCAATGATTACTTCCAATAAACCAAGAATTGATACTAAAGCTTACATAGGAAGAAAAAAAAGTTAGGCGAATGGCCACAGATAGAGAAAGTGGGTCGCAGATAATCATATATCTAATCACATGATATAATGGACTCGTCCCCATCTAACCATATGCAAAGCCACTTTTACGATTTAGAAAGGAAACAAAGTAAACTCCACTCCAAAACAATCTTCTACCGGCATTACTTGCTTCAAACCTTGTCCACTCAGAAAAGATTCTCTTAAATTGGTTATTGATATCCCAAATCCAAAGATCTCTTTGCTTCCATGGGACAGATCAGTCAGACTTTAGACAAAGCCATGCACATTCTCTCTGCACTCTTCTAATTCTATTTAATGGTTACCGATTGCATCGTAGGGAGTAAACTAGTGAGCCGTTATCTCACTCAAAATGTGTCTTAGCTACAAATTTTGAGTAGGATGATAGCTGACTAGTCTATTTTCTACGTTGTAATTGGTAACCACTAACCACTAATAGAATTAGAAGAAACTTGAAGGAGAGTATCTTGATTTGAGTAGGACCACTAAAGTTAAAATTAACCTTTCCTACGACAGAGAGCAATGAGATCTTTAACTTTGGCTTACCATCAATATGAAATTAAGGGCATATATTCAAGTGGAAAAGGCTCGAAACAAGTAATGATAAATAAAAAAAAAGTTTAGAGGCGTTGAAAGGGGTGACCATTAACTACAGGCTAGGAAAAGCTAAATGGATTGTTAAATCATTCATTAATGTATTACAACTAGTCTCCCTCCTACTAATTTTTCTTTTTTTTTTTTTTTTTGTTTTACTAGGTAGACTTCGGCTGGATAGCATTCATTTATAACAATTGTACTTCACCCTGCTCCTCGACCCTTTTACTTTTCTAAGAAAAATTTTTTTAAAAAAAGGAAGGATAAAAGGTGAACTTTTGGGAGGAGATATCATTACTACGACTACTACTAGTAGATAACAGCCTGCTTGCTACCGCTAAGATTCGGCAGGTTTTTAGAAAGTTTTGCAGACAAATAAAGGAGAGAGTTGAACAGAGAGGAGCGAGAAGAGTAATTGTGAAATTGATTGGAAACATCCACTGGTAGATAAAATTAAAGAGAGGAATTGATGCTAGCAGAGTGTGTTGAGCACTTACACTGTGACGGCGTGACCACCGAAAGTATAGAGAATATTGGTGGCACCAGTGAAGTAGAGAACCATCTTTTTTGGGCCCGAGTGAGTCACGCCTTCAACCTGCAGTGCGCGCAACATTACTCAATGAGTTTTCTGAAAAACCATCACTGCTGTGGATCCAAGTCGAATAACGGAGAAATGGTTGTTTTAATTATAGAAACAAATACACAAAGTAGTTTAACGTGTTTAATCATAATTCATAATGAAGAGGCATAAGATGATAAACGGAGGGATTAGTAACCTGGCCATTGACGAAAGCGGCAATGGTGAGATACCAAGCAGTGTAGGTAGTCATACCAAGACCCAGAAAGGACCAAATCCTGTAATTGTGAAACGAGGGAATGAAGACCGTGGTTGCACAGCATGCTCCAAATATGTAAGTCCAAGTTCTCTTGTCCAACCGATCATTTACGTAGTATATGTTGCTGCCCTCGAAAAATTGCAATTACCCAACTTTTATTCATTAGGGCATACATGATTCATTAATTTGGAAAAATACAAGCAAGAATGAGGGGGCGAACGGAGTCGAAGGAAGGAAGTACAATACCTAGCGCAACCAATCAATTGGATGACGGATCCGAAGAGGAGGAAAGTGCAGTTGAAGGCGAGGCCGATGGCTTTCCAGTAAGGACCCAGCAGCCCATCCAGCACCTCAAACCACTAGAAAATAACACAAAAAAACAAAGGGACACATATCATTGTGGTTGCAGTTCCCCTGGCGCGTGGTGAAAGAAAGATTGAAGGAGCGGAGGGAATGAGGGGTTTAGATGGTAACCTGGATGACATGATTCTTGAAGCTGACATTCTCCTTCTCCTTTCTAGTTCGGTACTCGACGTAAAGGACGCTGATGAGGTAGGCAGTCCAGCTGCCCAGGATGCCATAGAACAATTGGAAGACAATTCCGGACACCATTCCCAGCTGAGAGAAGGAGTAGGGCAGTGTCAGCAGAACTTGAGCTACCTGCAGCAGCAACAGTGTTGGTTAAATCAACAAGTACTGCTAGGCTAAATTAGTGAAAGAAAGAGTTCGTTTGGGCGGGGGGGGAGGGGGACGCATACTTGGTTGGAGGCACAACTGAACCACGCATCGTAGACGGAACCACCGTGCCAGAGGAAGCTCTTCATGCTGAATCCTCCTGATCCTCCTCCTTCCACATCTCCTCCTCCTTCTCCTCCTCCGTCGACATCCTTCCTCACCCCCATAATTCCTCCTCCTTCATCACTCGCAGTCTCATTCTCATTCATCACGATACCCTCTTCTCCACCTTGCTTTGATCCCATTCTCTTTAATTTATCTGTAAGAAAGCAAGTGAAATCCGTACAGCTCTTATTAGATCTCCAAGAAAAAAAAGAGGGGGGAGCAAGCAGCAGCAACAAGAAGTCAGAACAGTAACTACCGTTTCTCCTGCGGGTTACCCTTTTTATTTTTATTTTTTATTTTTTGAAAAAATAAAATAAAATGAAGCAAATAGAAAAGGATGAGTCAAATGATGAAGAGAAAACTGCAAAAAAAGAAAAAAAAAAAGAGAGAGAGAAAAGAAAAGAAAAGAAGGATTGAAATTCTAAATGGACCTCACTCTCCAGTGAATAGGCAGCAGATCTCTACTTCTACTGCTACTACTATTTGCCTACCGGTAATAATCACATCGCAACAATAATCTTTTTATTCGAAGAAGGAAATAAAAATATTGGTACCAGATAGATAGACTGTGGAATAATAATATATGGGTGCTGAGAGATGTCGTAAATATTGTTACGAAAGCAAAATTCCTGGATCTGTATTTATACAGAGCAGAGAGAGTATGGTAGAAGATATAGGAGAATTATAATGAATGAATGTCCTAATTATAGACACAGATGCAATGCATCTGCTCTTCCTCAGGGAATTAGGGGGAAAGTCTCTCTCCCCCCCACCACCATTCTTACCTTTAACCATTTAATTAAAAGGAAATGTATGAATTTATTTCCTTCTATAATTAAATATTCCTTTCTCTTTACACATAGAAAAAGAAAATAAAACAAAATAAAGGAAGTGTATGAATTTGTTTCCTTCTATAATTAAATATTCCTTTCTCTTTACATATATATATATATAGAAAAAGAAAATAAAACAAAATAAAGGAAAGACAGTGGAGGGATACAGATGAGTTGGGGAATGGGAAGAGAAGAGCAAGCAATTACTTACCTGTCTTAATTTGATTTGTTTGTGGTAGTAATAGGTAATTAACAGAGAGAGAGAGAGAGAGGTCTACCCTTTGCCCCTTTTGATGAAGAAGCAGAAGCAGAAGCAGCAGAAGCAGCAGCAGCAGCAATAATAACAGATGCAGGGTTGTCAACTCTGTAGCAAAGAGTGGACAGTCAGAAGAGGGGGGAAAGCAGGTAGCTTCATAGATTAGCTAGCCAGCTCTCTCTCGCTCTCTCTCTCTCTCTCTCTCTCTCTGTGACAGCGGGGACTCTACTGCCCAATTACGGTGGTGATGGAATTAAATGCTCCTTTTCGTTTTTTGCCTCTCCAACTCTCCAATCGTCAACAACAAGTATACATTCGCCCTTTTTTAACTCGCTCTGCTGCTGCTCTCCCTCCTCATCTTTGCTCAAAATGCTGATTCCTTTCTGGAATAATAAAAAGAAAGAAGAATAAGAGGAGAGATAGTTATTAGATCGAGAGATGAATAGGAGAAGCCACTTAGACGAGCATGCCCTATATATAAGGCTAGGTTCCTAACTACTCAGAGGGCCAGTCTAGCTTTGCTACTTGCCGCTCTTATGATAAGACATTATTAGATTTATTTTTATTTTTAATTTAATGGCTAGGGTTAGAAAACGATTAATTGCACTTAAAATACCCCAAAGTGGAAAACAGTTCAACTTTGATTCCCAAAAGTTTTTCCGCCACCAGTAAAATGATAAAATAATAAAATAAAGTCCAAAGTTCAAATATACAACGGTGTGGTTTTTAATGTACAATTCTACCTTGTCTTGAATAGAAAATAAAATTAGTTTAAATCGCGTGGGATATGACAAATCATAATTTTTAAACCAAATCCATTGTCAGCTACCATATTAGACTCAATGCTCAACCCCCTTCTTTACTAACCATTGAGAATTTGTGATTAAAAAAAGTGATCTCATCATAAATTTTTGACAATATAAGAGTGCCGCTAGCTTACTAGAGGTTGATATAATAATTTTGGACATATTTAAGAGAATCAATACCGAAAAACACAAATGTAGAGGAGTTGATTCTCCACACCAAACATCACCGCAGGTACCTCACTTAAAGTTGTTATAGCTATCTACCTCAGTTGGAATATAAAAAAATATAATTCTAAATCCTCTTCGTAATTTCAGAGTTCTTATGTAGTGGTTAGTGGGACTTTAGTGACCTCTCCTTCTCCTTGTTTCAATCAACCATCATAAATTAGCATTCCTTAAAACTCAATTAACGTTGTGAATGTTACGAAGGTCAATCTTCAAAAAATGGTAGGTAGAGAATATTGTAAGCATGGTTAGGTTCGAACAAATGGAGATGAGCAGGGATCATATGACATAACGTCACTCTCCCACTATCCCAAAATTCTCGAAAATAAAAGCTTCTTTCTCTGTTTTCAAGATGGACTCTGCTCTAATACAAGTAGTAGTGGGAGGGATCGGTGGGATGTCAAAATTTCCTTGTTATCTGATGGCTTGCCGAGCCTTATTCCGAACAAATCCCCAAGTTTTTCCCACTCCCATGGGGTCTTTGTCTGCTAGGTGCGCATGCAACTAAGGTCCAATCACTCCCCCCAAATATTCATAATGGATCCAAAGCCAAAAGGAAAATCAAACTCTAATAAATCTCTTCTACTAGAATGATCTGCTTGTACATATTCCTTTTTGACAAATTTTCATTCGGAGGCTAAGGTCCAGTTTCACTTTTGCCTTTTCGAGGATATGACTCACAACTAGGCTACTTTGATTAGTGAAGACGCAATGATTAACTCATAAAATAAGGTCATTAGTGATGCGTCATGGATGAAGTCGAATATTGACATTATTTCTATGATTATTATTCCTATTAGGTTGGAATGTACGTATGTCGCTATGATATAAGATTAGATCCTACTCGAAAACAAATCTAGTTAGGGTTTAAAGCAAATAAAATAATGTTATGGCGGCAGAGAGGGGGAAAAAAATGTAGTGAGCATGCGGACAAGGTTAATCTCGTAATAGAATCGTAAATCTACCCTTTGTTCCTTTATGATTTGACGGTTGCAACCTGGTATTACAAGAAACAATATTAGCAATGAATTGTATCCGCGTGGAAATATTCTATTTGGTTTTCAAACTGTTTCGGTGGGAATAAAACTAGCATATATTTAGCGTTACAAAGTCCTTGTGGGTTTGAGCCACAAGCATGCATTAAGCTCGATCAATTCACCAGACACTCGCAGCAACTCGGGATCCTAGGCATCAAAGAAAGCGTCGAGTTCCACTTCGATCTATTCAGTCCCCGGCCCGGCCCGGCCCCTTCCCCTAAGTCTGATCACCGCAATTCCCTTCCCCTTTTTCTAATCACCCCTTGCAGTTCTGAGCCCGACACTAATTAATTAATTATGTATTAATATATCATATGCTAGTAACTGAATCCATCCACAATTTTGACCCGGCATAAGCGCGTCATTCATTACCATAGTTATCTAATCCTCCATGTAGATTTTCAGTATCAAAAATTAATTTAATGATTCTAAATGATTGTTTCTCCTCATTTATTGTGCAATGCGCGGTCCTAATCGCCCTACTAAGCAACAGTACAGATTTTGCAATTTGCCGCAACAACACTCCCTGGTCACGAAGTTCTTATTTAGCTACGACAAAAAGATAGGTCCGTTCCTGACGCAGCGCGGAAGTGATAAACCTCGGAATCCACCAAGGGGTTCTTTGAATCCACAAAGAGCTTCGAATCCACG
>JBAKGM010000365.1:41970788-41987902 GCA_037177215.1 Asparagus racemosus | reverse complement strand
AGAATCATGACATATCTTAGTTTCTCTCTCCTCCTTAAATATCTCAAATCAAAACTAACTTATCTTCTTACCTTTCTCAATCATATCTTTTTTAATTAATTAAGTAAATCTGCGCTCTAATTGATTGCCGGTTTCCGTAATTATAGCTTTATCAGTTTTTTCCATTATCTCTCTGTGCTTTTTACCCTTTTACCCTTATTTCAGTTTTTATTGTCTATTTAATTACAATTCTACCACCTTATTTTTGGAGAATCTCGGCCTTTGATTTTGTATGAGGGAGGGTTGATAATGGGTTCTTAGTTCTCACATATATATATATCCCTGTTGACAAACAGTTTCCACAACCACCTACGAAGTAGACTTAATATATTCATGTATTTACGTTTTAAACCCCACAAGGCCCAAACCATCCTTGGTTTTCAGTCTTGCAAACTCTCGGTCAATGTACCAAGCCTGCAAATGCAATGGAACTCTGATCCCTTCTCTCTTTTCAGAAAACACATAGCTGATAGGAAATCATCATTTTAACACATACAGAACAAATAACACAAACAAATTTGAATCCTCCCACAAAAAGAAAGAAGGAGAGAACCGTGTCAATTTGGCACTCTTCAAGTGTGTATTTCCTTTGTTAATAAAGAACAGAGCTCAGGTATCAGAACAGGGACAACTATCAGGCCAGCAGAGAATACAAACACTACTTTGAATAAACAACTAGAACGCAATAATTATCAATGATGTTAAACAAGAGACGATTAATACAAAAAATTGACCTAGGAGTAAGAAATATCCGGGAGAAGAGCTCGTCGTGATCTTCTAGGGCAAAAGATCCAAAGAAAATTGAAGGCGCTGAAAGCTCTCGTAACATACTATCGCAGATAAATTGATGCTTGGTAAACGAAATTGAGAGGAGAAGAGTACATACGTTTCCAGACTCTTAAGGTATTCATCCTGTCGCAGCAGATCCAGAGATGGCCGATCTTAGATCGGCAGCGGCACGAAACCATGACTCGATCGCTTCCCCTTCCCCTTCTCTGGATTTTGGCTTGATTTGATGTGTTGTCGGGTACTAGTCCCGGTCAGTGGAGGGAAGAGAAAATGAGGGCGATTCGGTTTCGACCGCTCTCGTCTCTAATAGGGCGCAGTAAGTGGAGTTAGACCCGGCCCAACTAAAACTCAAACAAGCTGCAGCCCTATCTGTAGCCCATATAACATAACAAAAAAAAGAAAATCTTTTTTTGTTTAAAATTTTAAAAGCCTAAGCCGAAGAATGACAAGAAATTAGGCCCAACTTGTGGCTTGGACATTGGGGCCTGGGATTGAGCGCTAAGCGGATTGGTTCCGGGTGGATAGAGAGGGTCACGAGGCCCACCGCCTTGATCCCGCGTTTCCCGCCATCCTTGGAAGGATTGGTTCCTTATGTTTCCTTACGATCAAGAGGAGTCTAGTGTTTGCCTTCTGAAGGAAGGGACTAGGGGGGGAGAGAGGATGGATGATTTGATTCCAAAGAAACCTTCTTTTATTATTCTTATTCTTAATTCTTACTCGATCTACTGCTGCTGCTACCCTGTCATCTCGATAGCCGATCCGATGACTTTCCTAGCTAGCTACTGTCGACAGCTCCATTTCCTTCCTTCCTTCCTTCCACCTCGGTATCTGCTCTCCAGATCCACCTCTCTCGCTCCCCTTGTTCTTCTTCTCACTCTATTTCCCTCCGCTTTGCTTTTTTTGCATTACTGCGGGACAGGAATGGCTATACATACACCCACCATCCTAGCTACTTGCGTGTGCTTCTCCTCCTCATCACTTCTTCTTCTTCTAATCCTCCGCGCGCATTTCCTTCTCATTATAAGAAATCGGCTCCCTCACCTCCGGCGCCCAACCCACACGGATTAAGAGTACTTAAGCTTTTGCCTCCCTCGTTCTGAACTAATGCGAGTGAATTTGTAATTAGGCCAAGCTTAATTTCAGTAATGTCTTTTCTTTCATCATTCTTTCAGGTGTTTGCATACTGTCTTAGATGTCTTCAGATTCCAAAGCGCCTTCATCAATTAATTATGATATTGAGGAACCTATTATTTATGGAAAGAAGACATATGTTCAAGTCGCGGACGACAGGTCTCATTATTAGTTTTCTTTAAAAGCAATCCCTTCAGCATGTTATGATTAATGTTTCGTCCTCCCCTACAAATACAGACACTAGTGTGTCAAGAGAAGGAAACAAATTAAAGGATGTTATTCACAACCCTTCAGCATGTTAAGGTTTGCAACAAAGAGCCTGCCCTGTGGAAAATGGAAGTAGAAGTTGATGTCTCCTCCTAGATGTTTATCCAGCTGTGTGTCCTCGCGAAAGACCCGACTAAACTTCGGTCTTCTTAAATAAATAATTTTTTATTAAAAAAAATGTATGTTGATGTAAAAGATCAATCAGGAAGAGAATTGACCAGCAGTTGCATGCAGGCTTAATCCAGACGGTTATATCTTTAGATGACTGTGACGTGATACAGATCTGTAATTATTTGATACGTATATGAAGCAAAAGACACAAAGTAATCTCCCGTTATAAATTTCTCGTTTGGATTATAATAAATAGGGTCTTCTTGTCCGGTGCAGATTAGCTAGCGGAAATGGGAAACAGAAGAATGGATCTAAAGGAGTGTCTGGGCCCCTTTTATCTGGAATATGTTATTGCTTTTCTTCTTGCAGCATGATATTGCTGAACAAGGTTGCTCTTTCCAGCTATAATTTTGATGCAGGCGTATCATTAATGTTATACCAGGTAAGACATTCCAAATAACCTGATCACTTGATTTAGTATATGCGGTTTATGTCCTTCGTTTATAATCTGTCAGCTCCGCTTTCATAAGCATATGGATCATCTTGGACAGAACACAAATACCTTTCAACCACATAAAAAAGGGCACTTAATGTAGTTATGTTTTCTTCGGAAAAGAAAAAAATTTTACTAATACATAATATGTTTTTTTTTTTTTTTAAATCATGAAGAAGTTTATAGAGCTAGTAGCCACATATTTCTCTGGGTGCTAAACCATACTGGTGCTGAAAAATGACACCCTTCTTTCTTTTTAACTCTTATATCAACATAATTTTAGACCTTCATCGTCGGTGCACGATCTACTCGCTAATATTGGCTAATGCATATTTACATTTCTTGTATGTTCTGCAGTCTCCATATCATGTTCTAAATCAGTTATGATACATCTTTCGATAAACTTTTAACTTCTTGGTAACTATTGTGCAAAGCCAAACATTGAAGCTAGCCACGTACAGTTTGCTAAGTGGTCGCCTCACCTTTTTTGCATTTTACTGAAAGTAGGAAAGACCAACTTTGACTACTCTACATGTTTATCATGGTGACTTCATTTTGCCGCTTTATAGTCTTGCAGAATTATGGAGGGCTCTTGCTTCTCCTTTGTTGCATAAGCTTAAACAACATAACCATTAATGCGGCCTTCCTGTCTGCATGCTTTAGTTTCTTTTTGTTCATTATGAAGATGACACCGAACAACTTACCAATGCAGAATCTTATATCTGTCATTATTGTGGTAGCTTTGGGATTGTTTGGAGTTGTGTTGACAGAAAAGCTCACATGGAAGCTGATTCGAGTCTGGATTCCTGTCAATGTTATATTTGTTGGCATGCTGGTGACAGGCATGTACAGGTATAATTAGCCTATGAATTCACCTGAAGGGCCTAAAGGAAAGATTTAATGCTAATTTAGAGGAAACTTTTCGTTTTAATCATGTTTCTCTTTCTTTCGTTGCCTTTTTTCTCTCAGTTTGAAGTACATAAATGTTGCTATGGTTACAATCTTGAAGAACTTGACGAACATCCTAACAGCTATTGGAGAGATGTATCTTTTCGGGAAGCGTCAAAATGGCAAAGTTTGGACTGCCCTTTTTCTACTGGTTTGTATCTTTGTTCCTCTTCGTTTTCTGTATTCTACTTCTTTCTTATAAATGAACTATGCGTCACTAAGGAATAGATCTTCTATTAAGTATATGGATGAGGTCAAAACGTGAGGTCGTGTTTTAATGTGCTTTAACACTCATTAAGAAATTAGTAGTATGTATTAGCAGGTACCATTAGTTAAGCTGCTGCAAGGAAAACATGTTTTAGTTGTGAACTTTTTCTGTTTGCCCGTTCATGCCTCATGCTTTAGTTTTCCTGATTGACAAAAACAATAATCTGGTGTGGATCAGGCGGATTGTAGTTGTATGTCTGTTAAATCATATGAACTCCCGCCCTGTATTCTTACTGACGTGGTGTATACTTTCAGATCATATCGGCTGTAAGTGGGGGGATCACTGATCTCTCTTTTGATGCAGTTGGCTATACATGGCAGATTATGAACTGCATTCTCACTGCAAGCTATTCAGTAAGTCATTTGTTAGCTGGAAATATTTTTGGCCTGATGATTATTTGCTTTTGGAAAATGTGACTGTTGTACCAAAGCAAGTTGCATTTATGTTTTTCAACTTTCTTGCAAATATCTAAGAAGCCTGTCCTGACGGAGGTTTCACTTCCTACAATAAGAGAAACAATGAAATAAACTTTTGAGGCTAGATGATACGCCTTTCATGAAAATTATATCAATAACGCTCCTAAAAGTAGCATAATGTTTCTTTAGCTCTAAGAGCATGCAGATATTGGCGAAGCTATGTATGGCATATTTTGCATACCAGAAACCTATTCTGCTCATGTTTTTCCAATAGTATTTAGTGTTTTCTGCTTTTTAACTTCTGACATCTGTTCTTTTTTTTCCTTTATGAAAGCTAACGTTGCGACGTGTAATGGATACCGCAAAACAATCAACTCGATCTGGTTCCCTTAACGAAGTGTCCATGGTGCTACTGAACAATTTGCTGTCATTACCTTTTGGAATTTTCTTGATCTTGTTCTCCAATGAGTGGGAGTATGTCTACACAGCGTAAGTGCTCAATATTAAGTAAATACTGATGTTTTTAGAAATGTACAACTTTCTTTTTTCTTTTGCTCTGTATTGTTTAGGGACAAATGTGGGGCATAGCACCGTGCATGAATGTATGATACTAGTGAATCAAAGAAAACACTATGGAGCTTGTACATTCTTAGCACCAACCTAGACGGGGTTACAACAAAAACATTACAAACCACAAAGTTAATGCGAAAAACACAAATGGAGTTCTTAATTTCCATGATACCTTAGCTCAGTGAATGTTTTTCCCCCCTTTATGATGATGGCAGGGATGTCATCAGAATACCTATGTTTTGGGTGGTCTCAACTGCAAGTGGAATAATTGGACTTTCCATCAGTTTCACCTCTATGTGGTTTTTGAGACAAACTGGCCCCACTACTTACAGGTTAGTCACTCACTGGAAAAAGTTAAAATTTATCTTCAGTTATTTAGTTTGAATGTATGACTAATATTGACCCTGATTTGAGGTGGTGCAGCCTGGTGGGATCATTGAACAAGATCCCTATCTCCCTTGCCGGCATCTTGCTGTTCAAGGTTCCAGTCAGTGTACCCAACTTGTTCAGTATTTTTTTTGGTGAGTTAACTCCCTCCGCATATGATCGTCCTCTACTAGTTCTTTCTCTACTTTTACCTGTGACTGACTACATCTTCATCTTTCTTGAACATTCGCCAGGTCTATTTGCAGGGATATTCTTTGCAAGGGCAAAAATGTCCTGATCAATGCCGCAAAATAGGTCTTTAACTCTGTAGATAGTGGATGTTGTTGCCTCCCAATCGCATCTGCCGTGCATGCGTGTTGTCGACATGCACATTTGACGTTATGGTTTCCTCCATATATGATCTTTATATCATCAAACTTCACAGCTTATAGTCCATTTGTTATTACATATATCTACAATTTCATCATCAACGGCATCTAAGTAAACTAGGACGAGTCAGCTTTCCAAATCCTCTTCTGGACTTGTTTTAGAGTGAAGCAGAAGCCATCGATCTCTCAAGTGTGTAAGGCACGGGAGCAAAGTGGCTCTTTTAAAGAATCTCATTGTAAGCTTGCCTGGCTGTTAAAAAGAAAATAATCCATTCACTTGTAATGAGTTGGGATTTGTATAAAGTTACAAGGATATCATACCACATCCCATCCGACTCAAAAAAATTCGGACGCATAATACAGGTGAAAGAAAATGGAGATATTACTGTTGTGATCACCAAACTTCTGGATCAGCTAGAAGAAACTACATAGTATTCTCAAAAACTAGATAAATTCGTAGCAGTCTCTCTCAATGCCGGAAATGCCTCACATTTGTGAAGACTAGAGAAACGCCATATTTATTGCAGCAATCTACAGCGTCCTTATCTCTGATACTACCGCCAGGCTCTGCAATTATTCCGATACCATTCTGACATGCTTCTTCAACCGCATCGTTCCAAGCTTTAAAATTATAAAACAAAATTGTGGGAAAAATAACATGTGAGCCCAAGCAACAGACTTATCAACATGCATGCACAGAAGAAACTAGTTTTTTTGGTAGGCCAGATTTTTAATTTCAAAAGCAGGGCGATAAGTATATAGTTAAACATGCACATACAACAACCTTATTATATATACTATTGATTACTGCTATGATTAGATTATATTAAATCTGAGCAAAGCATTAAAAGAGTAAGATTTGTCTGATACTGTTATGTTGGCAAAGTGGCTTGATTCCAGAGAGGGATAATCTGAAATTATTTATAAGGAAACAAATAAGACGTAAGTATACAATCTACTCGAATAGTATTGCACAAAGGAACAAGTAGATACAAATGTAAACTGATTAAACTTGCTACGAGACGTACACATCTAGATTGTTCATTTGCAAGGTTAGCCGGAGAAATATTTAACAGAACAAAGTGTATTTGATGAAGTGCATATACTTGGAAAATGATAAAGTTGTGTTAGAATGAGAGGGAAAGTCCAAAGATGAGATCAAAAGATGTTTTGAATTGTTTGATTTGATGGTGGCGGTAAATAAGAATAGAAACTTTCCAAAGAAAAGTAAACAAGAAATCTTAGAAAATGTTTTTTTCCTTAATTTCATACTAATAGTTTTATTTCAATTTTTTCCTTTGGATTCCCTTCTCCAACCTACTGAAAATGAAAGAAACTTCAATGTGAATGCTCAAGCTTCTCTGCATCTTTCACGAGATTCATCAGATCTTACTCAACCCCTGATAGGTCTTAGTGGCTCTTTGCAAGATCTAATGTGAAGAAGGCCTGCGATCAAATTTTGAGCTTTTCAAAGACCTATCCTTTTGTTCTGATTTTCCCCCCAGCTTCCTATCAATCTAATGTAGTCTAACGTAACATATACTAATACTGCACTGAAAAATAAAATACCACTTACCAAATGGGAAAAATGCATCACTAGCCAAAGCAGCTCCCTTTGCTTCTTCTCCAGCTTTCCTGAAAGCTATTCTTAGGCTCTCAAGCCTATTTGGCTGCTCCCCATACCCAACATACAGTTATTCTGCAAGAAAATGAAATAACGAGCTTGATAAATTGGCGAGAATATCAGCAAGCATGCGATCCAAATTGATTGAAGTAGAACTGAGTGTGCCAGCAGTTAGGACATAGTGCTAACAGCGATGTAGTTACATGTACATTAGAATGATGTCAACGAAAAGAACAGAGAGTGAAGCAACAAGGAAGGGCAATGCATACTTGTCACAAGTCTTAAACACTATTTTGACGAGAATTATAGCGAGACCCATTATTTGTGAAGTTAGAAGTAATAATACTTTGACTGTGGTTGCAATAATGAAATGGATACGGACAAGCTCTACCAAAAATAAATCTTGCAAGTTCCTAATAGAGTTCTCCTCCATAACGGCCATTGTTTTTGCGAATCATTAAAGCTTCGCGGGATGGAGAAAATTGGAAAAGAGAATAAATTATGAATCATTGAATCTAGTGGGGGCAAGCTTCATATATTTCAAGAAACTGAAAAATAATGAGGGAATTCTTATTCATGCTAAATTTGTAATCAAAACCACAAAGAACCTGAAACAGGAAGTTCCTGTTAAACTTCTCCAATGATTTATATATTAATTCAATTAGCTAGCAAGTGAAATGAAACTGGAAAAGGAGCTTATTATTTCCTAACCCTTCTCATTATTACCGACAGGAACCAATTCGAGAGAATACATTCGTCCATCACGCAGAAATTCATGCTACAGATAGTTAACCCAAAAGTTTAAACTACTTAAAGGATTTCGGAAGATTGATCTGCAAATACTAAATTCCAGATCCCATCTTTTTATCTATATTACGTATATCGGATCAAACAATATTTAAATGTAAAACCGCCAGAAATTAAACATCTTATCAACTCATATATTCTTTGTGAGTTATCTTGAATAAGTGCAGAAAATAAACTATACCTTGGCTATTACTATAGCATTGCTTTTAACATGTTTGACACAAAGCCATGCAAATTCTGCATCGCAAAGCTTTTGTTCTTCAGGAGCATTTTCCGACATCACGTTGAACTTGATATCTTCTGGGGTTAAATCATCGGAGTCCTGAGCTAACCACCCACCTCCAACTTGCCTTAGAGAGAGCATTCCCTTATCACTCTTTTTTGCCTCGAGAATCCTCAGAGTCTTCGACTTTCCACGGAGAATCTCTAATCCTTTTTCTGTATATTTTTGGTGCCACGACTATTTCATAGAACATTCTCGTCTCACCATCCGTTGGACTCCTAAATTCTCGGATCTCTTTTGCAAGGTCCTAGATAATTATCATAAAGTATGAGAATAAGCAAATTATGAAGTACTTAGAGTTCTCACAAGAAAATAAATACCAATGTTCATAACTTACCTCATCTACCGTTGTGTTAAAAGCAACAATGCCACCAAAAGCACTTACAGGATCACCCTTTACAGCCAATCTATATGCTTCAATGATATCTTGCCTTGATGCTACACCACATGGATTTGTGTGCTTCACGATAACACAAGTAGGGTTCTTGAACTCTGACACACAGTTCCAAGCAGCATCCGCATCTAAATAATTATTTTAAGACATTTCCTGTCCAAATCAGTGTACAAAAATGACAATTGAATTACAAATAAAATTTAATTAACTAATGAGGTAACGATGAATTACTCTTATACATCAAAATTAATTAGGTGTCTCAACAGAAGAGTAAAGCTCTCAAGATTTATGAGCAAGATTTTGAGTATGATTCAGAAGAATTTTTTGGTCATGACATACCTTCTCGACAATCATTATCATAGAATAATGATAGTGTCAATCTTGTAATAACTTTTGAAGTTGAACATGTCCTTAACTAATACTATAGTTAATTGCTTGGGCAGAACTAGGAGTATAGCATTAGATAGACAGAACATCAACAAGGTGTGATGAAGATGTTGAGTAAGTTGATTTCAGTACTAACTGAAATTGGTATCATTGATTTCCATTAGATTATCACCTTCCCATGGTGTTGTATAGCAGTAGCAATACCACCGGCATTCACCACAGAAAGACTCTTATCGTCATAAAATGCAGTCTTCTGATGAGGATTTTCACCATATCGAAGGGTAGATTTTCTCGAGAGAGGCACTGTAAAGCTAGGAGGAATCTTATCACCTGAACGAGGAACATCACATAGGAAGTTAATTACATCTATTTCAATATTATTATGAAAAACCAAGTGGGGGCAATAATACAATGAAGAAATGGAGACATCCTCCCCATTGTAATTGAGAGGGTAAAATTGTAATTTTACAAGGATATTTTTTCTCTTTCTTTTCTTTTCTCGTTCTTTCTTAAAGAAAATTTTGAAAATTTTATGTCATCCAATGGAATGACCATATGATTAGAGCCCACATATCCATTATATTTTAGTTTATAAAACTCAAAACAAGAAAGTGAAAAAAGTAAATATACAGCAATTAAAAAATCAAGTTCCTACACATATTCCTATTAATATTAATATATAAAGAAAATAGTGGCAAGGAGAAAATTAGCAGAAAGCATCAAAATCAAACAATGAATTTAAAAGTTTAATTTTCTTTCTGAAAATCATCTGATCCTCACTAACTGTCTCCATATTCACTAGTTAAATACACACTCTCACCACAAAAGATGAAATTATTTTTCATATTTAAAAATAAAAATATGCCAAAACAACATGTTTTATATCATGTGCATCTGCATGTGTCAAATTTCTACAGCTTATATAATTATACAAGGGCAATGTACAAGTGTTACCTCCCGCTGATTGCTTCCATAACCACTCAGAAACTGCAGAATCATAGGAAGCAACATGCTGCAAAGCTTTCCATGCCAATTCCCTTCGAAACTGCTGGTCATCTTGATTTCCTTTCAGAAATTCCAAGAGGGCAGCATAGTCATTGTGGTCCACCACAACCAATACATCTTTGTGATTCTGTCATAATTTTTGTTGCAATATTATATGGATATTTAATTGCATATCAGGCCTCTAGATTTTTAATTTAATTTTTACCTTAGCGGCTGCCCGGATTAATGTAGGCCCACCAATATCAATATTCTCTATGGCATCCTCAAATGTAATTCCATCGCTAGAAGAAACTTTTTGATAGAAAGCATACAGATTCACCACCACTATATGAAATGTCCCTGTGCAAATAACATACAATCAACAGTTAATTACAATGATCCCTGGTTATGATCTGTAAGGCATCTCCATATGGAGATGTAATAGGGTAAATTGTAATTCATTGAATAGTAAGTCTAAACTCTCACCAATGCCATGTGTACTTAAGGCCTCCATGTGATGGCCTTGATCTCTTCTAGCAAGAATTCCTCCGTGTATGCTAGGATGCAAAGTTTTTACTCTACCATCAAGCTGAAGAATACAATAAAAATAATTCATTTATCAAATTCTTATTCTGAAGACATCACTACAAGCAACTGGAAAAGGAATTACGGTAGGCAATTACAAACCACATACAAGAAAGTATGTGCACACATTTTCAATGTAAAATGCATCAACCAAGTTCCAAGCACAAGCCACTAAGATTCCATGACATAAAAAAACTCACCTGACTGGATATTTGTTCGCATGAATATTTTTTGTTGATAAAATGCGGACAGGTCCTAAAGCTCACTTTTAGATTTCCAGTAGTTAATACAATATAGATGACTTAAATTTCATAAAATGAATACAGAGATTGTAATATTGTTCATCCTGAGATCCCAGTTGGACTTAATAAAAATAAAGAAAGAAAAAGAAAATTTACCTAGGACTGAGGCTGCACATAAAATTGCCACAAAGAAGTGAAACTTGCTAGCACAAGACATACTGATAGTGCACAATGGTATTTGAAATACACAGTCAGAACACAAACATAGCCATATGAAGAGTATTAATAACATTATGCAATGACAAAGTTATTCCGATAAGAACATATATAATTAAGGAAAATTACGTTAGAAAATAGATACCATTTCAGGAAAATGAGTAATTTCTTCAACTTTGGTTACTGGCACACCAGCAGCTTCTAGTGCAGATGCAGTCCCCCCAGTCGAAACAATATTGTACCTGTATTAAAATAGCAAATTTAAATAAAATAAATCCACACGTGCACCAATAAAGAATTGCTAGAACAGACAAGTTACAAAATCTCAAAGACACAGGGATATGAGAGGAACTAAAGTGCAATAAAAATATGCAGGAATAAAATGAGACACGAGTTAAAAAGTAAACACTCCAAAAAAGCAAATGTTGATAATCATAAATAAAAACTAACTACAAGGGTAAAGCAATGCCTTGTAGGATTTACCTGGAAAGAAAGTAAATTACAGACATAAAAGATTAGCAAAAGTACAATGTACCCTAATTCTTGAAGTCCATTTCCGAGAAAAGCCAGATCCTGCTTGTCTGACAACGATATAAGAACTTGTTTGCCACCTATGATTCAAAAATACAAGCATAGAATATATCAGGCTTTCTGGGGTATTTATGATTTCATCTCTATACCTTACATTTAGAGAGTGAATATGTGCTAGTAACACCAACATTTCAAAGAGAACAGAAAATGAACTGTTTGTGTGAGCATAGGTATGAGAAACTTCAGCTTGAGCTCGAGCTCATTGAACTAAGAATGATTGATCCAAGCTATTGGAATCATATAATTTGCATCCAAATATAACTATACCAGTGAAACAAATTTACATCAAATTAAAGTTGCTAAACCAGCTCAATTTACAAAAGCGGTTTTAAGTTATTTATTTACTCACTTGAATACTCCATGTTTTGCCACAAATAACATGTTGACACAGTTAAATGAACAATATACACAAAAGAAGGATTCTCAGTAATGGCTAAAAGGCACCAATAGGGAATTATGTTTTCAAGCCCTATCAGATTATCAATTGAAACATTGTTAACGGTACATTGAGAGACAATAACTGCAACATGTTAGTTTTGTTGGATTAGAGAACAACCAAATGATAGTAGAACTACAGAATGTTCTAAGCTATAACTTGTGCAAATTTGCACTGTTCCACATATGCAACCAAAGTAATGGTCTCTGAGATTAGAAAGAAAATAGAAGAACCAAAAGAAAGTAAGAAAGAAAACTAATTCTAGAAATGTCAATTGTCTTCAATGAAAAAAATTAAAAATGACAGCACAGTTGAGGGGGTTTGACATTAGCAGGCAACTACTACAAACAAACTGCCAAGGTTGTTACAATTAATAAAACAAGGGAAAGTTTGCTATTGCGAGCACAAGTATTTTACACAAAAAGGAAGATTAAGGTTCATCAGTCAAACCTCCCCATAGAAATTAAATCGCATACCCATAGTCATGTTTACCTTCTGACGGAGTACACAGATCAACACTTCCACAATATGATGTAAGTTACAACCTATAAACTTTGTACATGAGAGATTGCATCATAACACACAAGTATATGACAGTCATCAAAGCAAAAGTTTCCCTCTTTCTAAATTCTTAACATTCCAGCTATCACATAATCAAACCCCTCATTCCGTACCAATCCCCTCCCCTAAAAAGAAAAAACAAGGAAAAAGAAAATAAAGAAAATTGTAACTAATTATTTATCAGTAAAAACTTCAGAAAAAAGAAAATACAAAGGCAAATTTTTAACCCCTATTAGTAGCAGTAGGAAAACAAGTGATCGGAGAAATAACAGTTCGTGACAATAGAAGATGTGTATGCAGTGCAAGTTAAAGAATGCAACTCTGTCCACATTATCAACAGAAAACGATAACTAAATTATATTTACTGAATGTATAGTTAAAATTACGTATAGTAAGGAAATTACGATTTTTCTTCAATAGAAAAAAACAAAGCCACATTTTTATCCAAGAAGTAGAAAGGGGCAAAAATCTATTACCAGATACCGAAAGATGAGATTTTGACACATGCGTTTCCGTCTCTGTCACTGCCCGAGTCGAAGCCCTAGCCCTCAAACCGAAACTCGATCGAACCGAGTCTACCGAAACTCTATCCTGAACGAGGGACAAAAATATTATATTAGAAAGGAAAAAACAAGGTAGTTTTAGAGCCAAGCTGATGATGAGTTTACTAATAAGTAATAATCACAGATTTTATGAAAATGCATAGGATTTATTGATTATGAGACCTTGAGAGAACAGGGAGCTCGAACAGTCGAATCGAGTGAGGGGAAGAGCTTACGAGAACCTCCAAGGATAGCAGCTGCATATCTCAGAGCAGCAGAGGACGCCATTCCCCGCACACGCGCAGAGAGAGAGAGAGAGCGCGCAATAGGCTAGATTTCGGGCGAAATATTATTATTAATGGCTTAATCGTATCGCTATTTTTACTCAGTGTAGCTATCTTCTAAATGGGCCTTAATACGATTGTAGCAATATAATGGGCTGTAGCACTGGGCTGTCAAGGCTGCGGACTGGCCCATTGAGTCCACAGGCACGCAGCTTCTGAAGTGAACGGCAAGGGGCGACATCTCTACCTGATTCCAAACCCTAAAAAATAAAATAAAAACCCCGGAGCAGCCGCAAGTTACTTACTTCTTCTTCACCCTCGCAAAATTCGAGCTCTTCATCGGAGATGGCGTCTAATAACAAGAAGCAGCAGACGGTGATCCAGTTCCATCCGTCGTCGACGAGCTTGAGCGCCAAGATCCAACCCCTCGTCCTCTTCAACATCTGCGACAGCTACGTCAGGCGTCCCGATCAGGCTGACCGTGTCATCGGCACCCTCCTCGGCTCCGTTTCCTCCGACGGCACCGTCGACATCACCAACTCTTACGCCGTCCCCCACAGCGAATCCTCCGACCAGGTTCTCATCCATAACCATTAGATTTCCCTACTTTTTTTTATTTATTTTATTAAAATTATCTTCTTTTGATGGATTAGACAAATTTTTACATCTCGTCTACAAAGTTACGACCTTTGGTTGGTTGTATTCAGAGTAAACAACCAGATTTGATTTTAACTAAATTTAATAAATAACAGGAGGAATTTCTCATCATACTGATTGATGTACTGCACTGCAGGTTGCACTGGATATTGAATACCACCATAACATGTTTACATCCCACCAAAAGGTCAACCCCAAGGAAGCCATTGTTGGATGGTAATAAGTAACCATTCTTAAACTTCTACTTTTTCATTATTATTATAAAAAACCATTGCTTTCATCTATAACGCAGAAGACTGTGTTATAGATTATCCCCGTAATTTGCCAGCTATATGTCCTTATTATTAGTGTCATTCTCCTCTGGATTAAAAAGGTGACCACTTTATACTCTAGTTCATCACCATAGTTAGTTGTGAGCACTTTATATTCTTATTCATCTTGTTAGCCTGGTGACATGTGCCGACTAACTTAAAGCGAGTATTGCAAACATGTAGCCCCGTCTGATTAAACGAGGCAAGCTAACAGTGAGATGGTTGTCCTTCAAGCAAAAGACATGATTGGTAGTAATGACGAGCCTTGTACTCCAATTCGCATTTAAAGTAAACTGATAAAATTACTATTGCTGGGATGTAGCAACTGTTAGATTAACTTTGTCTTCTCGGTTATGGGTGCTGGCTGAGTATTCTAGGTATACATTATGGTCAAACAACAAAACTGTGCCGACTTTGTAATGACAGATCAAATCATCTTGTACCTAGTGACTAAGCAGGACATATGATAGAACTTAAATTTCCCTTAGAATGTATGTTTTGGTCACAAAGTTTTGAATTTTATTTTTTTTTCCTTATGGGTGGTAATAGAATCTTATTGGACCTAAAATATAAGCTTGCCATCAAGCCCACTTTTGCGGTATTTAGTTTGATCAATGTGGCAGATTGTCACTTATATTTTTCCTTTTCCGTGATATTTCTTTTGTGTTGTGCTGATGGATGAATCGTTACATTGACCATCTAGTGAAAACTGAGATGGGGGGTTGATTGAGTTTAGTTACAGTAGGAATTTTTCATTCATGACAGCTATATTTATTAAATGATTTGTTGAAATTGCGTAACATTAAGGTATTGAAGATGTGGTTCATTGCACTGTTTCTGTGCAGGTATTCAACGGGCCTTGGTGTCTCAGGTGGGAGTGCATTAATACATGAATTCTATTCCAGGGAAGTAGCAAACCCTGTTCATCTGACTGTGGATACTGGGTTTACAAATGGAGAGGCCTCCATCAAAGCATATGTGTCTGTCAATTTGTCTCTTGGAGATCGTCAGCTTGCAGCACAATTTCATGAAATTCCTCTGGATCTGAGGATGCTTGAGGCAGAGCAAGTTGGATGTATGAACCTTATTCGAATATCACTTTATATTATTGTTATCATTTTTAGCTTGAGACTTGGTGATTTTTGACATCTGATTTTTGTTTTACTTTAAATTAATTGTAGAAACTATTTGTAAAAGAGATCTTAGGGAATATTTACTATAACTATCTCCTAAATTTACATCTATAAGTCATCACAGTGGATATTGCCATTAATTTGGCATCTGCATTGCGGCTTGCAGCATCCGATCCTAGTTTCACAAAGAAGAAATAGAAAGTAAAAGATCAGATTAGGATGTTGTAAATTGTATTAAGGACTCAAGGACATACATTGACGATGTAAATTATGGGCCTGATGATACAGTGAATATAAGACTAAAATGTGCAATTACAGGTATAATGAAACTTCGTGGAACTGTTATCCATTGATTATTTACTTCTATCTACTAGCAATGGCGTGCCTGAGCAGATAGCTGGTTTTAGTTGCTGACATTTTTTTTTTGTTTTAAACAGTTGACATTTTAAAGAAGACAACGGTGGACAAGCTTCCGAATGATCTGGAAGGCATGGAAGCTACATTAGAGCATCTGCATGCTCTGATTGAGGATGTTTGCAGATATGTTGATGGAGTTGTTGTGAGTTTTTCTTCCTTTTTTTTTTTTTTTGTAATGTTCCTCTCTTCCTCTTGGCCCTCTGCATTATAGTATATTCCATTGTTTTATTATTTTTAGGAAGGGCGGGTAGCTCCAGATAATGATATTGGGAGATTCATTGCTGCTACTTTGGCAGCAATCCCAAAAATGTCACCAGTTGCTTTTGATAAGGTTTTCAATGACAAGATTCAGGTACTCTTTTTCTGGGTATATGTTACAGGCTTAATGTGGTTTCTACTTTTTCTGGTCACTCATCTCGATTTTTGCTGATGCTGCTTCTGTTTACAGGATAATTATGTATTAGTTTACTTGTCAAGCCTCATCAGGACACAACTTAGCAAAGCAGAGAAGTTAATGTAATTCCTTCAGTTGTTCTCTTTGGACGATGTTGACGAGCTTTCTCAAATTAGTTAATGTAATTCCTTCTGGAAATTGTACTTGAAAACCCGTTTATTTTTGCTAAAGAAAAAAAACTTAGTTATTGCATTACTGGATGTATTCTGATGTTTATGTCATGTAGGATGCCTGAGCAAAATGGATATTATTTCTGCAATGGTTTATGGGATATGGAATGAGATCGAGAAACAGAAGATCTCATGGTTAAAATGCAGTTATTGGCCGTGGTTTTCCAAGCTCATGTACCTGCTGCTCTACAATGTTGGGTATATAGGCTATGTTGAGGTTGTATCTTTGTTATTTTTGTGTATCTTTGT
>JBAKGM010000365.1:41923279-41951670 GCA_037177215.1 Asparagus racemosus | reverse complement strand
AGAGGGTTGTTACTTGCAATTTTTGTTACTTGCAATTTTATCTTTGTAGAAATTTTCTAGATCGGCTCAATTCATTCATTCATTAGCACTTAGCCTTCCTCTATTCATGAGAAAAAGATACGTCACTCCCATTTTATCTTTCGGAAAATAGCTAATTTGGATTATTTAAATATGTGGGTTTGTCTATCGCTAGTGATCCTGACGGTTGGGAGGCTCCATTATAGTGGTGTAGCAACGATTCTGTCGCAGTGGTGTCCTGATATAATTTATCATGATAGTATCTAGAATTTATATTAACTATTTTACGAGTTTAGTCCTTTTAGTGGCGCCGTACTCTAATTCTAGTAGTGTCCCAAGTAATAAATATAAGTGACATTAACTAAAAATAGGTATAAAGTAGACAATGGCATTACTTGACACCATATATTACTAGGTTTCAGTATAGCTCTCATGGTTCTGGGTTCAATTCCAGAGTACGGTATTTAAAAAAAAAAAAGCGGGTCCAGAGGCAGCAACCCAACCCAATCTAGACCTCTCGTTTGCCTTCTTAAACCCTAAAATATCCGTCAATCAAAAGCCCTAATAAGCCGCCATGGTCTCCTCCACCGCCATCCGACGTGCCGCCTCGTCGGCAGCCCCGTTCTTTGCACGATCCCTCAACCGCCACCACTCCGCCGCTGCTGCCGCCGTCCTCCGCCCCCGCGGCCAAGTGAGGGATTCTCTGTCCAGAGAGGCATTAGATCAAGAATCGATCTTGGCTTCTCTCCTCAAAGATCTCATTTTTCTTCGATAGCTAGTGATTCTGAGCTCGTCAAGGTTATTGAGTCAGAGATCCAGTGCGCTAAAGAGTGTAAAGATCACGATCGGGTACTGCTCCCAGTTTCCTAATCTTTTTAGATTTTTCTCCTCAGCTTTTAGATATTGTTTATAGACTTTTTTGTTAATTGAAGTCCATTATCTTGCTCTTTTAAGGGTTAAAGTAGAAGCTTTATTAGATGGCTAACTTGCTAGACATTAGCTCTCTTTTTTTTTGGATAGTTTCTGTAGCTTCTTGGGGTGATTTATTTTCAAAATTGTGATACTAATTTTAGTTTTCAAGCTATTATTTTCAACTCAGTGACTCCAGTTTAAATCACCGGACTTTGAATCTTTGCTTACAAAATAACAGATGATTAGTAAACAATAATCAGTAGAATGTCTGTTGAATTGATGGAAACACGCTTAGTTCTTCGTAAAATTAACCATTATTATGTTCTCCTTAATTGTGTGCATCCAAGTTCCAACCCATTGTTTAAACATCTCGTTCGATTTTCTCATTTTATCCTCAATAGAAGTAAGCTACTAACCTTTAGCTTAGCTTCCTACTGTTAAAATATAAAAACATAATTCTCAGTCCTCATCACAACTTTATAGTTTCGGTGTAATGATTAGAGGGGCTTTAAGATGGCATCGAAGCGACCTAGATTTCGGCTCATAAAAAGGGCGATTGATCTGTGGGGGCATGCTAAAATATAAAAATATAAACCTCGAGCTTCACAACAACGTTGGAGTTTTGGTCTAATGGTTAGAGGGTCTTTAATACTACCAATGCATTCATTTTTAATCCTAACTCTTAGTTCACCGTCGATCATAACATTCTTATTTCTGCTCATCTTGTTGAATAGGTTGAGGAAATACCTGAAGGGTTTCCTTTTGAGATCAAAGACGAGAAGGGAAAGAACATAATCACCCTAAAATGAAAGTATCAAGATGAGGACGTTGAGATTACAGTCTCCATGCCTAGTCTCGTAGCTGAAGAAAAACCTGATAGAGACAATGACAATGAAGATGAGGATGAAGAAGGTGATAATGGAGCGAGCCCAAGCCAATCTAGCATCCCATTGACTGTCAACATCAACAAAGGACAAGGGCCGAGCTTGGAGTTCATATGCACTGGTTATGCTGATGAAATTGTGATTGATGCCATGTCGGTTAGAGAAGATGGATTGAAAAATGATCAGGAGGAAACTCTTGCTTATGAAGGGCCTGATTTTAGGTAAGTCTTTTTCTTTAGAGTTAACTGCAGATAGATTTCCTATGCTGTAAAATGTTAGTCACGTGTAACTCTTAAATTTTTATTAGTGCCAAGACTGAAATATCAGAGGATTTTTACATGACGTCCATATGGCGGATACATATAATGACAATATAACTTTGTTTGATGGAGGGTCCAAGTGCTAATAAAAAATTTAGTGATAATAAAAAATTTAGAGATAGGAAATGGCTAGACTTATGGGGGTACATTTGCGAACGATCCTGGCTGTTTATGATGAGAACTTTATGTGAATGACTAAACACTTGCTTTCATTGTTGTTGTCAGTGATTTGGATGAGAACTTGCAGAAAGCCTTTCACAAGTACTTGGAGCTTAGAGGCATTACTCCCATCACAACTAATTTCTTGCACGAGTACATGATCAACAAAGATAGTTGTGAGTGCTTGCGTTGGCTCGAGAATCTGAAGGAGGTTGTTCAGACATGATTTGTCGTCATGAAATATGACTTTTTTTTTTGGGCTTGACAACTTGCTTATCCTTCAAATAGAAAAGAGTACATTAGTGCCGAGATGTTGAGAAATTATATAAGTATTGAAGTGCCATTTAATGCAAACACAAATAAGAAATCACAATCCTCAATAAATACAACAACAAGAAAGCCTTCAATGCATAGGGTTGATGCATGTTTTTTGTATTCATATCATAGTAGGTTTCGCTAAAGTATATGCTTACACCTATCTAACACGATCCTCTTAGTTTATTCTTTAT
This sequence comes from Asparagus racemosus, assembly GCA_037177215.1. Taxonomy (NCBI): domain Eukaryota; kingdom Viridiplantae; phylum Streptophyta; class Magnoliopsida; order Asparagales; family Asparagaceae; genus Asparagus; species Asparagus racemosus. Next base: position 41,948,868 of record JBAKGM010000365.1, on the reverse strand, counting down.
CCTGACTTGAAACAACATCTTAAAAAGATAAACATTAGAGCACAACAGTCTTACATGAATTAAGAAATAAAATTGAGAAAGGTCAAGAATCTCCCACAACGGAAAATTGATGATAAGCTAACGTAGCAAGCACATTCAGACTTCAATTTTTGTGTAAATTGCACATAAATCTCTCATTTGTACCTTGAGTTGCACGAACCCCACCTCGACACATCTATTGGCACTTAGGGCCCCTTATTTCTCTCAATTCACGAGAAAGAGGTTCGTCACTTGCGATTTTATCTTTCTAAAAATTTGCTAGAACCGCTCAATTCATTCATTCATTAGCACATTTAGTCTTCCTCTATTCACGAGAAAGAGGGATGTCACTCCCATTTTATCTTTTAGAAAATAGCTGTTTTGGATTATTTAAATATGTGGCTTTGGCTACCGCGAGTGATCCCAACGATTGGGAGGCTCCATTACAGTGGTGTATCAATGATTTTGTCCTAGTGATGTCCTAATATAATTTATCATGGCATTATATAGAATCTATATTAACTATTTTACGAGTTTAGTCCTTTTAGTAGTGTCTTGCTCTAATTTCAGTAGTGTCCCAAGTAATAAATACAAGTGTAATTAACTAAAAATAGCTATAAAGTAGGCAATCACATTACTGGACACCATGTGATTTCGTTATTAGATTTCAATATAGCTTACACTGTACTGGATTCAATTCCAGAGTGGGATATAAAAAGGCTAAAATACCAGATTGGCCTAAATAGTGACACCCATTAACCCGTTTGGCCTAAAAAGTGACACCGGCGATACTTTGACCTAAAAAGTGACAAATCAGTGACAAATAAGCCTTTCCGATCACCAGAAGCAATTTTTAAGCAAGAAAATTAAGAGTTTTTATTATATATACCCTTCAAATTTCTCATATTTTCTGATTTAACCCCTCAAGTTTTAAATTTTGTAAAAAGAACTCCTCTCTCCCTCCCTTCCCACATCTTTTCCCTCATCCTTCCCTTCATCTCTCACTCTTTTCTCTTCCCAATCGTCACCATCCTCTCTCCTTTCTTTCTCATATCCTCACCCTTAAGGAGATTGATTTTTTAATGATTGGAGGGTAAAGGAGGAGTAGCAAGCAAGGAGAAAGAGAGATTGCAATAAAAAAAGAGAAAAGTAAGGTTAAGATTGTGGTGGAATGCTTATTGTTGGGTATTGGGAGTGGGTGAAGCAAGTAGAGAGAGAGAGAGAGAGAGAGAGAGAGAGAGAGAGAGAGAGAGAGAGGGAGGAAGAGGAGAAGATGGAAGAGGGAATGGGAGAGAGGAGGAGATGTTGGGGATTTGGAGTAAAAGAGATCGGAGGAGATGAAAGAAATGAGAAAATAAGAGTGATGATCCATAAAATGAGGTAGAAAGAGAGGGAGTGAGTGAAGAGGAAAGATTAGGGTATAGGAAGAATAAGGGAATGGAGGAGATGGGGGGAAGGAGGGAGAAGATGGTGGAAAAAGGGTGTTTTTGTACAAATTTCAGAATTTAGGAAAAGGAGATGGGTTAATTCAAAAATCATTAGAGATTGATGAGTTTATATGTAAAATTTCTTTAATTTTTTTGCTCAAAAATAACTTCGGCGATGAGAAGGTCTATTTATCGCTGATTTGTCACTTTTTAGGCGAAAGTATCGTCGGTGTCACTATTTAGGCCAATCTGGTAAAGTGGTGTCACTATTTAGACCAATCTGGTATTTTAGCCGATATAAAAAATTTTTAAAAAATTTATGCGGGTTCAGGGGCAGGAACCAAACCCAATCTAGACCCGTTAACAAACGGGTAGGACAAACCCAACCCCTCATTTGCCTTCTTAAACCCTATAATATCCGTCAATCAAAAGCCCTAGTAACTCGCCATGGCCTCCTCCACCGCTATCCGACGCGCCGCCTTGTCGGCAGCCCCGTTCTTGGATTCCCTCTACAGGGAGGCACTGGATCAAGAATCTATCTTGGCTTCTCTCCTCAAAGATCTCATTTTTCTTCGATAGGTGCTGCTCTCAGTTTCCTAATCTTTTTAGATTTTTCTACTCAACTTTTAGATATTTTTCAGACTCTTTTTGTGAATTAAAGTCTATTATCTTGTTCTTTTAAGGGTTAAAGTAGACGCTCTATCAGATTGGTAAGTTGCAAGGAATTATCTTTTGTTTCTGTAGCTTCTTGGGGTGATTTATTTTCAAAAATGTGATACCAATTTTAGTTTCAAGGTATTATATTCAGCTCAGTGACTTCAGTTTAAATCACCGGACTTTGAATCTTTGCTTACAAAATAACAGATGATTAGTGGACAATAATCAGTAGAATGTCTATTGAATTGATTGAAGCGCGTTTAGTTCTTTGTTAAATTAACCATTATCATATTCTTCTCAAATACCTCTTGTTGCCCTTACCCTCATTAACTATTTTCTCTAAATCGCGTATTTCATGGTTTTCGTTCACATGATTAAAGCATCTTATTCGATTTTCTCGTTTTATTCTCACTAGAAGTAAGCTACTAACCTTTAGCTTAGCCTCCTACTTCTAAAATTTTAAAATATAGATATATAATCCTCAATCCTCACCACAACTTCGGAGTTTTGGTGTGTAATGGTTTGAGGAGCTTTAAGGCGTATCAGTTGAGTCCAGGTTCAAATGTCACTGCAGGTTTTCTAAAAATTGACGTCCGTGTGTGAGTCCAGGTTTCGGCTGATGAAAAAGACGCTCGACATGTGGATGCATGTTAAAATATAAAAATATAACCCTCAACCTTCACCACAACTTTGGAGTTTTGGTCTAATGTTTAGAGGTGCTTTAATACTATCATTGCATTCGTTTTCAATCCTAACTCTTCCTTCGCCGTCGCCGTGGTCATAACATTCTTATTTCTGCTCATCTTGTTGAATAGGTTGAGGAAATACCTGAAGGAGTGTCTTTTGAGATCAAAGACGAGAAGGGAAAGAACATAATCACCCTAAAAGGGAAGTATCAAGATGAGGACATTGAGATTACAGTCTTCATGCCTAGTCTCGTAACCGGAGAAGAACCTGATAGAGACAATGCCAACGAAGAAGGTGGTAATGGAGCGAGTCCAAGCCAGCATCCGATTCACTGTCAAAGTCAACAAAGGAGAAGGGCCGAGCTGGAAGTTCATATGCACTGCTTATGCTGATGAAATTGTGATCGATGCCATGTCGGTTAGAGAAGATGGATGGAAGAATTCTCAGGAGGAAACTCTTGCTTGTGAAGGGCCTGATTTTTTGTAAGTCATTTTTTTTAAGAATTAACAACAGATACATTTTCTATGCTGTAGAATGTTAGGCACTTGTTACTCCTAATTTTATATTAGCACCAAGACTGAAATATCAGAGGATTTCCCTGTAACACATTGACATTACATGATATTCATCTGGCGGATACTGATAATGACAACATAACTTTGTTTATGGGGCGTCCAAGTGCTAATAAAAAATTTAGGGATAATAAATGGCTAGACTTATGGGGGTATATTTGCGAACAATCCTTGATGTTCTATGATGAGAATTTTATGTGAGTGACTAAACACTTGGTTTTGTTATTGTTGGCAGTGATTTCTCTGAGAACATGCAGAAAGCCGTTCACAAGTCCTTGGAACTTAAGGGCATTACTCCCATCACAACGAACTTCTTGCACGAGTACATGGTCAACAAAGCTAGTCGTGAGCACTTGCGTTGACTCGAGATTCTGCAGGAGTTTGTTCAGAAATGATTTGTCTTCATAAAATATGAAGGGAAAAAAAATTTTTCGCTTGACAACTTGCTTATCCTCCAAATCTTAATGATGTTAAATTTGTGTTTTGTTGGAGAGACCCATTGGTAAACTGATTATAATTATCGTAATCCGAAATGACGAATTTACAACGTGTAGAATCTAATATTGTAAGAAATAACAAAGCTCCACAGTACTGCATCTGTGGGTGGCTCGTTTCTATTTTGAAGGGGGTATGAAATTCATCTGAATATTTTGTTTGGCGCTGGTAACATTTTCTTAATCCATCATTTTCGTTAGAAGAGAGAGAGATGTTATTGATCTACTTTTAAATTAATTAAATTAAATAAGTTCAATTATTCATGAAAAAGACTAATCATATAGAGAGAGGACTATACTTTGATAGGCTAAATGGAAATTATAAATATTCTTGTTATTTGATAGTCTAAATGGTAATTATAAAAATTCTTGTTATTTTCAACTAATATTTGAAAATGAGATGGTTCTCATAGTTAAGTTATATTAGAGCAAGTTTCTACTATCCAGGACTACAGACGAGCCATTGGATGGTTCTTTGCTCTTCTAGCAAGCATAGCTGAATCCTTCTTAAAATGCCATACAATTATCTCTCGTGCACAATCATTGTTCCACCTGTATAAAGAAAAACATGGATATATACATTATCAAATTTACAGTCGCTTCACAAAGTAGGTACTACAATACGTATACGCAGAACATTTCTGGGTTGAAAATATCACAGAAAATCATCAACAGAAGTTTCATTATACATGACAAAAGGTCACAAATTGCAAAGAAAGCTCACCCAAAAACCCATCCAATATCGCCTCATACAAAGAAAAAAACTTTGATGAAAATTGCGAGAGCAAATTGCAATACTGAGGCACTAACAACTAACACCATGAGATCATTGTTTCCATGAGCATAGACCTTTAAATTCAGAAAGATGAAGCATGACGACACAGAGCCAGCAAGTATTATGACGATCCAGCGGAGAAGCTCGACAGGAATGACCAACAGCAGCTAAATTGTTCAAAACAGCAAACAATTAGCTTATGGAAGGAAAGAAAACCTTTTTGTATGTGTTAAAAATCAGAAGTGTACACATTACGACTAGTAGAAACCATGATTGACCCAAATTAGAGCATACTATTTTTATCCAAATTTAGTGGTTTCTGTTTCATCTCATTTACTTTGCTGGGACCAGCCAATTGACCACCCAAAAAAAAAAGGAAAAAAAGAAAAGATATTCCAGTTGCAAATGAAAGGGTTTATATACATGTCGCCACTGTTTGGCAACAAGAGTTAGCTCCAGAGTTCATCTTATTCTCGCAGATTTGACAGAAAAATATGATGTAGCGATGAGTTTGGAGCTACCTCAAAACCATCAAGAGCACTCGTCAAAACCATCTATATTAATCAACTATTCTTTAGCCCTTATTTCTTGCAATTGTGGTGAGCAGTGTTATCAATGCGCGATGTGCAATGCAGGGCACAAAGTCCCTTTATCCACATGAGCAAGGAGCAATGCGATGTGCACGTCCGAGTGAAGCGAGGCGCACACCCACATAAATTTTCAAGATAGATAATCAAGCATGAAAGAACATGTTTATGATTTTTCACATAAAAAGTATGACAAAATAAATAGTATCTACTATCAAATCACAAAATAAGATCTTAATTAATAATGCTAACACACTCAACATAGTAGTAAAGTTCACAATTTTCCAAATAAAAAGTCATATCAAGACGAATATCGAAGCAAAAACCAAATAGTAAATGAGAGTGAGATAGGATCCTCAATTAGTTGCGGAGCCAGAAATTTTATCTTTGAGGGCCCAAGAATCCAGCTAAATAATTGTCTCTTATTTATTTCATATAAAAAAGGTTTTTTCGATATTAGTTCCTTAAATCTTTAAATATTTGAAATTGGTCCTCAAATCTCAAAATTGTTAATAGTCTTTTCGATTCTTAAGGCATTTGAAAATTAGTCCCTCAAATCATTGACATTGCACTTAAGTCTCAAGTTCTCATGATTAACTTGAAACAATTCATGAGAATTGGAGGACTTAATAGTAATTTTAATGTTTTGATGGACTAACTTTAGAATAGCGTAAAGAATTTGGAGGGAGCTAATAGCACTGTTGATAACTAAAGAACTATTGCAAAATGATAAAGATTTAACGTCTTGAGGGAGTAATATGAGCAAGGACCTACAATGTAAATAACAATTTTTTTAGGGGTACCCCAAATTTGTATGTGCCTCCACCACTGTCCTCAATTATGTAAATGGCCTCATGGGTTTCTTTTTCTTCTTCAAACATGAGTTATCGGGTGTGAAGACCCGATTGAAATGTTAAAGAACAAAAATGTATTAGGTTATGTCTTGCATGCGCCCTGTGTGAAACGCCCTTGGGCAGGGTGCTTGCGAGGTGCTAAAAGGCATTGCCGCATTAGATGTGGGGCGCTTCGCCACCACCCCACATCACATGACGTATCAAGCACAACGAGGCACACATTTTTGATAACACCGGCGGTGATGGTTGAGGATTATAATTTTATATTCCAACATACCCCACAGATCGAGCTCCCTTTTCGTGGGTTGAAACTTGGACTCACTCAGCAGAATCAAAATTTTTAAGTCCACTTTAAACTTGTGACCGGTGGGAATTGAACCTAGGTTGCTCCAGTAGCATCTTAAAGCGCCAGCCGCTACACCCAAACTTCGAAGTTGTGCTAAGGGTTGAGGTTATAATTTTATATTCTAACAGCTACTAGTGATCTATAAGAAATCACAATTCCTGCTCTCTAAATCTCACAACCAAATGCAGCCATATTGTACCTTAACCACCCTGATGTTCAATCTGATCATAATTCGACTTGTGGCTCCATACACAAAAGAAAGAAAAGATATCTGTAAATTTTACAACATAAATTTCGACACTCGTGTGCACATACATAAATCACAGTGTTCTTAATTTATGCATTATTACCTCTTTGTTGAAGTTGTAAAGCAGGCAAGAGAATACTTATGGAACACAGATATCTAATATTTTTTTTTAGGTGTCATTTAAAGTCATAAAGTACCTGACAAACATGTAAGTTGAATGCTACCAATGTAGAAACAAAGAAAAGGGTATAAGAAACGTAGCTGATTTATAATAAACATAGTAAAACAAATGCTCTTTTTAGATGTAAATAGTGAGTGAAGAACAGTCCATTTTACCAAAAAATGGAATACTTACCGAACTAGGGATAAAGATGAACAAAGAATATCCCCACATGCACCATAGGCGTGTTAGGCTTGCATTAGGTCCCAAATATTGAAGCAAGAAGTAAAATGCAGCTGGTACAGCAAAGGCGTAGCCGTAAATAATACTTGCTGCCCAATTCACATAGGTAACATCAAAGTTCCATGCCGTATCATGTTCATCCCTCTGGTGTATCAGATAAGTAGCAAGATTTCCGAGGGAAGCAAACATGAAGACCAATGTTGTAGTGATCCAAAGAGGGCCATACCTGCAATGTTCAGTGTTGACATAAATGGTCGCAGATATGTGAGATAATAGAAAGCTTTAAACCGTTACTTTCTGTCAACACATTACTTAACCTTTTAAAGTACGTCAGTATAGCAAATAAGCGGTAAAATCACAATTTTCCTTCTCCAACAACTAGAATTTTTGTTGAGAAGAAAAGTTTTAAGAGACTCAAACAGAATTTTCACAAGTTACAACAAGTCTTAACCCTAAGATCGGTGTGGCAATTAACCGGTAAACTCACCATTTTTCCATCTCCAACAACAAGAATTTTGGTTGAGAAGAAAAGTTCTAAGTTAGAGAGTCAAACAGGATTTTTACAAGTTACAACAAGTCTTAACCCTTAAGACATCTTCATGAGTCAGAATCATATTCCAAGCTCAGGAGAACATGAAAGTAAGAATTTGGAGATAGGGTTATTCCCTTGCTTTTATACAGGTAGATACTAATGGGCAAAACCAGCTAACATCACCAAAACAAGTGGGTTATGCAAAAGGGGAATCACACAAATGAACTCTCATACTTATTCCTTACAAACTAGCTAAAAACAAAAATGTAACAAACACTATGAGCTTGGGAAATACATGCTTATAAAAACTTCTAATCTATGTACAAGATAGGTAAGAAGGATTGAAAAAAAAAACTCACATGTCAGGATTTGTATCGATCTTTCTATGGAAATCATTCATCGGATACACTGAACTGATGATCCTATCAACAACAATATCGGTATCGACATTGAAATATGGCTGGTAGGTTGAAATGCTGAAGATTCCCTTCCAGTTACTTGTTGTTTGTTCATCTCCATCTACATACAGAAAACAAATAAAATCACACATTAACAAGCAAGGTGAATAAAAAAAAAGAAATAGATACAGAAATATGGCTTGTTTCGGAATGTATTAGTCTTCAATAAATAGTTTGGTAATAAGATGGATCAGAATGCTTCCATAGACCTATATCAGGACACGTTCTTACAGAATATAGTTACGTGTGCCAGGGCTCAAGCATACTGTGTTGGTTTTATACCCTCATTACATCAAAGATTTTCACCACTTTCCAAGGTTTCATTTCAAGTTATTATTTTTGTTCCTATTTAGATTAACATATAGGCTAAGTGTCTAGATGACCTTCTTCGTTTCTCAATATGCGGAGTACCTGAGAAGCATAAAATATTAACATGTAGGCTGGTGAATTTTAAACCAAGAGGAGTAAAGTTATACCACTCAACCAGTAGCCCAAACATTAATCCAAATTAATATAATGAAACTTGATATTAAGTAAAATTAAGTTCACAAACAAAGCTGAAATGTAAACATACCAAGTTATGATAAATTAAGATTTGCTGACTTGGCATGAATAAACATTAACTCCACTTTTTACTTTCTTTTCGAATTTTCTTATAGGTTTCGATACATTTTAATATTTCTTATAGGTTTCGATAAATTTTCATAAGTACGAGTCACAATAAATACAACATTGAGCGGTATGTGTTTGACGTTTATACATCAAAAGAATGATTTATTCATCAGGTCCACAAACCAATAAGCAGTCAACAAAAAGGCAAATGTAAATATTGAGCCTAACTTTCTATATCATACCAAAAGAACTCAGTAAAATTGGAATGAAATACCGAGAATAAGTAGCAACCACGAGAAATTATTACCATAAGGACTCCCAGGGGCCTGATAACCTCCATTAGCTGGTGGAAAATGTTGCAAATTAGCATTTGGTATCACACCTAAAACACAATAAGCAGAAGGGGGAAAAAAATCAAATTAATTAGCTCAAAATTAACTTCGGACAAGAAATTGTAATTGAAGCTTTTACTTTCGCTTGGAGTCGGTTTCTTATCTTGAGGAATCACAGCCTGCAGACAAAATCTCAAATCAACAATCATAGAATTCATTCAACCAAGCAAGAAATCAAAATAAGCGAAATCTAGAAAGAAATTGAAAAGACAGAGAAGCGTACGGGGACGGAGCCGGGCAATTGACTCGAAGGGATACTGGTATAACCTTCTTCCATTGTTTTTTGTTCTTGAATTGATTGTAGCTCTTAGATGGCCATTTTCTATTTAAGATCAAAGTTTTCCGGGAAAAAAAAAACAAATTATCCCCGATCACAAAACCCTAGAATGGGAGTGTCCCTGCCAGACGAAGTACGAAAGGGTAACTGGCTTTAGTTAGTTTAATTGCTTTCTTTTGAAGCTTAGCACGAAATTAAGCGGTTAAAGTCAATAAAAAATAAGGGTAATTGCATATTATTCCCTTGAATCAATATTAATTGCCAAGTAGCCCCTCAAATCTCATTATTTCCCTATAGTCTATTAAAATTTTAAAGCGTCTGTTATAGCCCTTTAAATCATGAATTTCAGCATTCACGAAATGACTAAAAATAGTAAAACATCATGCGTCATAGCTAATAAAATCGTGAATTTTGGACTCTGCAAAATTTTTTGCCAATTGATCGAAATGACTAAAAATGGCAAAAAAATTGCATTATAGCTCATGAAATCATGAATTTTGGTATGAGGAAAAGTATTTGTCTGTAGGTCGAAATGACTAAAAATAGCCAAAAATAGTGTGTTATAGCTCATAGAATCGTAAATTTTGGGCTTCACAAAATTATTTCAATGGATCGAAACGACCGAAAATGGCCAAAATTGCAGGTAGCTCATGAAATCTTGAAATTTGGGCTCCGTAAAAATTGATTTTCAATGGGTCGAAAGACTAAAAAAGAAAAAAATATAGGTTATAACTCATGAAATCGTGAATTTTAGCCTCTATGAAATTATTTGTCAATGGGTCGAAACGACTAAGAATGACCAAAAATCATGGATTTTTATAAATTTTCAGCTCTGCAAATTTATTTTTCAATGGGTCAAAATGACTGAAAATGGTAAAAAATCGTGGCTATTGCTCATGAAATCATCAATTTTATCATCAATGACATTATTTGCCAATGGGTCGAAACAACTAAAAATAGTCAAAATTCGTGTGTTATAACTCAAGAAATCATGAATTTTGCCCTAAAAATGTCCGAAAATCGTGACTTATAACTTATGAAATTGTGAATTTTGATCTTGACGAAATTATTTGTCAATGGCCAGATCCGACTAAAAATGGTTGAAGTTCATGCGCTATAGCTCTTAAAATAGTAAATTTTAGCCTCGACGAAATTATTTGCCAGTTGGTCAAAATGATAAAAAAAATGTCCAATATTCATGCATTATAGCTCATGAAATCATAATGGCTCTACCAAATTAATAAGTTGAAACAACAAAATGACAAAAAAATCATGGCTTACAGCTCATAAAATGTTAAATTTTGATATCTATGGAATTATTTACCAATAAGCCAAAATAACTAAAAACAGCCAAAACTCATATGTTGAAACTCAAAAAATCTTGAATTTTAGCTTCCACTAAATTATTTGCCAATGAGTTGATACAACATTGAGGCGTGCGCCTTTGATTGAGGATTGGTATGAATTACAATGATGCGTCAATGCGGGGCGCTTGGCCACTGCCTCGCACCGTAGGGCTTATAAGGAGTATTGAGGCACCCACCATTGATAACATTGCTTGACATGTAATCGAAATTCATACCAATCCCGAATCTCATATAAAAATCAAAACTTTAACTTAAAATTCCTATTTTGGACGTGAATTAAATTTAAAAAATTAGAAATTTAGGGAGAAGCCTTAAAATTTTAACCTAAAGTACAACATACTGCCTTTTGATTGCCAAAAAAACCTTATTAATATTACCTCTACAGAATAAGAAGGATCTGTGCTCCACTAGAAAATTATAAAACAACTGAAGACTGAAAATAAACTATACCAAGATTGTGTTTTAGAGTTTTAATCTCCTATAGATTTGACGTATCTTTAATGCTATGCGGCAGACTTGAATTTGGGGCAAAGGTAGTGAGAGAGAATGGGGAAAACCCTGGTGTGAGCTATTATTGAACTTGATATATTGCCTTATATATCTATCGGTCGATATTTTATACATTAACTAGACCTAAACATTAATAAAATGATTCGTGTGTCTTGAATGTGAGTTTGAAAGGGTATTTTTGAGTTTTCAATGAAAACTTTGGCTAGGAGGTGGTTGGTACAAGCACAAACGCACTTTAAGGGGGGTTTATGTGGTAATTTACGTTCAAATGTGGTTTCTGTAAAATCACCCAATTTGAAGATTACTTCAAGAAGAAACAATATTTTTTTTACATTTAAAAATTTATCCATTTGAATCTAAACATGTTCATCTTATCATGCTTCAGCAAAGACTGCAAAGTGCACATAATACTATGCAAAGGTTAGTCTCTAATGATCCGACAGTGAAGCGTTTAGTTGAGAATGTCAAGCATTATGGTGAACCAAAGTTTACACTATACAAGAAGGATGAGTGCATCATTATCAACTATATTTTTTCTAAAAAGCAAGTTGATCATCATAGTTTATTATATTTTTATACCCTCATTATCCATTTTATTTAAATAAATATATCACTAATAACTTTTTTACCTTACATTGCAGGAAAAGAAGAATTATTGAATAAGAGCTAAAATGAAGATTATTTCGAGCCCAAAAGATCACTAATGAAACCCAGAATGCCTAAATACAAAGCTTACTACTAAGTTTAGAAGTAAAATCTTAGCATTTATCACTTTCTTGGTCAGTACTTATTAATAACTTTTGCCTACAATTGAGAATCAAATCAAATCTGAAAAGAAATAAAGTCAAATTCGTGCTCAGGATGGTCACCCGCAAAAAGGCGATATCTCCCAATCTGCAAACCAGAATTCAACATATTATCAATAAAAATCACATATCTTGACGAGACAGAGCCATCCAGATTGGCAGATTTCAGAAATTTTACCAGAAGATGTAGAGTATGACAGAAATTCAAATTTAATTAATACGTATACAATTATTTGAAAGCCAAGCTAAATTCTAAGAAGCCCAAGAGTCTTGAATGAATTAAATGCAAAAGAAATGAAGCCCACAAAGCCCATCTTTCAAGTATTGAATCAAGAGTGTAGATTATTTTCAAAGATCCAACGATTATGAGGGTTACTTCTGGCCTAAGCCAAATCATATGGTTATAGGATTTACTTGGGGGTCAAAATAAATTTAAGAGTTGTGAGAGATTCTTGTTATCTATAAATAGAGGAGTATAGTGAGTGTTTGAGCATGAGGAAGATTTTATAATAAACTCCATTTGGAGAGGATGATTGCTCTTAATTGAGAAAACCTTCCAAAATTATAAATTTTCTTTACAATTAATGAAAATAAAATTTTTCCACTTTTAAAATTTTTTTCTTCTTCTTTATTGATGAAAATGAAATTGAAGATTTTCTTTCAAGGGGCAAACCCCTAGCAATGTGAGTTTTTACTTTTCTCTGTTATTTTTTTATTTTAAAATTTTATTTTTAGGATTTTTATTTTATTTTTAGGTTGGTAGATTAGATTTATTTTCATGTATTGTAGCTTAGATTTACTTTCATGTTCTTTTATTTTGTTGTTTATTTTTCATATTCTTTTATTTTGATATATTTTTCTTTTGTAGTGTAGATTTACTTTTATGCGCTTTTATTTATGTCACTTAGATTTCTTTATGCTTATAGTTTAAACCTAAACACTAACAAAATAAGCCGTGCGCCCTGAATGTGAGTTTGAAAATTTTTGGGTTTTTAGTGAAAATTTTGGCCAAGAGGTGGTGGTACCATCACAAAAGCACTTTAAATGTGGTTTATGTAGCAATTGACATTCAAATGTGGTTTCTATAAAATCACCCAATTTGAAGGTTACTTCTAACAAAAACAACACTTTTTTACACTTAAAAATTTATCCATTTGAAGCTAAACACGTTCATTTTATCATGCTTCAGCAAAGTGCATATAACATTATGCAAACATTAGTCTCTAATGATCCGACAGTGAAGCGTTTGGTTGAGAATGTCAAGCATTATGGCAAATCAAAGTTTACACTATACTAAAAGAATGAGGGCATGGTTACCGACTATATATTTTTTTGGTAAACAAGTATAGGTTGTTGCTTTTATTCAAAAAATTATATTTGTGTCAATTATATTTTACAAGTATACCCTTAGATTACAAAGATTAGAACTTCGTTTTGAACGATTGCGTATCTTTACATTTCTTACGTTTTCATTTTTTTTTTTGCTTAATAGTGCCTACACTCACGTGCATTTAGCTCCTCGAGCTTCCTGGTAAAGACGTTGAGGATACCCTTGGCGGTCTACCCTCTGCTTTGTGGCCATCAAATCACGTATCCCCTATGCCTTCTTTTCTACCTCACGTAACTGTTATATGTTGACAACTTAAATTTAAATTTTACACTCTTGCTCTTTGCACATACAAATTATCTATTTATTATAATGAAATACAAGAAATGACAAAATGGACAAATACATTTATCATATAAGCATATAGTTACGAGTTTTAGTAACAATATAAAATAAGTCTTAAATTTCACATTTAAAAACCAAAATAATTCAGTTACAGCTAGAATTGGACTTATAGTAAATCAACCAAATCAATTTCAATTTTTCCAGAAGATTGTCAAATACTTAAAGTTAAAAGTTTGTATAGAATTCAAGTAAATTGGGTAATGCATTGACTTTCACAGTTGATAATTTTCATAGTTGTCCTTATATTATAACTTCCAAGCCATGTGTTGTACCAACCGAGGCAAATGTTCATCTTTTAAAATTTTCAAAGTTTTGCTATAAAATTAGGTGTGTATTGTAGATATGAATAATAGCTACATTATTATTCACACCTATTGCTTTTGTATATAGATCAATTAGATAATGATTTTTATATTCTTTTTCTTGTTTGGTAACAAAGGAGGCCATAATAGCCCAAAGGACGAAAAAATTACATCACACTTGAGCATGAAATAGAAATGCCAAGGAGATCACTCGTGAATCTGGTACATCAAGGTGTCGGTATATTATCATACAACATAAATCGACCCTGTAGAATCCCATCATTAGCCAACCAACCTGTGCGAGAATTCACTTCACTGTATTAGATGCACATTCCAATTGCACTCAATGATTCCAGGATTAGAAAGCAACAACAAGTTGCATGTCCCCTTTGCTAGCTATGTTAACATGGTCAAGATCACTTTTGAATCCACCTCCACTATAATATGCATGCATCCTTTACTCCAAGCTAACTCCAAACGATTCTTTACTCTCATAACTCCGCTTTAATCAACGAGCGAATTCCCACCCCTTCGTATATTTTATCATAACTAAATTTTCAACAAGCTAGTTTTGAGGATCTAATTACTACCATTGTTTTTCATCTTCAGTCTTTGGCAAGTACATCGTCATAAGAAGGCCTTCAAAGAGCGCATTATCTTCCCAGTTGTCACCAACCGAGGAGGGAGATTGATGCCGGAGCGAATATTACATTTAGGACATTGAATATAAATGAAGTTCCTCTTCTTCTAAATTTTCTTTTCAAAATTCTACTGAAATATCTTTGTGTTGAGGATCTCAGATTTTTTTTATTTTAGGTCTCAGATTTTCTTGTTTTTGACATGCTTGAATGCATACCTAGCCACTATATAAAGTTTTATTTTAAATCAATAAAAAATTCATGTCTGTCTAGGGTCCTGCGAGAAGTTTTGGGTAAAAAAATTGCTATTAAAGGGAGGGTTGCATCATGAGGTTGTTAGTTGGATATTTCTTGAACTAAACTTTCATGTGTTTGTTTTTAGTCATATCCTGTCCCAATATAAAAATAAAATAAAATAAAAATAAAAATAAAAAACCAACAAGATAAAAACAAATATCAGTATTAAAAATTCTTTTTATGTGCCTAGTGCGTCTCATTGTTGAAGGAATTTGAGAAGCTTGATGAAGTCTCCGATTCCTCTGTTATTTGTGGTGATATGAACTTCGATCCCTTCAGGTTATTCTCTGGTATTATGCGCTGTTAGTTTAATTTAGGGTACTGGTTTCAGACCCGTGCGATGCACAAGTTTGCTTATTATCATGCACGTAATTTTTTTTCAAAATAGAAAACTATCAAACATTTTAAACTACTATATACCAAAAATATGAAACTTGCAATTGTTGATAACTTTTAACAAAACTATCCGACACTATTGGGAGATCCTAATTAATCAAATAGTAAATACCCCTCAACATTCAAACCTTTAAGATACATGAATGGATTTCTACCCTAAATTTAATTTGGGGTTCTATATCTAGGCAAAAGCATGCAATAGTAAAACTTACAAAATTTTCTCATGACATTAGACGACAGTGAGTTGGGGAAATGAGTTCGTATTAGCATTAACTTAAAAAAAAAATCTTACCATCGTATGGATTGAAAGAGTGATGAAGTGACCAATAAGATTGCCTTTCGAGTGGAGTCAATTCTTCACTCTTTCAATTCCATCAGAATGGTGGAATTTGATTATAAATAGGGTAATTGTACAGAAACCACATTGAATGCCAATTACTAGATAAACTACATTCATGGTGGATTTGTGTTGCAATCAACCAACTCAACCAAATTTGCGCCGAAAAACCAAAAGTAACCTTAAATTTTCACATTTAAGATACGTGACTTTTATTCTAACTAGACCATTGTTTTAAATAGTAGATATCAGATAAATATTGGACAACCAAAATCCATATCGGATTGCGAAAATCTGGGATATATAGTAAATATGGAGATGTCTTATCGGATGATGTTCATACATAATATAATATTCTAATATATAATTTGAACATATTTAATAATTTTTTAACATAAAAAATTATATCTAATATATGTAAGGAATATAGAGACTGAGAGAGGGTAGGGACACTATGGAAGAGAGGGGAATTAGATGGATAGAAAAGAATAGACTACGGACAGGGGAAGAACTTATTGGTGGAAAGTGAGAAAGAAGAAAGAGAGAGAGGTGAGCGTCGAATTGTTAGGATTGGGGTTTTTGCGGGATCATTGTGACTTCTGGAGCAAATGGAGGGTTATTTGGTGTTTAGGTCAGGTTGTGAACCCAAACCAAACCCAAACCTAAACCTTTAAAAAAGCCCAATATCAGCAGATATTTTTACATGGAAATATCAGCTGATATGATCAAGATGGCTCGATGTAGAAAATTGTTCCAAAAAATAAAAAAATCCTAGTTTGTAGACATTGGTGCGAGCTATTATAGAACCTGATATATCAGCAGATATGTTTACCGGCTGATATTTTATACATTACTTGATGTAGACATTAACAAAATGAGCTGTGTGCCTTGAATGTGAGTTTGAAAGGGTATTTTTGAGTTTTCAGTGAAAATTTTGGCCAGGTGGTTGTTGGTACTATCACAAACGCATTTTAAATGTGGTTTTTATAGGAATTGATATTCAAATGTGGTTTCTATAAAATCACCCAATTTGAAGGTCACTTCTAGCAAAACAACGATTTTTTACATTTAAAAATTTATCCATTTGAAGCTAAACACGTTCATCTTATCATGCTTCAGCAAAATGCATATAACATTATGCAAACATTAGTCTCTAATGATCCGACAGTGAAGCGTTTGGTTGAGAATGTCAAGCATTGTGGCTAACCAAAGTTTACCCGATACTAAAAAGATGAGTGCATTGTTATGGACTATATATTTTTTCCGGTAAACAAGTATAGGTTGTTACTTTTATTAAAAAAATTATATATTTGTGTCAATTATATTTTGCAAGTATACCCTTAGATTACTGAGATTAGAACTTAATTTTGAACGATTGTGTATATTTCCATTTCTTATTTTTTAATTTTTTTTGTTTAACTGTGCCTACACTCACGTGCATTGAGCTCCTTGAGCTTACTGATTAAGACCTAGAGGATACTCTTGGTGGTTTGCCTTCTGCTCGGTGGCCATCGAATTACATATCCTTAATGTCTTCCTTTCTGCCTCACGTAACAATTACATGTTGACAACATAAATTTAAATTTTTACACTCTTGCAAGAAGTTCGGGGTAAAAAATAAAAATTAAAAAATTGCTGCTAAATGGAGGGATGCATCTTGAGGTTGTTAGTTGGATATTTCTTGAACTAAACTTTCATGTGTTTGTTTTCAGTCATATCCTGTCCCAATATAAAAATAAAATAAAATAAAATAAAATAAAAATATAAATAAAAATAAAAAACCAACAAGGTAAAGACAAATATCAGTATTAATTATTATTTTTATGTGCCTAGTGCTACTCATAGTTAAATGAACTTGAGAAGTTTGATGAAGTCTCTGATTCCTTTGTTATTTGCGATGATATGAAATTCGATCCCTTCAGGTTATTCTCTAGTATTATATGCTATTGGTTTAATTTAGGGTACTGGTTTCAGACCCGTGCGATGCACGAGCTTGCTTATTATCATGCACATAATTTTTTTTCAAAATAGAAAACTATCAAACTTTTTAAACTACTATATACCAAAAATATGAAACTTGCAATTGTTGATAACTTTTAACAAAACTATCTGACACTGTTGGGAGATCCTAATTAATCAAATAGTAAATACCCCTTAACATTCAAACCTTTACGATACATGAATGGATTTCTACCCTAAATTTAATTTGGGGTTATATGTCTAGCCAAAAGCATGCAATAGTAAAACATACAAAATTTTCTCATGACATCAGACGGCAGTGAGATGGGGAAATGAGTTCGTATTAGCATTAACTTAAAAAAATCTTAATATCGTAATAGATTGAAAGAGTGATGAAGTGACGAATAAGATTGCCTTTCGAGTGGAGTCAATTCTTCTGCCTTTCAATTCCATTAGAATGGTGGAATTTGATTATAAATAGGATAATTATACAGAAACCATATTGAATTCCAATTAGTAGATAAACTATATTCACGGTAGGTTTGTGTTGCAATCAACCAATTCATAGTCAAATTTGTGCCGAAAAGCCAAAAGTAACCTTAAATTTTCACATTTAAGATACGTGACTTGTATTCTAACTAGATTATTGTTTTAAATAGTAGATATCAGATAAATATTGGACGACCAAAATCCATATTGGATTGTGAAAATCGGGGATATCTAGTAAATATGGAAGTGTCTTATCGGATGATGTTCACACATAATCTAATATTCTAATATGTAATTTGAACATATTTAATAATTCATTAACATAAGAAATTATATCTAATGTATGTAAGGAATATAGAGACTGAGAGAGGGTAAGGACACTGAGGAAGAGGGGGGGCATTAGATGGATAGAGAATAATAGAGTGCGGACAGGGGAAGAACTTATTGGTGCAAAGTGAGAAAGAAGAAAGAGAGAGAGGTGAGCGTTGAATTGTCAGGATTGGAGTTTTTGCGTGATCATTGTGACTTCGGGAGCAAACGGAGGGTTATTTGGTGTTTAGGTCAGGTTGTGAAACCCAAACCAAACTGAAACCCAACCCTTAAAAAAATCCAATATCTGCAGATATTTTTACATTGAAGCCGATATTATCGAGATGGCTCGATGTAGAAAATAGTTCCAAAAAATAAAAAATCCTAGTTTGCAGATACTGGTGCGAGCTATTATAGAACCTGATATATTGGAAGATTTGTTTATCGGTCGATATTTTATACATTACTTGATGTAGACATTAACAAAATGAGCAGTGTGCCTTGACTATGAGTTTGAAAGTGTATTTTTGGGTTTTCAGTGAAAATTTTGGCCAGATGGTGGTTGGTACCATTACAAAAGCATTTTAAATGTGGTTTTTGAGGTAATTAACAATTAAATGTGGTTTCTATAGAATCACCCAAGTTGAAGGTTACATCTAGCAAAAACAACGATTTTTTTAATTTAAAAATTTATCCATTTGAAGCTAAACACATTCATCTTATCATGCTTCGGCAAAGCGCATATAACGTTATGCAAACATTAGTCTGTAATGATCCGACAATGAAGCGTTTGGTTGAGAATGTCAAGCATTGTGGCGAAACAAAGTTTACACTACACTAAAGAGATGAGTGCATTGTTACCGACTATATATTTTTTCTGGCAAACAAGTATTGGTTGTTAATTTTATTCAAAAAATTTATATTTGTGTCAATTATATTTTGCAAGTATACCTAAAGATTAAGAGATTAGAACTTCATTTTGAACGATTGTGTATCTTTACATTTCTTACTTTTTGTTTTGTTTAACAGTGCCTACACTCAAGTGCATTGAGCTCCTGGTGCTTCCTGATTAAGACATAGAGGACACTCTTGGTGGTTTGCCTTTTGCTCGGTGGCCATCGAATTACATATCCCTAATGGCTTCCTTTCTGCCTCACGTAACAATTACATGATGACAACTTAAATTTAAATTTTTACACTCTTGCGAGAAGTTCGGGGTAAAATAAAAAAATAAAAAAATTGCTGCTAAATGGAGAAATGCATCTTGAGGTTGTTAGTTGGATATTTCTTGAACTAAACTTTCATGTGTTTGTTTTTAGTCATATCCTGTCCCAATATAAAAATAAAATAAAATAAAAATAAAAATAAAAAACCAACAAGATAAAAACAAATATCAGTATTAAAAATTCTTTTTATGTGCCTAGTGCGTCTCATTGTTGAAGGAATTTGAGAAGCTTGATGAAGTCTCCGATTCCTCTGTTATTTGTGGTGATATGAACTTCGATCCCTTCAGGTTATTCTCTGGTATTATGCGCTGTTAGTTTAATTTAGGGTACTGGTTTCAGACCCGTGCGATGCACAAGTTTGCTTATTATCATGCACGTAATTTTTTTTCAAAATAGAAAACTATCAAACATTTTAAACTACTATATACCAAAAATATGAAACTTGCAATTGTTGATAACTTTTAACAAAACTATCCGACACTATTGGGAGATCCTAATTAATCAAATAGTAAATACCCCTCAACATTCAAACCTTTAAGATACATGAATGGATTTCTACCCTAAATTTAATTTGGGGTTCTATATCTAGGCAAAAGCATGCAATAGTAAAACTTACAAAATTTTCTCATGACATTAGACGACAGTGAGTTGGGGAAATGAGTTCGTATTAGCATTAACTTAAAAAAAAAATCTTACCATCGTATGGATTGAAAGAGTGATGAAGTGACCAATAAGATTGCCTTTCGAGTGGAGTCAATTCTTCACTCTTTCAATTCCATCAGAACGGTGGAATTTGATTATAAATAGGGTAATTGTACACAAACCACATTGAATGCCAATTACTAGATAAACTACATTCATGGTGGGTTTGTGTTGCAATCGACCAACTCATAGTCAAATTTGCGCCGAAAAACCAAAAGTAACCTTAAATTTTCACATGTAAGATACGTGACTTGTATTCTAACTAGACCATTGTTTTAAATAGTAGATATCAGATAAATATTGGATGACCAAAATACATATCAAATTGCGAAAATCGGGGATATCTAGTAAATATGGATGTGTCTTATCGGATGATGTTCACACATAATATAATATTCTAATATGTAATTTGAACATATTTAATAATTTCTTAACATAAGAAATTATATCTAATATATGTAAGGAATATAGAGACTGAGAGAGGGCAGGGACACTAAGGAAGAGAGGGGAGTTAGATAGATAGGGAAGAATAGAGTGCGGACAAGGGAAGAACTTATTGGTGGAAAGTGAGACAGAAGAAAGAGAGAGAGAGAGAGGTGAGCATCGAATTGTCAGGATTGGGGTTTCTGCGAGATCATTGTGACTTCTAGAGTAAATGGAGGGTTATTTGGTGTTTAGGCCAGGTTGTGAACCCAAACCAAACTCAAAGCCAAACCTTTAAAAAAACTGAATATCAGCAAATATTTTTACACTGAAATATCAGCTGATTTTATCGAGATGACTCGATGTAAAAAATGGTTCTAAAAAATAAAAAAATCCTAACTTGTAGATATTGGTGCGAGCTTTTATAGAACTTGATATATCGGCAGATATGTTTACCGGCTGATATTTTATACATTACTTGATGTAGACATTAACAAAATGAGTCGTGTGCCTTGAATGTGAGCTTGAAAGGGTATTTTTGAGTTTTCAGTGAAAATTTTGGCCAGGTGGTGGTTGGTAATATGGTTTTCATAGCAATTGACATTCAAATGAGGTGTCTATAAAATCATTCAATTTGAAGGTCACTTCTAGAAAAAACAACGATTTTTTACATTTAAAAATTTATCCATTTGAAGCTAAACACGTTCATCTTATAATGCTTCAGCAAAATGCATATAACATTATGCAAACATTAGTCTCTAATGATCCGACAGGGAAGCGTTTGGTTGAGAATGTCAAGCATTGTGGCGAACCAAAGTTTACCCTATACTAAAAAGATGAGTGCATTGTTACCGACTATATATTTTTTTCTGAAAACAAGTATCGATAGTTACTTTTATTCAAAAAATTTATATTTGTGTCAATTATATTTTGCAAGTATGCCCTTAGATTACTGAGATTAGAACTTCATTTTGAACGATTGTGTATCTTTACATTTCTTGCTTTTTTATTTTTTTGTGTTTAATAATGCCTACACGAAAGTGCATTGAGCTCCTTGAGCTTCCTGATTAAGACATAGAGAATACTCTTGGTGGTTTGCCTTCTGCTTGGTGGCCATCGAATTACATATCCCTAATGGCTTTCTTTCTGCCTCACGTAACTGTTACATGTTGACAACTTAAATTTTACACTATTGCGAGAAGTGTGGGTTAAAAAAATAAAAATAAAAAAATTGCTACTAAATGGAGGGATGCATCTTGAGGTTGGTAGTTGGATATTTCTTGAACTAAACTTTCTTTGTTTGTTTTTAGTCATATCCTGTCCCAATATAAAAATAAAATAAAATAAAATAAAATAAAAATAAAAATAAAAAACCAACAAGGTAAAAACAAATATCAGTATTAAAAATTCTTTTTATGTGCCTAGTGCGTCTCATTGTTGAAGAAACTTGAGAAGCTTGATGAAGTCTCCGATTCCTTTGTTATTTGTGGTGATATGAACTTCGATCCCTTCAGGTATTATACGCTATAGGTTTAATTTAAGGTCTTGGTTTCAGATCCGTGTGATCCACGAGTTTGCTTATTATCTTGCACGTAATTTTTTTTCAAAATAGAAAACTATCAAACATTTTAAACTGCTATATACCAAAAATATGAAACTTGCAATTGTTGATAACTTTTAACAAAACTATCCAACACTGTTGGGAGATCCTAATTAATCAAATAGTAAATACCCCTTAACATTCAAACCTTTAAAATACATGAATGGATTTCTACCCTAAATTTAATTTGGGGCTCTATATATAGGCAAAAACATGCAATAGTAAAACATTCAAAATTTTCTCATGACATCAGACGACAGTGAGTTGGGGAAATGAGTTCGTATTAGCATTAACTTAAAAAAATCTTACTATCGTATGGATTGAAAGAGTGATGAAGTGACCAATAAGATTGTCTTTCGAGTGGAGTCAATTCTTCACTCTTTCAATTCCATCATAACGGTGGAATTTGATTATAAATAGGGTAATTATATAAAAACCACATTGAATGCCAATTACTAGATAAACTACATTCATGGTGGGTTTGTGTTGCAATCAACCAACTCATAGCCAAATTTGCACGGAAAAACCAACCTGTGCAAGAATTCCCTTCCATGTATTACATGCGCATTCCAATTGCGCTCAATGATTCAACTATTAGAAAGCACTAACAAGTCACATGTCCCCTCTGCTAGCGATGTTAACTTGGTCAAGATCACTTTTGAATCCACCTCTAGTATAATATGCATGCATCCTTTACTCCAAGCTAACTCCAAACCAATCTTTACTCTCATAACTCTGCTTTAATCAATAAGAAAATTCCCAACCCTTTGTATATTTTATCATAATAAAATTTTCAACAAGCTAGTTTTGAGGATCTAATTACTTCCATTGTTTTTCATCTTCATTCTTTGGCAGGTGCATCGTCATAAGAAGGCCCTTCAAAGAGCACATTATTTTCCATGTTTTCACCAACCAAGGAGGGATGTTGATGCTAGAGCGAATATTACATTTATGACATTGAATATAAATGAAGTTCCTCTTCTTCTAAATTTTCTTTTCAAAATTCTATTGAAATATTTTTCGTTGAGGATCTTGTGTACTTTTGTTTATTTTAGGTCTCAGATTTTGCTATTTTTGACATGATTGAATTTATATCTAGCCACTATATAAAGTTTTATTTTAAATTAATAAAAAATTCAGGTCTGTCAAGGGTCCTACGAGAAGTTCTAGGTAAAAAAATTGCTGCTAAAGGGAGGGATGCATCACGAGCTTGTTAGTTGAATATTTATTGAACTAAACTTTCATGTGTTTGTTTTTAGTCCCATCCTGTCCCAAAATAAAATAAAATAAAATAAAATAAAATAAAATAAAAAATAAAAAACCAACAAGGTAAAAACAAAAAAAATCAGTATTAATAATTCTTTCTATGTACCTAGTGCGTCTCATTGTTGAAGGAACTTGAGAAGTTTGGCGAAGTCTCCAATTCCTTTGTTATATGTGGTGATATGAACTTCGATCCCTTCAGGTTATTCTCTAGTATTATACACTATTGGTTTAATTTAGGATATTGGTTTCAGACCCGTGCGTTGCACAGGTTTGCTTATTATCATGCATGTAATTTTTTTTGAAAATAGAAAACTATCAAACGTTTTAAAGTGCTATATACCAAAAATATGAAACTTGCAATTGTTGATAACTTTTAACAAAACTATCCGACACTTTTGGGAGTTTCTAATTAAATAGGAAATACCTCTAACATTCAAAACTTTAAGATACCTAAATGGATTTATACTCCTAAATTTAATTTGGTGTTGTATATCTAGACAAAAGCATGTACTAGTAAAACATTCAAAATTTTCTAACAATTCGTCATGACATCAGACGGCAGTAAGTTTAAGAAATGAGTTTTTATTAGTATCAACTTCAAAAAGTCATATTATTAATCTAATTTACCACAAAAAAATCATTAAAAAATCTTACCATCGTAATGGATTGAAAGAGTGATGAAGTGACCAATAAGATTGTCTTTTGATTGGTGTTAATTCTTCAGTCTTTCAATTCCATTAAAATGGTGGAATTTAATTTCCATGATATATAGTATGTAGTCTACTAAATAATAAACACGATCTGTTAAGGCTCGGATAATTAAGTTTTTCATGTAAGAAATAGATTATAGCTAGACATGGTGAATGCTAAAAATACCACTTTCAATTGGAAAATAATGTTTATTTTCTGGATTTTTATGTAATAATTAATGTTTTAGCATACTCTATATTGTGAAGTTTTCTTATTCTTAACTTATTGTTTTGTTTTCTTTAACTACTTATTTCTTCTTTTATAGAGAACTTTATTATCATATAACTTTGGGGAGTTATTAAGTTCATGACAAAATTCAAGATCAAATCAAGAAAGACTTTCTGAAATCAAAAGATATGAGTTATGGTTTGCCAAAAGTAATAAGTTAAAATATTTCTCTAGTAACTTTGAAGTTTTTTTTGGTTTTTTACCCTATAAACCACAAATTTTAAGCAGATTTTCTAAAAATTAACACTGTTGCGTGAGTCCAGGTTTCAGCCCATAAAACAATTGCTCCAAATGAAGGACAAAAAGACAAGGCAACAACGGATCTTCTTGATGCACGCCTCAAGAAGAGTGAAAGCCTCTGTTAACTTATCATTCCAAAGAACCTATAGTGACACAGTAGAGACACATGTCGTAATCACAATACCATAGACTCGGGAAAACCCTTCTTATGCAAGGTGCCGCATGTATAACTCTATTGCAATCCTTGCTTCTCGATGAGGGTATAAGACAAATAGTTATACGGAGGAGAAGCTGTATTATGAATTTCTCCAGTTACCTTTTATATTAGTTACACATCCTCAACTAGTAACTTATGAACTTCATTTCTTAATTTTTCTATCAGATACAGGGGTTAACCTTCAACTATCTATTTTCAAACTCAATTCATTTTTGTGCTTTACCTCACAAGTCTATAACTATTTCTTTCCTTAATCCAAGCCATATATGTGTGTGTAGGCCCCAAATTAAAATTCTTCATGCAACCAAGCCCATTGGCCTTTCGGCCATATATTTTGACCCCTTGACCTAAGTTCTCATATGAAAAAGCTTATTTTTAGCTTTGGAAGGATATTATGTGTGCAAAATATTATTCTAACATTGACAACCTGAACTGTTTGTGCCATAGTGTATATATA
>JBAKGM010000365.1:41896371-41923179 GCA_037177215.1 Asparagus racemosus | reverse complement strand
CCTTAAATCATGAGTATTTATAAAAACACTCTACAAATCTCAAATTTGCAAAACGACTCCTCAAATCATCAATCTTGGAAAAATTACCTTCAAAGCAGGTAATCGTTAGCTTTGTTAAACTAATTTATAATTAAAATGTAAAAATTCTCCACAAAATAGTCAAATTTTTATTACCAAGTTGATGATTTGTTAATTTTAGGGGATATTTTTTTCCTAAAGTTGATGCTTTAAGGGGCAGTTTTGTAAATACTAAACTTTAGAGGACAGTTTTGCAAACTCCCATAACATAATGGGCATATATGCAAATAACCCATGATTTTATTCCTCGTAATTCCAAACAGACCAACGAGATCCGACCCATTAAAAAAATCCACACAACAAGCATCCGAAGGGCAATTTAGTCAAAATCATGCGCAAAATCTCCGCACTATCTTTTTCTTTCCTCCGTCCTAATTCTCTCTATCTCAATCCTTTCCCAAAACGAATCTCCCGCTTTTTCCGATGGCGGCTGCCTCTATAAATACCCCTCTCCATCCTCCTCCTCCCGATACTCCTCCGACATTTTCCCGCCGATATATCGCTCCTCATTCTTCCATCTCCTTTCTCCCCTCTCCCTCCTCGAAAACCGCAATTAAGGTGAAGGCATCGACAGCGATCTCTAAACTATCTGTATCTGCGTCTTAAACCCTAACCTTCTCTCTCTAAAACCCTAGGCGGCGGCGGCGGCGGCGGCGATTGGGAGGAACCGGTCGATCTGCTTGGCGGCGGCGAGATCTGAGGCGGCGATGGAGGAGGAGAAGGCGGTGGCGGGTGAGAGGATGCTGGTAGATCTCGATCAGATCTGGAGCTGTTTTTGGTTTATTTTTAGGGTTTTTGGATTGTTTTGATTGGATTCGGATCGTTGTAGGTAATGGTTCCGCCTCACCCGTTGATTAAGCACTGGATTTCTGTGCTGAGGAACGAGCAGACGCCGTGTGCAATCTTCAGTAAGCCCCCCTAATCAATTTATGCTACATCAGTATATGAATTTCCCCATTTATTTGGTGGTTATACATTGTTAGTTCTAACATTTGGCTCATAATGGTTCGCAGAGAGTGCATTGGCGGAACTTGGGAGGCTCTTAATATATGAAGCCTCGAGGGACTGGCTGGTAAGCCTCATCAATCACTATAGGATTTAGAAGTAGTTGATGAATTATGTAGATTTATCGGTGACTTGACTTTTACGTACATGCTCAGTGTTATATGTCTGAGTAGAGCTGCTGTTTATCCTTGTTGATTATCAATGAATCTACATTTGTAGAGCAATTTGAGTTTTTAACTGATAAATATAAAAGCAAAATTAGAAAAATAAATTAACAAGAAACACTGTATATGATGGGTTTCTAACTGATAAATTACAGATTATATCTCCATCGAGCTAAAGTTTAATGTTGAGTTTTAGAAATGTAGTTTGAACTTAATGAGTTATGAACGTAGTAAGTATGCTCTATTAGTCAAATTTTGAGTCACACATTTAACTTTTAGACGATGTCTTTGTTTCTGAAAAATTAGAAGCTGACACATGCATTCTTGCAGCCTACAATCAGTGGAGAGATTCAGACGCCCATGGGTGTTGCCGATGTTGAATTTGTCGACCCTCGGGATCCCGTATTGGTCTGTTGCATTCAAATTTATTGTAGATAATTTATCAGGGAAAATAAAGTTAGTTTGAAAGGCTTTCCACTTCTTGTTTGCTACATTACTATTAGTCTATAATGAAATTAGACTTTATGGTGAACTATCATTGATGGATAAATAATTACTGGAGTCATATTGGTTTGGCTTGACATAATAGTTCCTATGCTGCAGGTCATTCCTATACTAAGAGCTGGCCTAGCTTTGTCAGAGCTTGCTCCATCAGTCCTCCCGGCAACAAAAACATTCCATCTAGGTAAGCATTTTGTTTTATCGAAATTGGAGAATATAATATGCCATGATGTTGTTATATTCTTTATTTTTGGTAGCTTCCTAGTTAAATTAACATTCTTTTCTTTTTTTTCTTAGTTTGACCCTCCTAGGCAATTTTTTTGTTCAGGAATATTTATAGAATAATACCAACATTTTCTTTTTGTATTTCTGATGAAGAGATTTCCACGATATTACTTAAGAGTTAAGAGTTCTAAATTGTTATCATTTAGAAAGCTTACTGATTTTCATGCTCTATATACCAAAATAAGAATAGATTGAATCACTGAAGTTTGTTTGTGATGTTATCCTTTTCTTTCTTTTTCCAATTCAAAACTGTTTGTGGAACAGAAATTTCAGACAATGTCTTTTTTTTTTTTTTTTGCTCTAATTTATTGCCCAAGTTGCATTATCTTCACACCTGAATGATGACTTACCTTTTTGAAAATGAAGGCATGCGTAGGGATGAAACAACACTTCAACCATCTACATACTTGAACAAGTAAGAGGATTTCTGCTTAAATTTTTTTTATTTTTTTGGTGTGATCTTTGTGACATGATTTCCTTTTAACATATTTCATTGAATACCTATACTTGTTATAAAAATTATAAATATATCATGTTGCAGTACTTCCAGCATAGAAACTTGATATATCTTAGTTTAGTTAAAGAATTGTGTGTAACTCAATGTAGTAACATTTTTTGGTTTGATGATTTCAGTTTACCTGACAAGTTTCCGGAGGAAGCGAGACTACTTGTTGTGGATCCTATGTTGGCAACTGGTAATATTTTGTGGCTGATATAATTATTTGTTTATCCTATCAACATTTAGGTATTTGTTTAGATGGCACTGTAAGACTTCAATATTAAACCTGCATTCTTGCCTTCTTATTTGTTGTGATGAGACCCACTAAAACTTCCATCTAGAGTTTTCATAGCTATATAGGATCATGGATTTTAATAGTTGAATGCATGCATTTATCTTAATGTTTTCTACATAGCTTTCTCGATATTTATAATCAAAAGTTATTCTTTCTGATATAGTACACCCATGAAAATTGTTTTATAATTCATTATCCTAAGATAATATCTCAGCTTATGTTGTCGTAAAGGCATTTATTTTGCTAGTGCTGCCCAATGCATATTCTTGATCAAGATGCTCATGAATGCATTAAAGAAATGAACTATAGCCTTGCTTTATGTCATTATTCTCTCAATTTCACATCATTAATGACCTTTTGTCCTGTCAGAATTTGTGCTCATATGAATTTTACAATGGAGATAATGATGAAATAGACCCTAGTTTTAAGTCTAAGCACAATGGTATCTCATTTTATCTAAATGTCTAAAGATTCTCTTTCACCTGAATTTCTTTCTTGGTGTGACCGATAAAAATAAAATAGTCTTGATTACATTGAAACTGTTGAACTAAACATAGATCTGAGTAGTCTCTACTATTGGCTACATTCATCAATCTGATATAATGTCATGCACTTGGCCATCTATTTTTGCGTGAAATCTCAAATATGTCAGTCCATCTCTATGCTAGAAAGTAGAAACTTCTAAAATAGCCCTTTTCATCATAATAGACTAAGGAGCAGCCTTGTCTCCTGCTGGAGGTAGTTTTTCATGATTCTGATCCATTCCTCAATCACAGGCGGTACGATAGTGGCAGCAATTGACTTGTTAAAAGCTCGAGGAGTTGCTAACAAGCAAATAAAAGTAGTAAGTGCACTACAAACATTCTACGGAGTTTCTTTTTCTTCATCTCTCTGTTCTATGGCTTACTGATGTTGCAAGACCGATATTACAGATATCAGCTGTTGCTGCCCCTCCAGCATTAGAGAAGCTCAGCAAGAAGTTCCCAGGGTATCTATTCATCTGAACCATCATGTTGTGTTAAGCTGTGTTTTCCTCAAACTAAACTCTTTTTCCCCCTCTTTCAGGCTTCGCGTATATACTGGGATGATTGACCCCGTTGTGAACGAGAAAGGGTATTTCTTTCTTCTTCCTTTTCTTTTTTTTTTTTTTTTTTGGGTTGATAGATGCTATATTTGTTTAATTAGCATGCTGATGTAATGTTGACATACGCTTTTGTTGCTGAAACATGATTAGGTTTATAGTACCAGGATTGGGAGACGCTGGAGATCGGAGCTTCGGTACCTAAAGCTGTGCTATCAGTTCTCGCTGGCCTCTGTCAGAGGTGGGAAATGCCATTCGGTGTTCAACTATATTTATTCACCGCCTCCGCTAGATGTTTCCTGAGTGGCGTTGGCAAAATTTTCATGTTACGTGGTGTTCTTAGGCTTCCTCAATTTTGTTTATGAATGCTTTATCAAGTTAAAACTGTTCTGATTAGAATTAACGTCTTAAAAATAAAATTCAATGCTTTATTTCTATTCAACTTGAGAAAGATAAAATTAACCACCTGTAGGTGATGTAGAGAAAAATAATAATAATGATGGT
Source organism: Asparagus racemosus (assembly GCA_037177215.1). Taxonomy (NCBI): domain Eukaryota; kingdom Viridiplantae; phylum Streptophyta; class Magnoliopsida; order Asparagales; family Asparagaceae; genus Asparagus; species Asparagus racemosus. Next base: position 41,918,767 of record JBAKGM010000365.1, on the reverse strand, counting down.
GATGATGATTGGATTTTTGCTCGGCTGCTCCCGTGTTCTCTACCTTAAACCAATAAAGGAGTCATGTTCAAGAAAACCCCAGTTTCTTCTTCTTTTTCCCTTTCATTTAAACAACGGCAAGAAATTACTCTTTTGATTTTCTAAGCACGTCAACAAATCTTCATAACTAGAAAAAACCATAATCGATGCTTTGTGAATACAGAACGCTAGCCTACCACTCACAAAGTGAAGATAAAATGAACACAGAAAGAGTAGAAAATAGATCAGCTTCCTGCAATCACAGACGCTGTAATTATGTTATAACCACCTGTTGATGGCGTTTCCAATTCAACAAGCACCATCAACCATTTGTCTGTTCCCAAACTAATTGTGTAAATTACAGAAAACCATGAACTTAACCGTAGCCACAGACAATGTGTAACCAAATGACAATGGATTGGTTTATCACAGTAGTATTCAGCTATGCTTTCTTGCAGACTTTGCAGAAATTAGATCCGCGTTCCTAGAGCAGGTTCCCGGCCTTGATAAGAATAGTTGACCAGCCACCCAAAGATCTAGCTGACTATGTATCGCTGAAAAGCCCTGCACAACGTCTCGCAGTTAACTACGCGTAGCAAGTACTAAAAGCTAGAGCGGTACCAACACGTAACAACAGAAAGATGGTATTTACAACCTCACGTGTTATTAATGTATAAAGATTGTGTGAGCATTTGATTATTATTTGTTAAATGAAATTGCACAGATACATCAGTTGCTGTTATCGATCCCAATGAGTAAAATTGTGTCGTAACAACAAAGTAAACATTAAACAGACTCATGCAAGCATACTGAAGTACTGCATTTCCAAGCATTTCTCACAACATCTTGGCAGAGGAGATGCGTGGAATATGCATGTAAAAATGCTTCATACATGCGACGCAATGTTAATTCTTTCGAAAAAAACAGCACTTCAGACACACCTAAACTCAAAGAAAATCATAAGAACGAATTGCAAAAGATCGAAGACCCTAATCCTGAAGTGAATTGCGTCAGCTACACACATAACACACGCCCAAAAATAAACAAGAAAAAAAAGCCCTTTCTGTGAGTCCTCTCGCAAAGAATTTCATGACAAGCAACTTTCCAATAGTTTGTTGTATTAGTATTTCCAGAAAATTAATCCTAAAATAAGATTTTAAGAAAACCGTCAAGGGTTTATGCACCCAGACTTTCACAAACTCTAAACACCGTCCAGCTAACACTAGCAAATCAAGATTGTTCCTGGATTAACACAGCATATATCACTTCAAAATTTGTACTGTGGAAGTTAAGAGAAAAGCTATATATTCTAAAAAGATTCTAGCCCAAGATAGGGGGTCAGCACTCAGCAGTGAACCGCCCTCAATGAGAAACTATGTGCAAGCCCCAAACTACATCTATAATCAATTCCCAGCTTAGTAGCTTTATCCTTCACTTACTGATGGTTATTAACAAACAAATAGGAGAGGGAAAAGGATGGTAATCCCCCCCGGGGGGGGGGGGGGGGGGGGGGGGGATGAAAATCGAAACATGGAGGGGGGAATATATTTAAGGGGAAACGGTAGGATAGCATGCAAGTGGAACAAAAATCTTTAAAATATATCATCAGTTAAGCTAAAGGCCACATCAGTCTAGAAAGAAACAGCAAACTCCAATCATATAAATAAAAGATATGAAATCAGAGGCGGAGTTGCTGAAAGACTCACATAATATACTCCGAAGAAGCGAAACTACAGCTCACTGTAATTGCGCCACACTGCACGGAACTCCTCGCGGAATGTGTTTAGCCTTGCTTTCAGATTAGGTGTTCTGAAGCTGGCATGAAGTAAAGTTGCTACCAAAGAAAGTAACCAAAAAACATTAAGCATAATTTGAGCTGTGTATACATGAATCAGAAAATTGAAAAGTAGCAGATCAGCTGGGTTTTTTTACCTGTAAGACCAATCACAAGTGCCCAGAGAACAGTGAGGAGACTACAAGAAGTAAGCCATAGAATGCAACTTGCTGTCCATGAAATAGTATACTCTTTAGTCAACTGAAGTAATACTTGTGTCAGAGAAATTTTAGAGCAAACATCTAACCTGCAGAGAACATCAACACAAACACCCAACGAGGTTGTCCACATATATGAATTGCTCTTCTGGTGGATGGACGCCCACGAAGAACAGGGCTGAGATAATTTTGAGCAAAGGCAGCCTTAGTTAGTACCGGAAATGTACAGGTGCCAAGATAACAACATCAAAATGCGACAAGTGCACTCACGCTATAGGTGGCCTCATTTTTGCAGCCAAATGAGGAGAAAACTGTCTTACAGTCCTGGTCACCTTTTCATTAAAGGTAACTGCAAAGCTGCACATTTGAATCACATGGACAAAAATCTTCAAAAAGAAAAGAAAGGAAGAAAAAGAAATTGCTTCTATATACATATTACTGGTAATAGTTAACAAGAGAAAGATGTAGCCATGCAAATGTCTAAGACTCTTAAATTAAGTTCAAACATCTCAAGTTCATATGAATTAATAGGACTAACAGAGAGTCTAGTCTACAGTTCACAAGAATGCATCAGTAGAAGAATCACTAATGACTACAAAATAACTAAGGAACATGAAAGGCTACAAAACCATTGTCTTATACTACTCACAGCAAGGAAGGAAAAGGTAGCAAGATAAAGTCATTCTTCGATAGTATGCAAACATCTGTGCAGAAGTGATAAATTGTAGTAAACACAACATCAACAAATAATCTGTGGATAAATCAAAAAACATTAAAATAAAGAATCAATGATCACTTAGATGTTGATTTTCATTATTAATATCGCATATTACAGCTACCCTCCTAAATCGCAGTCTCATTTTAGCAATATATAATAGTGCATACAACTAGAGATCTTTAAACCGAAGTTTTCGTGTCACCTACATGAATATGTTCTCTCCATTCAGTACTGCTACGAGCCATACTCTCTACTCAATCAAAATCCGCCATAAACTATGGACAAGCATCCTCTAAAGAATGTATAATGCAATTGATCTAAAAACCAAGGATGTCCTCATGAAAACTATATAAAGCAACCAGCTAGAAGTAAAAAGAAAAGAAATCTCTGTCACAAAGTTTTACATTTATGAGCTTTCACCAACTGACTCAACAGTTTTCCTTGATGGCTTCTCTTAATGATCAGAACCGCAATACATAATAATTGAACAGTCTTCTATAACTCTAATAAAATGGTTCCAAAATAATTTTGTTTCATTTTCAGATACAGAGAGAAGTAGAACAGTTCGTAAATCTTAGTTCTCTAAGCAGAAAAACATCCACATAAGTTACACTACATTCATGTCCAAGTGCTGCCTATATAACATTTCAACAAAATGTCAGAATCTGAAATTGACTGGTCTTCACCACCACCACCCCCAACCCCGCCCCCCCAAAAAAACCCAAAAAAAAACGCACCCCAAAAAAATGCAATAAACATATAACAGTAGCAGTTGAAACCTAGTGTTTGCTTGATTCAGATTACGCATTCTAGAAGTGAGAAAACACAGCCCGAATCATCTTCTCAGCCAGCAATCAGCCTCTGCAGTAGAGGTAAAGATGTGTAATAGCTTGCCACTCAGAAAGCTAGCACAACAGCTCACCCTACGAGCTCGGCTGCCTAACTATCAAACAAGATCAAGTAGATACAGTGATCTACAAAATCGTACATAAACCAGTAATTAGAGAACAATGGGAAGGGAAACAAATCCATACTTATCATTGTAGGCTTCCATCAAGATTTGGTATCGGGTCCTTCTTCACATTTGAGCCGTGAACAAACTAGGCATATTTTGATAGCTTGGTACTCCAATTTCCGTTAATGATAGCTCGATGATTATGTTTGGAGTCATATATCTTAAGATAGAAAATAAATACAATCTCTTTATAAGATGTGACATAGACAGACCAGGTCTCTCTGATTAAGTAGAATTTCAAGATTCTAGATCAGAGGCTTTATATTTTTTAGGTGTTTGATGTTTCACACAGATATATCACAGAAAACACAAAGGATTGGTACAATAATGAGAGCAACATGCTTGCATGATATCGATAATGGAATATATTCACCAAAATCAAATCAGCTCTAACATTAACATTGTCAAACTGTAAGTTTATCTGTAAACGAAGCATACTCCATAAGCAAAAGAGGTTCAATACTCACCTGTCATTCAGAAATGCAATGCTTAAGCCTGTTAAAAGGGCAGCAACAATTGCAAGCGGCTTCCGAAGAAATGCCATCCCTACACCAAATATCAAGTAAGAAAGACGAACCAGACTTCACCAAAATTTTAGAACCACCAGGTTAAAACATTTCTTACCAAGAAAGAATATTATCATGATGAAGTAATTTGTCCGGTAGCTGCAAGAATAAACAATGAACTCAATACACAACTTCAAATTCAAACACCCTCATCTAAGCACCAGTAAAATGTAGGGTTTGGTCATATAAGACCCTAATTTCTTTCTAATTGTATATTGGGCCCCCTATGTCTAATTTACACCTTCAAATCTATTAAATTGCTTCAAATAACACCGATCAAAAATAGAGTTTGGTCACATAGACCCTAAACTCTTTATCAATTTTAGTTCTCAAATATTCATATTTCTAAATAAGATTCCAAAATCTATTAATTCCAAGAGTTTTAACCGTATTGAGGTAACAATTATGGACGGAATCCAAACAACAGGTGTTTTTTAGAAAACCTAAATGGGTTTGGGGCTGTAAAGCAGAGATATTAAGCTTTGGGGGTCTAATACGATATTAAGAAGGAATCTAGGGTCTAATATGACAAAACCCCCTAAAATTTATGCACAAGAGCCTGTGAGCAACTAAAAAGAACAAAATGCAAGCTGGGGTGTAAAACATCATTCTTATACTCAGCAAGATTAATGCTATCAATACTACGAAGAAATATAAGGCTCTTTCCAAACAAGAACTAGAATTCATATCTAAATTCGAATACAATCAAGAATCTGAATCTATCGCACTTCAAATTCAAACAAATACTCATCCAAGCACCTATAAATCTATGCACGGAGTTCTAAGATCGAAGAAGAACTAGGAATCACAACTGAGACAAGAATTAAGAATCTGAACCCTAGGCGATCCGAAGCTTACTAGTAAAGATTGCACTTGACTCTGCTGTTCCATTTGTTGTACGATCTCGGAGCCGTGAATCTCGAGAAGAACTCGCTGACGGGGCGAGGAGGAGAGGACCAATCCACTTCTCGAAGCGCATCGATCAGATCCTCGGTCGTCACGTTCCCCCAATCCATAATCAGAAACCCTAGGATTCGATATTGATCTTCGAATTGTTTTCCTTTTTTTTGGCGATGGAAACCCTAGGAATCGATTCGAGAAGAATTAGGGTTTTTGATGAATTTGGTAAACGTTAAGGAGAAGGGATCGGTTGACGAGTCAAAAAATGTTTGGGTTTCTGTGGCTCGTTCGCTTGCGGGGAAAGCAATAGGCGGCGTTGTCAGGAGGATATTTACTATGGTGGCCCTTGGAGTTTGATTTTTTGCCAACAAGGACGAAAACATTTGAAATTTTGCAGTTGTATCCCCCAAACTCTTTTATATTTTTACATATTGTATATTGGGATCCAAGGTAGGCACGCTCGCTAGATTTCTGCCGCAAATCTAACAAAATATAAGTAGAATTATATTTCTATTGAGTAACATTAAAATGTGTTTGTGTCATGTTATTTGGGAGAACGTTGTTTGCTGAATTTCTCTTTCATATGTTTCTTACAATTAGAATCAAAAATTTAATATTAAAAACTTTCGACAATTCTTACTTTTTTCTTTTTCTTCCCTTGTGATAATTCAAGGAATCGCCAATTGATGGCTTCTACCGTCACAAATCTGTTCCTCTGTTTGTTTGTTTTTTTTTCCTTTGTCATTTTTCTTCAAGTGTTTTAAATGCTTTATTAGTGCAAACAACAATCATCCAACGCCAATCAGAAGATACCCATATCACACAACTCTCGTCGCAGGCAAAAGAAAAAACTTACATTACACAACTGAATGATTCTTATACACCTGCGGCACGAGAAAATTGATGTTCATGTCATGAAGTATACAGGCAAAAACACGAACCAAACTGAGGAAAGATAGAAGCAGAAACAAAGAAAGCACTGTAAAAGACGAAGATACCCTCCTTTTCTTTTTTTCAATCGTAATATATTCCATTAGTAAAAATGACCATGGTAAGTATTTGCTACATAATGATACATGAGCCCCGAAGCTTGATCAAGCTTTGGATGCTCATACAGAAATGCCAAAAAAGTTTGACATTTTCCATGTAACTGGCTTTAACAGCAACCAAGAATGAATGTAGAAGTTAAGCGACGGGAGGCCTTAGCACATGATCCTGAGAAGTATCGAGCTCTGCTGAGGGTAGCCACTGCCACGTGCCGACTGGTACATAATTTGGATATGCGACAGGTTTATACGAAGCAAATGCAGCGTTAGAAGCTGAAGGGTAGGGTATAAAAGTAGGTGCGGTACTTGCAGCTCTAAGCATTTGCTCTATCCTCTCCTTCTCAGCTTTAAGACGCACTTTCTCATCCCTTAGTTCCAACTTTTCTTCCTGCAATTCAGATCAAGAAAATTATAACTAAGCACATGCAGCTTTCTTCTGAAAACTATGTGAAATAAATTCACCAATGCCTATGAATGGCTTGAGGGATTCAAGATGTATGATGGACATTGAATATTTGGGTTTGATTATTTTTATATTCTGATCTTCTGATCCATAGTTATATAAGCTTGGCACGAGGCAGACAGAAGGGAGATTTAGGTAAGACAAGGGACACAAAGATGTGGATTTTTCGGCTCGACAGATTTGTAACTCTTTGGCAGAAATATTGTTGTTGATGATTTTAATCCAGCAGGAAGAAGACTTAAAAAATGTTGTCATAGGTCAGAATGTCAAATGCACAAGGACAATGATATGTCAATAACTGGCAAGTCATAACTTTCACATTAAGGAGAAAAAGATAAACACAAAACAGATCCAACACACAAAATTCAACATTTCAGAAGATGAGTCAATGGGTGGTTAATTTTTATAGCTTTGTAAAACCAACAACGATAGAAGCATGCTTTGTGCTAAAAGACCATATGCATCAGGAGACTAAAGTTATTTGATCACCCTAATAACATTACGTTTCTAACAACATCCGAGACATAAAATTTGAGCCACAAAAGATTAGAAAAAGATTGGAAATCATGTTGATGAAAATAATGATAATGCTCGATACCTTCAGATTTTTTATGGTATCCTGAAGTGCTTTATTTGATTCCTTAGTCTTTTCTGCTTCAAGACGTAAATGGTTCAACCGACGAGCTGCGTCACTAAGTATGGAAACTTTGTCTGCCTTTGGGGGCCTCCCAGGATCCAAGATGGAACACAACTCAGTAAACCTGATAAAGAAAAATCAGCAATTAAATGTGAACCGCACAGCGGCAAATTACTCAGTTGGTAGATTCACAGGTGTCGGAGAAAACAAAATCATAAATACATAAATTTTTAGCTAGGCTAATATAGATATTATATGATAAATGTCCAAATGCCATAGACAAAATGCAAATATGGAAGCCAGATGCTAACACACATACCTGTCATTAAGTTTGTCCCTTCGCAGCTTCTCACGGAAAGCTTTGGTCCCTGGTACAGCAAATGATTCCACATGGTTCCTGGAAAAAAAACAATAAAGGAAAATAAATAGAGCAAACAATATACTGACTTTGCTCTAAAGAACCCATTTCTCCACAGGATTGAAAAAATAATAATATTCTGTTATGAATTTTCTTACACATTATATGTGGCATGATGGAACTCTCTTTGAACAATTTATATTATGCACGCATAAGGCTCGGATAAAATGTGAATGTGATCGATAACAAAAAGTAAAACTGATGAATGACAAAAAAGGTACTAGAGTAGCTGATACTAGCTTATATAAAAAGAAATGAACAGTGAATATTGATAATGGTATGTAAGATTTGATGCAAAGTTTTGATACTTCTGATTATGATCACTATTTGATTTATAATTTTCTTTTCCATGACCATCCATCCTCATTCCTAGTATGACTGTGAATTTGACCAATCTTTTATTTCCAGTAAAGATTTTCACAGCTTATGACACCTACTCAATTTATAACCAATGCGATCTCATTCCTCCATATAAAACAAGAAAAGACGTATTCAACAGAAAATTTATGTGCACAGGCGCATTCATGTTCAATTATATCTGCTTCACCTAATAGACATTTATTTATGTCCTTGCAACAGGACTTTAACAAACAATATCCAAGTTATTTTTGGTGTGTGTAATGAGTATTAATAGTATGCTGATACATTATTCAGTCCATACATAGCATAACAAATAACTGTTATTTTTTTCAAAAAAGCATGTGAAATGGTTAGCTAATACAGTTGGGTAAAGCACGTCTTAATACCATACAGACCTCCAATCGCTCATAAAGATTAAACAATGGCACACATTGATGATCGAAATTTATGGCTTTTATACGAGATAAAAAAGATAGATTGATCAGATCACACATAAAGCAATACCATAGATACTCCATAGAGTTAATGCTGTAGCAACATAATTCACTCAATCTATGGATATATTTTTGCTTAAATGATGATACATGGAACAAAGCACAAATATAAAAGTGACAAAATGTTAGAAAAGGGAGTTCTTTCTTATACCGTTTCCTCGAGCAAGCTTTCTCTGAAACACCGCCTCCTTTGCATGGAACCTCAAACCCAAGCATTGTACTGCAAATTATAATTATTTTTCTTAAAACTCATCATACATAACAAATTACCAATCCAATAATAATATAAAAATAATTCTCTAAATCTAACAAATAGTTGTCCCTTCTCCGAATATATAAATATCTCTGACATCTATCGTTGCCCAAGAAAAAAAAAATCAACCAGATAAACTGGCAATTCACTGAAAAGGATAAAATTCTCGACCCAATATTCAATTTTCAAAAACTATTACCGATAAAAAAATCAGTTTTTTAAACCTGGAAACCATCGGATCATCGATAATCTGAGGAGCCCAGATGAGATCTGAAGCTGCAACATCATCACAAATCCCATAATCGAACAGCCAGCCTCCTCCGCTGTTGTTTTGAAAAGAACCCATCTCAAAAAATCCTTTAAAATTCGAAGAAAAAGCTACGATATTTGAGAAGTTGCGTGCAGGCTAGAGAGATTAAAGGGATTGGGTCGTGCTGAGAGCACAAGCCTGATGGCGATTGCTTCTCTTTTTGGGGTTGCTTTCATCATTACTTTAAGGGATTTAATTATTGAATTTGGGAGCACCGTTTGAGATGAGAGCCAGAATTTTTAAAATTGTTGATGATTTTGGCGTGCGGTCGGATGGAACGCGGGAGTAAGGTATGTTGGGTATCTTGTTCTTTTTAGTTGTGGGGAATGGTATCTTTGACTTTTTGCTTATTAAAGGGAAGCAATTGGGGTGAGATCGATGGAGTATCTTTGAAGGGAATTTTGTGATTAAAAGTTTATTTGGGAGAAAAATGACAAATAAACTTCTTTTTTTTCAAAGTTCATTGAAAAAGAAATTCAGAAAATATATGAAGCTTACTGTACTTAGAATATAATAATTTTTTTATCCTGTAATAACAGTAATGAAATATTTTCATATCAAAAGAGCATGAATTCTATTAGAACAACCATGTGCAAGCATGTAATTCAAGTTCACATGTGAGATTAATAAAAAAGTTTTGTATTTATTTAATTACATGTTATGGATCAAAAACTATCCGTCACATGCAAGTATTTCTGAGATGATCTCAATGAACACCGTAAAAGTGTCAATACCATGAAACCTAACTCTAAATGTACTCAAAGAAGAGAATGCGTTCTCACTCTCTTCTTCATTAAATCACACATTCTCTGAAAAAACTTAATCTTTTTGTGTATAGATAATATTATATTTTCCTCAAAAATAGATGTAGTTTTTATATGACTTTCATGCACCATCACATAATCCCTTATCCTTGGCCAGTTGGCCCCGCTGTACACCCAGATTACCTGCTCCATCACCCCCTACCCGCTCTCACCGACCCGCCCCCCAAGACATGGCCAAAGGCAAATGCATCAACTTTTTTCCTCATCTTTCTCAATTTATTTATTCCTTTTTTTATATAATTTTTTCTTCAATTTTTGCAGAAGTTGTTGAGAGCTCCCCGACGCCGCACGAGGAGGCGCTGGACTGCTTATCCTCGCTGATTGCATCAACTTTGGCCTAATGTTTGATTATTTGAAGGCAAGTTAACCCCTTTGCAAGATTTTTTGTCTAAAGATTTGATTGTGATATATGGGTTTGTTTTTACTAGTAGTTATTGGAGCTGGAAGAACCCGTTTCGCGATTGAATCTGATTCATGTTGCTGGCGCTGAAGGCGAGGTGAGTTTCTTTGAATTTGTGATTTTTTCCCCTCCTTTTAGTATATGAATCTCGAGATGATTGTTGTTGTAATTAGGTTTCTACTTGGACTTTTCCGGAGTCAATTTTGAGAAATTGCGGCTTTCGCACTGGATTGTTCACTTCCCCTCACTTGAATAGATGGGTAATTCTTCATAATTTTTCCTCATAATTATGAAATTTTATGTTGGTTGCTGTACTAATTAAGAGATTTGTTGTAAGGGGATCTTTTTTGAAGATATAACAAATCCTAGCATGACAACACCTATAAGTAACAAGATAATAATCAATTTTGGATGAATATGATAAACCCTAAAACAAAAACATTTACATACCAATTCTTTTGGCATGGTAACAATAAGCTCATTCCATCTATAAATGCATTTGTGCATATATCGTGACTTTTGGAGCAAGTCACAAATATAAAAGTGAAAAAAGTCCTATAACAAAGGGAGCTAGTTTTCCTATGCCGTTTCCTCGAGCAGGCATTCTCTGATCCGCTGTCTTCTTTGCATGGAACCTCAAAGCCAAGCATTGTACTGCAAATTATAATTGTTTCAAAATTCATCAGACATGAAAACCCAGTATATAACAATACGGAAACAAGCCACTCTGAATAAAACAAAAATTTCTTGCTTCTCCATTTATATAAATAACTCTGACATCTTTATTACCCAAGAAAAAAAGTCAAGCAGTTGCACTGGTAATCACTAGAAAAAACACAAAATTTTCTGAAACAAGATTCAATTGTTAAGAACTATTACTGAAAAAGATCAAATTTTTACCTAGAAAGCATAGGATCATCCATAATCTGAGGAGCCCAGATGACATCTGAAGCTGAATCATCATCACAAATCCCATATTGAAACAACCAGCCTCCTCTGCTGCTGTTTTGAAAAGAACCCATCCCAAAAAAATCCTTAAAAATTCAAGAAAGCTACAATATTTCGGAAATTGTGTGCATACTAGAGGGTTTAAAAGGATTGGGTCGTGCTCAGAGCACAGGCTCGATGATGGAGAATGCTTCTATTTTTGGGGTTGCTTTCATCATTATTGTAAGGGATTTAGGTTTTATTATTATTTATGTTATTGAATTTGGGAGCATTGTTTGAGATGAAAGACGGAATTTTAAAATTTTTTATGCTTTTGGGGTGATGTTGGATGGAGCGCGGGACTAAGGTATATTGGGTATCTTATTCTCTGTAGTTGTGGGGAATGGTATTTTGGCTTTTGTTAAAGGAGAGAAATTGGAGTGGAGATAGTGGTATTTTGGCTTTTGTTAAGGAGAGAAATTGGAGTGGAGATAGATAGGAGTATCTTTGAAGGAAGGTATGCGAATAAAGTTATGGTTTTTAAGGAGAATAATTTCTTTGTGACTCCTTTGTCCAGCGTTTCAAGAAAGAGATTCCCCTCTGTGCTTCACAAAACAACAATTAGGTAAATATTTTATATTTCAGTGATTACGAATTCTATAAGAACAGCATACATGAAAAACGGATCGTTCTGATCTGAACAAGACATGGCCAAAGCTGCCAACTTTTCCCTTTCCTCAATTTGTTTCACTTTTTTTTAAACTAAATTTTCCTTGAATTTTGCAGAGATTGTGGAGAGCACAATGACCCCGTACAAGGAGGCGCTGAATTGCTTATCCTCGCTGATAACTCAACGGACACGTGCTGATGCGTCTAATAAAGGCCATCACTTCTATCTGATGTTTGATTATATGAAGGCAAGTTAACCCTTTGCTAGATTCTTTGTCTAAAGATTTGATTTTGATACATGGGTTTGGTTTCAATTAGTAGATACTGGAGCTGGAAGAACCCGTTTCACAATTGAATGTAATACATGTTGCTGGAACTAAAGGGAAGGTGAGTTTCTTTGAATTTGTGATTTTTTTATTTTATTTTTATTGTTTTGCGAATTTTGAGATTATAGTTGTTGTTGTTGTAATTAGGGTTCTACTTGCACGTTTGTGGAGTCGATTTTGAGAAATTGCGGATTTCGGACTGGATTGTTCACGTCGCCGCACTTGATTGATGTTAGGGAGAGGTTCAAAATAGATGGGTAATGCTTCATAATTTCGATGCAATATGGTTCTCATTGTGGAGTTTATTTCATGTTAGTCAGAGTAGTTTTTTTTTTTTTTTCAGAGTGGAAATTTCTCAGGAGAAGTTCTTGTCAAACTTTTGGTGGTGTTGGAATAGATTGCAGGTAACATGCATATAGCTGGTGCATTCTGCAGTTTTCATGTTTGGTCTACTTTGATATTTCTGTTTCAAGGTCTTGTTTTTTTCATGTCTCATGGTCTTGTTGAACTGGTGGATCTTGGGTCTATTTCGTTTGATTTTTACAGGAGAAAACCAATGATGATGTACCCATGCCAATCCATGTCCGTTTCCTTGCATTGCTTGCATTCAAGATATTTTCTGTTGAAAAGGTAAAATGCGTTTGGTTGTCAACAAATTGTGTGATTACCCTGTCAAACCATCGAAGGTCGAGAAACAGTAGTCTGTTCCAAGCATTGGAACATAATGTAGATGCTAACCGTGTTTCTTCCATGAAGCAGGTGGATGTTGCTATCTTGGAAGTTGGTCTCGGAGGAAAATATGATGCGACTAATGCGGTAACTGTTTTATACTTTGTAATATTTCCACATTGAACTTTAAAGTTTATGATTCTGTTCAAGTTGATGATTATCCATCTTAGCATGCTTTGAAATGCATCTGAGAGCTGAATCTATTATATAGGTCTCGTATAAGTACAAAGCTATATGATTTTTGTTGCAATGATTTTGGCAAAAATGCTTCTAATTTTGCCATCTTTTTGCAGGTGAAGGCGCCTATTGTTTGTGGAATATCTTCCCTAGGCTATGACCATATGGAGATATTGGGTCAGTTATCTTAAATTGTTTCCGTTGATAAATGATAGAAATGGTGTCCAGCTGAAATTTTGCCATTGAGAAAGATTCAAATTGAGCATGGTGTTATTCTCTACAGGAAATACATTGGGACAGATTGCAGGAGAGAAAGCTGGCATCTTCAAGGTTTTGACCCTTTTAACTTTATTTTTGCAGAAAAGTATCTAACTCTCAATGCTAAAATAATGTTTCATGTTGTTGCTTAAACCAGCAAGAAGTTCCAGCATATACTGTGCCTCAGCCAGAAGAAGCAATGCCTGTGCTCAAGGATCAAGCTTCCTACTTAAGTGTAAGTTCACCTTAGGATTACAAACACCAAAGGTTATCTATTCAAACCATTAAATAGTACAATCTGCTCCATTTTTACAGATTCCCCTTCAAGTTGTCTCACCTTTAGATATAGAAATACTGAAGGGTCAGCAACTTGGACTTCACGGTGAGCATCAATATCTAAATGCAGGCCTTGCAATTGCCTTATCAAAAAGTTGGCTTCAAAGAACCGGGCATGCAGAAAGTATTTTTCTCAATGATACAGTAAGTATTATTTCCAGGTTTTAATTTGGATTCCATCAATTTTGAACTTTTTTTTATCAACTGATATAAACCTCACAAATAGCAGAATACTTTACCAGAACAATTTGTTAGAGGGCTCACAATGGCCAATTTGCCAGGCCGAGCACAAATTATCTCTGACCCCAGTTTTGAACGACTAGTTTTCTATTTGGATGGGGCGCATACCGCAGAAAGTTTGGAGGTGTGTGGGAAATGGTTCTCTAGTGTTGTCAGAGAAGAAACTCAATCAGCTGAAAGTTGCAAATCTGAACAGGCATGGGTTCTCTTTTAGATTTGTTTTACTTCTTTTTTTTCTTTTTCTTTTTTCTTTTTTTTTTCTTTTTTTGGACAGGTTCAGTAATTTTCTTTGGACGAATATTGCAGATACTTCTGTTCACTTGCTTGTCAGTTAGAGACCCTCGGCTTCTGCTTCCGCCCCTACTAAATACTTGTGCACGTCATGGTAAGTTTCATGAAGATACACACTTGTTCTTGAATTGGTGCACATTTGGGTTCTGTGGATTCTGACTGGATTTTATATTTATGACTAACACTTAATCATAATCAGTGTCACCTGTTACATTGTTAGACATTACATGTTGCAAAACATTTACTACTTGCGCAAATGTGACTATTTATTGGACTGCCTTTTGCTTTTCCGACTATTATACTTGTTATATAATCAGCAAGGTCATTAACACATAAGACACGAGAAGCTATAACTTATAGCATGTCTCCTGAACCGCTGAATGATATCTTCATAACAAAGACCATAGCTTTGGTAAGTTACAAGATAACATGGTCTCGTTTGGAATTAAAAATATGCGTTCAAAACAGGATATATTATCATGTAGGGTTATTTGGATATTACTACCTCAAAAATCCTTCATAATTTGAGATTAGTCCCCAAATCATTAAAATTGCTATTAGATCCCCAAATCATGTAAGTTGTTTGAAATTCGTGTCCGCCTAGTTAGCACTTGCTTGGATTCGAGGCCTTCAACTTTAACTTTAGACCCAGACCAGATTGGGGGTGAGAGAGAGATTTTGGTGTTGATGTTGTGGGCGACAAATCTTGATCTGTCTATGAGACTTCTATATCATTTTCACTCTGTACATTCATGACTATCTACTATTTTGATGAAATTGAAATATGTTATATATTTCAGGTATCCACTTCACAAGGGCCCTTTTTGTACCAAATCAGTCCATGTACAATATGTTTGGTGCACATGCAGCAACACAAAATGAGCAACAAGTTGATGTTTCATGGCAGCTGACACTTCAAAAAGTTTGGGAAAACCTTATTCATGGGGAAAAAGGTATAATTGAACATAATAATGACTTTTCTTAGTCACAATGAAGTGGTTTTTTATTTAGTACTGTTACTGTTTATGATCGTGATGACGACTTGATAATGGCGGGCTCTTTAATGCTTCTGAAGGCAAAAAACACAAAGAGCTGAATACTGCAAAGGGTGATGAGAGCAGTTCAGTGTTTCCTTCACTCCCTTTAGCCCTTAAGTGGCTCAGGGAAAATGCTCAACGAAATAAATCGATTCGTTCTCAGGTATATATAAATAGTATCTTGCCACTTTATTTCAAGTATTAATAGTGTAATGTTCACGAGGTAAAAAAGAATATGCAAAAAGAAAAAGAATGTATAAATGTGCTATTTTGTTGTTTCTTATGTTATCGAGGAATAGTATACTGGCCTAATAATATGTTATTACGTAAATACCCTCTATAAGTGTTTATGTATTTTTGTGAATTTATCATATATTGTCTCTATTTCAGGTCCTGGTCACTGGTTCTTTGCACCTGGTTGGGGATGTTTTGAGATTGATCAGGAAGTGATGCATACTCTTTGAATCAATCAAACTGCAGTCCTTCGATCAGGGCATTATGGAGCTCACATCGATCAGATCCTCTCTATTTTTCATAAAACCGGACAATAATATCCTTTTCGGTCCTATATATTGTAACAATAACTGAATATGATCATCGTTAATGTTTGAAACAGGCTATGAAATTAAAGTGATCTTGTAGCCTAATAATTTGAGTATATGGGATTTACTAGTTTGTGGTCATATCTATCATCATGCATGTTGGGGTTGTGAATCTGTCATTAGCAAGTAATGGACTGGTCAATAAATCAATAATGAAAATAATGGGTATAAGGTGGTGACTCATTTTGCTAAATGAGCTACTAAAGAGATAGCTACCTCTTGTTGGTCACATCAAACGGTGCGGGCCTCATTTCTCTGTCTCATGGTAGCTTATGTTACTAAATGAGCTGTTACCTGGAAACAATCATCAGATCATCGATGATCTGATGAGCCTAAACAAGATTGGAAGCTTTTTAATGGAGATTTGCTTCTCTTGTTGTGATTGCTTTCATCATTATTTTGAGGGATTTTGGTTATACTATTATTTTTTGTTATTGAAATTGGCAGCACTGTTTGAGATGAGAGTCGGAATTTTAAAATTGTTGATGATCTTGTTGTGGCTGTGGATGGAACGCGGGGATAAGGTAAGCTGGGTATCTTATTCTTGGTAGTTGTGCGGAATGGTATCTTCACTTTCTTGACTTTTGTTAAAGGAGACCAATTGGGGTGAGGATAGATAATTTTTTATGGGAATTTTGTGAATGAAGTTTTTTTATTTATGGAAATTGCCTAAAACTCCTTTTTTTTCCTTCTAAAATTTGATTAAAAAATTCGGAAAACACATGATGTTATTGCACTTGAATGTAGCAAATGTTTTTATTAATTACATTACAAAAAGGAAAAATATCTCCATACTTCACATTGTCCAACAATCTTTTATCTTGCAACAACATTGATGAAAACATTTCATATATTAATGAGTATGGATTTTACAACTACATGCAAGCAGGCGGCTCCGATCCGTATAAAAGATTAATTAAAAAGTTTTATAATTACTTAATTATATTGTATGGGCTAAAAACAATCTGCCACACGCAAACTGTCATGACATAATCTTTATTACTTTGAACCACCTTTAATAAACACCATAAAAATGTCCATACGATGAAACCTTTACCTCTAAACATCCTCAAAACAGAGAATGCAACTTCACTCCCTTCTTCATTAAATCACACATTCTCTCAGTAAACTTACTCTTATCGTGTACAGATAATATTATGTTTTCCTCAAAATTATATGTAGTTTTTTTATGTGACTTTTTAAATTATGTGCACCATCACCATGTGCTGGCCTCTAACCTCACCCATCCAAAGCCCATGGCGGCTTGGTCAATAAATCACATAATCCCTTATCCTTGGCCCCGCTGTGCACCCAGATTCCCTGCTCCATCACCACCTACCCGCTCTCACCTACCCGCCTCACACACCCTCACTCGCCCACTCCCCTTCCTCCACCTCTCCAATCTCCACACCTCCACCTCTCTCAAAGACATGGCCAAAGGCAAATGCATCAACTTTTTCCCTCATCTTTCTCAACTTATTTATTCATTTTTTTAATATAATTTTTTCTTCTGTTTTTGCAGAAGTTGTTGAGAGCTCCCCGACGCCGTACGAGGAGGCGCTGAACTGCTTATCCTCGCTGATTACTCGACGGACTCGTGCTGATGGGTCCAATAAAGGCGACCACTTTGATCTAATGTTCGATTATTTGAAGGCAAGCTTACTCCTTTGCAAGATTTTCTGTCTAAAAGTTTGATTTTGACGTATGGGTCTTCTTTTGATTAGTAGATATTGGAGCTGGAAGAACCCATTTCTCAGTTAAATGTGATTCATGTTGCTGGCACTAAAGGGAAGGTAAAATACTTTGAATTTGTGTTCCTTAACTTTTTTTTTTTTGGTGGAAAGTTTGATATGATTGCTGTTGTTGTAATTAGGGTTCTACTTGCACGTTTACGGAGTCGATTTTGAGAAATTGCGGGTTCCGGACTGGATTATTCACTTCTCCACACTTGATTGATGTTAGGGAGAGGTTTAGAATAGATGGGTAATGATTCATAATTTTTTCTCATATTTATGGAATTTTTGTTGATTGCTGTGCTAAAGAAGTTGTGTTAAGGGCATAATTTGTGCACAGTGGAGTTTATTTATTTCTCTGTGAACTTTCAGAGTGGAAATTTCTGAGGAGAAGTTTTTGTCAAACTTTTGGTGGTGTTGGGATAGATTGCAGGTAACATGCATATTGTTGGTGCGTTGTGTAGTTATTATGTTGGGTCTACTTTTATTCTTGACATTGATCTATATGTCTCGTGGTCTTGTTGAATTGGTGGAGTTTGAGTGTATTTCTTTGATTTTTGCAGGAGAAAACCAATGATGACCTACCGATGCCAACTTACTTCCGTTTCCTTGCATTGCTTGGATTTAAGATATTCTCTGCTGAACAAGTAAAAGATGTTTGCCTGTTAATTATGTCAATATCTTATCAAGCCCTTGAAGATCAAGAACATAATATAGATACTTAATGTTGCTGTTTTTTTCATGGAGCAGGTGGATGTTGCTATCCTGGAGGTTGGTCTCGGAGGAAAATTTGATGCAACTAATGTGGTAGACATTCTATCCTCTATGGTGTTTCAACAATAAATATTGAAGTTTATGATTTAGTTCAAGTTGATTAAAGCCAATCTGAACTTACTTTGAAATTCATCTGAAAACTTAGCAGAACTGAATCTGTTATATAGGTCATATATACAGACTTATTTTATTGTCTTGCAATTGATCTTATTCATTTTGCAGGTGAAGGCGCCTGTTGTTTGTGGAATATCTTCCCTAGGGTATGACCATATGGAGATACTGGGTCAGTCATCTTTAAGACTATTCTATTGATAATTCATAGATAGATAGTAGATAAACATACGCGCAGATGTATGTACTCAAATGACATGCACACATACGTATATACATGGTGTCCAATTGAAAATGGTGTCCTTAAGAAAGGTTTCGACTCAGCATGGTGTCATTATCCACAGTAAATGCATTGGGTCATCTTCAAATTGATTCTATTAATAATTCATAGATAGATGTACATACCCATACGTACATACGTACACATGCTCAATGCACGCATACACATATAAATGATGTGCAGTTAAAAGCGGCGCCATTGAGAACGGTTTCAACTGAGCATGGTGTCATTATCCACAGGAAATACATTGGGGCAGATTGCTGGAGAGAAAGCTGGCATCTTCAAGGTTTTGACTCTTTTAACTTCATTTTTGTAGAAACTATCCAACTCTCGATACTAAAAAATGTTTCATGTTGTGTTGTTGCTTAAAATAGAAAGAAATTCCAGCATATACTGTGCCTCAGCCAGAAGAAGCAATGTCCGTCCTCAAGGATAAAGCTTCCAACTTAGATGTAGGTTTGCACTCAGGTTTATAAACACTAAAAATATCTATTCAAAAATTAATTAGCAAATATCTGCTCCATTTTGTTACAGATTCCCCTTCAAGTTGTCTCACCTTTAGATAGAGAAATAATAAAGGGTCAGCGACTTGGACTTCATGGTGAACATCAATATCTAAATGCAGGCCTTGCAATTGCCCTATCAAGAAGTTGGCTTCAAAGAACCGGGCATGGAGAGAATATATTTCTCAATGATACTGTAAGTAATGTTTCCCGCTTTTAGTTTGGGTTCCATCAATTTTGATTTTTTATTTTTTATTTTTATCAATTGACATAAACCACACAAATAGCAGAATACTTTACCAGAACAATTTGTCAAAGGGCTCACGATGGCCAATTTGCCAGGACGAGCACAAATTATCCCTGATCTCAATTTTGAACCATTAGTTTTCTATTTGGATGGGGCACATAGCCCAGAAAGCTTGGAAGTTTGTGGGAAATGGTTCTCTAATGTTATTGGAGAAGAAACCCAATCAGATGAAAGATGCAAATCTGAACAGGCAAGGCCTCTCTTTTAGATTTTTTTGAAGGGTAAATTTAAATCTATACCCTCAGTTGCAGCTACGCCACACCCCCCACCCCCAAAAAAAACGAAAAACAAAAAAAAAACTCAGTTATTAGCACTCAGCCCGCTTCAAATTCATGAGGGAGAGGGGTTTTACCTGTAATTTATATGCAGGGGTTCTAGGTGCTAGTAAATGATTTTATTTTATTTATTTATTTTTTAATTTTTTAATTTTTAATTTTATTTTATTTTTGTTTTTTTTTTTTGGGGGGGGCGGGGGGAGGGGAGGGTTGTTAATGCAACTGAAGGTACAGATGAAAGGGGTTATGTGCAATTTACCCTTTATGTTATATTATTCTTATGCCGGGTTTAGTAATTTTCTTTCAAAGTATATTGCAGATACTTCTATTCAATTGCATGTCAGTTAGAGACCCACAACTTCTGCTTCCGCCCCTAGTAAATACTTGTGCTCATCATGGTAAGTTTCATGAATATCACACTTGTTCTTGTATATACTACTGGGTTTTATACACGTGCAATGCACATGGTTAAATGCTATGATTAAGCATTTTTGGCTTATTTCCTAACTAAAATTTGTTCCGTTCCACTGTATAATTTTTACTCACTTTTGTCTCTAAACTTTAACATTGCGATTATTTATTTTCTTTGATGTTTGTTTGAATGTGCTCCATCCAATTTAAATTTTCATGTTGATAATTAAATTGACATGAAACAAATATAATCTAAAGCCAATTTAAAATTTCATACTATTTGGACCGACATGAAACCAAGTTTTAGCTGAGAAAGTATAGTGTTACAAAAGTGAAAAACATTGAAATAGTGCTATACAAAGAAGGTGAATATTTTAAACCAATAAGGCAAGATGATTGATTAAAAGTATGCTAAAATGATACAAAAGAGAATATAAAGTTTGTTTCTAATCATGGATAGACTCCATAAAAAATTATAAACTAAATATCAATGCTAACTCTAGTATACTTTTATATGATAAAAGCATTCACATAAGCATATAAAAGTACTAAAAATTCATGAAAATCACTTTTAAAGATTCTTAATTTCACTCAAAACAATTAAAATATTCTATAAAATATTTAGAAAATGCTGTCTTTTATTCCTTCTATTTTATTTTTTTATTGAGCTGAGATCAATCTTTCTTCGCCTTTATCTTTTTCCTGGGCAATCCTAGAGTAGTGTCTTCATCATCTATATCGATTGTGATATCAAGCTAGAGTTGGATTTTTTTGTGCTGTTATCTTTCCTAAGTTTGTTAATCTTTTATCTTCTTGTTTAACTTCACAAAGAAGTTGAATGTATTTCCGATATTCAACACAATCTTGAAATACAAACTTTAATTTTTCTCTACAATGTCAATTTCATATATATGAAATTCTTTGTGTTCCTAATTTATTACTTAAATAAGATTAGGAGTTACCCTTTTTTCTTCTATATAATGAATTTTTTTATGTGCATCCAATAAGAGTTTCTGTTATGTCAATAATGTTACATTTGCTCAATTTCTATCATTTTCTACAAGCATTTGAATAAATACCTATATTTTTCATTGCCAATTTGCCTAAGATTATAATATTAATATTTAATTTCTTTAGTCTTTGAAGAACAAGGTATAAAATTTATGAATATTTACTAATTTTTCTTGTATCTTCTATAGAGAATTCTTCTTCGATTGGGATAAAGTTGTTAAATTATTCTTCAATGGAACTCAATCGGTGCTTTTTTGATAGATATGTCTTATGTTAATGTCAATTCAAGTGATTCATGGACGTTTTCCGAATTTTAGATTTATTTCATTCACTTTCTCATTTGAAATGAAAATAGCTTGATTCTTTTGAAAGATATCTCTGAACATTCTGATAGTTTCTCCATGCGTAATACCTTGTATTCTTTAACCCTATAAATATTATTAACACCAGAGATTACTATTTCTAAATTATAATCAATTAATGCTAAGCTAATATATTATAGTCTTTCATCAGTTTTATGGATTTAATTTTCTATCAATTAATATTGCTTATGTATTTTTGCTACTCTAACTTCTTAGTAAAATTATATGCAGTTACTTTAATTTATATAGTGACGATAATTTTAAGCTATCATATATTTTTCAAATTTTTATTCCTTAACCGGATGTTTTTAATCAATTCTTATTACATTTTTTTTACAAGCATCAACTTAGACTGTTTTTAGATGCTGAAAAGGAATAGTAAACCCTAAATTTAAAATTAAATATATATATATTAATGAAAGAATAACAATTACGCTTTTCTTTGCCAAGTTTTGAAATTTCAACCCTTTTGTAGTTTTGAAATTTGAGGGTGTGATTTGCAATTTTTAAAATTTAGGAGTGTTTTTTTAAATTTACTTTTAAGTTTGGTAGTTATAACTTCTATGTTTCATGTGTTGGTGGTAATTTTCAAATGTTAGGATATTTCTTGCAACTCTGAAATT
>JBAKGM010000365.1:41878658-41896271 GCA_037177215.1 Asparagus racemosus | reverse complement strand
AATATTCAAAATAGTTAAGGGTAATATTGACCATGGAAAGTTTTTCCCGAACTCGTGCTTTTAAAGGGAATATGATATATAACTAGGATTGGCTTGATATAGTGCACACTTGGGTTATGTGGATTCTGATTTAATTTTGCATTTCTGACTATTACACTCATGATAATTAGTATCATTAGCTTTATTTATTACTTACTCCATGCAATATTGTATACGACAGGTCGCCATTTATTGTCTACATTCTAAAATGTGATCATTCCTATATTCCCTAGGCTGAGTTTTGGTTTTCTGACTATTACACTTGTTTTGTAACTAGCAGGGTCATTAACACTTACACGAAAAGATCAAAACTATAGCTTATCTCGTCAACTGCATATCAACAATTTTATAGCGAAGACCATAGATTTTGTAAGTTACAATATACTATTTGATACGGTCACATTTGGAATTATAAATGTATTCAAAGTACGATCTATTATCATGTGACCAGAGATTCTTTGATTTGCTTGCATCCAAATGTGACACTGAGTTTTTGGAGTAATTTTAGTTATGCATTGGTTGTGCTGTACACCACAATTTTAACTGCTTTTTTGCTTGTTAGAAGTAATAAATGATCTATGCATCTTACCTCTCTATATTCATGATTAATTACTATTTTGATCTAATTCAAATATGATTATATATTTCAGGGATTCATTTCACAAAAGCTCTTTTTGTACCAAATCAATCTGTGTTTAATAAAGTCGGTACACATGCAACAACACCAAATGATCAACAAGTTGATGTTTCATGGCAACTGACACTTCAAAAAGTTTGGGAAAACCTTATTCATGGGAACAAAGGTATAATTGAACATAATGTTTTCTTCTTAGCCATATTAAGTTTTTTTCCCCCTTTAGCACTATTACTATTTATGGTCATAATTAGGACTTGACAATGACGAGATCAAAAATCACGAAGAGCTAAATGCTACAAAGGTTGATGAGAGCAGTTCAGTATTTCCTTCGCTTCCTTTAGCTATCAAGTGGCTCAGGGAAAATGCTCAACAAAATAAATCGATTCGTTTTCAGGTACATATTAGCAATGAAATTACAGAAATAATATTTTTCCTACTGCTAACCTGTGCATGCTAAATATAATATTGAAAAAGAAAAGAGAGAGATAAATGTGCTATTTTTTATTTATACCTTATTTTGTTGAGGAATGTTATATTGGCCTTATATATTTTATGTAAATAGGCAAGTAGGAAGTTTATGGTATGTTATTTATCCTTGACATTGTTTATTTATAATATGTTATTTTCTCTATTTCAGGTCCTGGTCACTGGTTCTTTACACTTAGTAGGAGATGTTTTGAAATTGCTCAAGAAGTGATATATCCTAGGATCAACAAAACTTGCAGTCCTTTTATTTAGCCACTTTGGAGCTCACATCGGATCAAATTCTTTCTATTTTTCATAAAAGCCGATAATAAAACTTTTTGTGGTCCTATATGTTGTAACAATTGCTCATATAATCATCATTAATGTTTGAGACAGCCTGTCAAATTAAATTGATTTTGTAGCCTAATATGTTGTTGCATCAGTTTAAGCTTAGTCAATATGTTGTTTGTAACAATCCTTTTTTTTTAAGGAATAATTTGAGTATACTGTTTTCTTAGTGGGATTTACTAGTTTGTGATCATATCTATGACCATGTTATGAATGTGACACTAGAAAGTGAGATGGGTCAATAAATTAACAAATTATTGCATTATTACTTTGTTTGAATGGAGGAACGGAGAACACGTTGATGCAAAAAGCTTTTCTCCAACTTGTAGGTGGTGAAAATGAAAGAGAACAGAAGATGACATCCCTTGTCATTTTCGTACTTAAAACATATACATCATCGCTTTAATTTTTCAGTCAAACCTAACCAATGAAGATAATATCAAGCAGATATCTCATATTTAATGCACCCTCATGGGTTGGTTAAAGAATAAAGTTGAGATGGAGAATTTGTTATTAGGTTTTGATTGCCAACAAAGATGTTGTATCACATTCTCCAATTTGTTACGTATGGACCCCAGCTTCATTCTTTTTCTATTGTGTGACGCAACACAAAACAGGGCATGCTTTCTCCAATGTATATCAATATTATTTGTGAGGTGAAATAAGTTCGTTACACTATTGTAACAATATGGAAACAAATTATATCATTTAAAATATATATATGATCAATTTCGAAAACATCAATGTTTTTGGCCCTCCAACATGAATTTGATTGTGGTAAAAGATCGACATCTGTCTTCTCTTTCAATGGTGATAAAAAAAATCTATACTATTATATAGAAAACTTAGTGAGGGTAGAGAAATTCTTTGAGGAATGAAAGGAGACATTTTCCCATTCCAATTGTAATCATGAGCGCAGGATTGTAATTTTATTATAAAGATTTTTCATTCCTTTAATTTGCTTTTCTTATTTCATAACATTCAAAATCATGGTATGTGAATAGGATTTAAAACTTACATAATTAATATTTTAATTTTCTAAGTTCAAACTCTGTTTTCATGATTCGGAATATTCTAGAAACAAAGAAAATAAAATAAAAGATAGAAAGGAATTATCTCTCTTGCAAAATTGCAACAACAAATATTATTATAGATGCTATGAGGGATATAAATATAAAAATGATACGTTTTTTTAAAGTATTAGATATATGTCAATGTAAAATATAACAATTGAATATTTGAATATGATCAATTTTAAGAGTCTCATTTTATTATACATGTTAGATTTCTTTTATAACAAGTCCTTATAGTTTTTTCATTATTAGGAGAAAGTATTGTCTATATTGGTTTAGTTGATATATTTAATAAAAAATCAATCTTCTCATGCTCCGATAACTTCATTCCCAGGTCTCAAATTTATAAAAAATATTACATCATTACATTTTTTAAAAAAACTATATTTTAGAAACATTAGTGTATTTTTGAGCAAATTGAAACTTTAAGATATAAAACTCATAAAAGATGAAATCTTGGGGTATTTAAATGCAATTAACCCTTTTTTATATAAAATTTAGAATAAATACGTTTAATATCCATTGCAAGTTGCACGTGCCGCAATGCTGGTCTTAATTATAAATTTATTCTTATCATTTTTGCAACCTATGATTCTTCATTGACTGACAATTGATTTTTAAGAAAGCTACAAAGAGGATTGCAAACAAACTTTTTGGAAGGAATGAAAAAACATGGAATTTGTGATATTCATGTTTCTTCACTGAAAGATAACTGATCTTTTAGAGGATAATGACAATTTTTTTATTAAAAGAAAAAAAGGGAATCGTAACCACATGTTTAAATAAAAACAATGAAACAAGCCCAATTTTTGAATTTACTTGGTATATAAGAATTACAATCTGAAAATGGTATTGATCTTTATTATCCATAATAACTTTTTGAGATAATTCCTTAACAACACTTTAAATATTACCTCCTTTATAACCAAATACTTACACACTTTAATCCTTATCCATTAACTTAGCCACTATCTCCACCAACATTTTTACACCCACATCAACTCCTCTCTCACTGACGACCAACCCGCGGGCCCCGCGAAAACGCTGAACCAAGCTAGAGTCCAAAGTCTTTATGCATATCATCTCAAAAAAAAAAAAAACAGAAAATAAAAATAAAAATTAGAAGAATAGAAACGTACTGAATCTCATTTCTCGATTTCTTATCGTACATTAGAAGATTCTCCCCAAAAAAAGAAAAAAAAATCATTCATCTTCTTCTTCCTCCTCCTCTAAATTTTGCCCTAGGGTTTCGGCGATGGCGAGCGCTCGAGTGGTCGGAGATTACATGTTTGGGCGTCAGATCGGGTCGGGTTCGTTCTCGGTGGTGTGGCTCGCGAGGCACCGGATCCTAGGGTTCGAAGTCGCGGTGAAGGAGATCGTGATGGAGAAATTGGGCAGGAAGCTGCAGGAGAGCTTGCTGTCGGAGATCGTGATCTTGAAAAAGATCAAGCATCCCAATATTATAGCTCTCCATGACATAATTGAGGTCAATTTTGTTCTTTCTTCTTTCAATTTGGTTTTATTTGGGTTGATCTAGTAGGTTAGAGTAGTTTGGAACTGAGCGCGTTGTTGAATTTTGTGAAAAAGGTGGAATTTTGAATAGCTGGACTGCTACAGTCTCTGTAGAGGTTAAACTGCAATTTTTTGCAGAAAATTTTAGCTGATGAGCAATGAGGAAGACTATAGGAACTGTGAAGAGTGACAATCAAGTTACCAAAAGTTGGATTTTTAACACTCGAAGCTCGTTAACAGTTGGCATTTGGAAGAATTTATTAGGAAAGTTTCTGTTTAAGGATATACTTTAGGATGCAGCAGGGGAGATTATAGTATATGATGGATGTCTTAATTTCTCAGCCTACCGATGATATGAGTCTATAATCCGTTCATATGATTGGCTTGTATCATGTCGCCTAGCCATGAGCACTCTCATTGGTCAGTAAGAATGAATATATGTGTGATCCACCTGCTGGAAATATGAGTGCACCGAGGCCGACAGAGCTTGCTGAATAATGCCACGTGACAAGGGATACATAGGATCTAACTCAAACTCTTGAAAGAAAGGAGAAGAGAGTCCTGTATAACTAGATTTGTTGGATTGCCTAGTAGGTCATGACAATTCCACATACATGCATGGATAGGTAGACTTCAGCTTTCATCGAAAACGACAGAGATTTGTGCTGTTAGATGTATGTGCTTTTAACACCGTTGTAGTTGTGATAGCTATTTTTCCACATTATGGTAGTGCATCTACTGTATGGATACTTTTACTGATCCAGGGTTTCTCCTAGATTGTTAGAAATGAAGAACCCTAGTTTACGCAACATCTTAGACCACATTTAACCCATGACCTACCAAGGTAATTTCTGCAGAAGTTAGACGTCCTTACGAAACAGCTACAATTCTTATGTGAACTAATGGAGGGATTCTTTTCAACTTAATTCTCAATGCAGAAATTTCTTTTTGAATGTGGTCGTGCACCATCGACTACCATTGTGAACCATTGTCATATATATGGAAGCATGGGACAAATAGGTTTGTTTTAATATCAGGAGATCCACAGATATGTGTGCTTTCATATCCATAGACTACCATACAGAGTGAATAATAACCTTCTGGATCACTATCATGAGTCTGAGAAACGTGTATAGCCACTAGATGTGAACTTTTCTATCGTTATCCAAGGATTATAAAGTTCCAATAGGGACAGGTACTGGGATGAAAATAGTAAAGCAAGCTAACAATTGTAAGAGTTAAATTTTGTGGGTAATGTGTCCACGTAAGAGAGAATTATGGGGGAATCCTAGTAAGTAGTAATGGCTTTACCTGGAATATCGATGCAGTATCTTGATCAATGCGAGCAATGCTTTCATTAATAACTGTTCTTGTTAGGTTTTTCTTACCATTGCTTTGTTCATATATTTTTCATGTCTTGATGTAGGCACCTGGGCGAATATATCTTGTATTAGAGTACTGCAGAGGTGGTGACCTGTCAATGTACATTCAAAGACATGGAAGTGTACCTGAGGCAACAGCAAAGCATTTCATGCAACAATTAGGTACAAGTAGATATTCTTTTGAAACATCTAAAAGAATTTTGGCATGCTTTTTTAATCTGAATTCTCAAGAAGAATGTGTTTTCTGTTTATCATTGTAAATTTATCATTTTGTTACAGCTGCTGGTTTGCAGGTTCTCCGGGAAAATAATCTGATTCATCGGGACCTGAAGCCACAGGTTTGTTTCAGCAGTTTTATAGTTAGGATTTTTGACAGAAATAGTTACCTCATCTATCTAATCTCTTTAGGCACTTTCTTTGCTTCTTGAGCTAGTAAGTAAACGTCGTAGTATTCTTTGACTCCCCATATATGCATCTTTTTGGACCCTGGAAGCTCATCATCACCCTCTTTTGTTTATTTTTTCATTTTTGGTAATAGCTTTTAAGATTCCTTTTCTACATCTTACCATTCTGGTTTGTATTGCTCTTGACGAGAATCAAAGTAAAAAAAAAAAAGGAAACGTGAGACTGGTAAAGACAGCTAAATAAGAAATGTAGAACTTGACTAAACAACAATATTTATATGCATAATGTTTTTATCATAATTGTCAATAAAGGACAATTGGCTTCCTGTTGTGACTGCTATTAGAATCAGCTGATATGACAACAGATGAGAAGCATGTGGGTAATGATGGATTGCTCCAATAATTTCCATGACCTTCAAAGTCAAAACCCTTGCCTAATTAATATTTTTCTAGGTTAGTAGTAGCAGTTTAAATGCTATTCCCGGATGCCTCTTTACTTTCTACTATTTTGATGCTATGGCCATCTCATACTCACATACCTTCTTCAAGATTCTATAATCCATAGTGGATGGGTTTAATTTGATAAACTTAGAATCAGATTTTGTTGACATTGACTTTGAGATGAAAGACTTTCTTATTCAGAATCTTACTATTATGTCTCCAGAATCTTCTTCTCTCAACATATGATGAGAATTCTGTTCTGAAGATTGCAGACTTTGGCTTTGCAAGGTAAGTTTCAGACTCATGTTTTCTTATCCATTTGATTGCTGTAGATCTTTTGAATATTTCACTTTTGAAGTTATTCATTTTCTGAATAGTTCACTTTTTTCCTCGTGTTAAATATTGATGCATCCATGCATGGTTACATAAGTTAGTTTATCAGTTAGAATGTGCAAATATTTATAGCTTGCAAAGAGTTTATATCCTCTTCCCATGATCAATCCACCCACTGGTACGCTTTTAGAAACTCTGAGCAAGGGAAAACGATGTTTTTATGTTTGTTTTTCCCTAAATTAGCATGTGGATCTTTTGACGAAATTCCATTTTCAAAATTGTTTAAGTATTTACACTTTGGTTCTTCAACTGGCAGGTCTCTTCAACCACGTGGTCTAGCTGAAACACTATGTGGTTCCCCATTATACATGGCTCCTGAAATAATGCAACTTCAGAAATATGATGCAAAGGTGATCATGATTTAGCACATAAGAAGTTATTATCAGGATAAATCTGTTTCTTTTTTTGACTTACACTGAAATAACAGGCAGATCTCTGGAGTGTTGGTGCCATTTTATATCAACTAGTCACGGGAAGGACACCGTTTACTGGAATGAACCAAATTCAGGTTTGATTGTTTGCTTCAACAATTTTTTACCGTACAAACTCTGTTGTGTTTTGCCTGATAACTGTATCTGTTTCTTCAAACAGTTGCTGCAAAATATAATAAAGTCAAATGAGCTACGTTTTCCTCCTGATAATAATCTCAGCTTTGATTGCATTGATTTGTGCCAGAAGTTACTTCGGCGCAATCCGGGTATGTGTTTCTCAGCTGTTTTTGAAACGAGGACGTTATTATTTCTGTTTGGTGCAATTATTTTGTTTCTATTGCGTGTATCATTTCCATAACTTGCTAACTATCTGCATGCTAGCGTCTCTAACTTAAGTATTAGCATTTAATTTTGCTTTAACCCTGAAACATCTAACTTTATTGCATGCTTTCAGTTGAACGATTAACATTCGAGGAGTTCTTCAACCACCAATTTCTTTCACAACAACAGCCAGATGAATCATTGAGGTGAGGGCCCTATATTGGATAGTAACTGATTCAAACTAACTTTTTTGCTGTACCTATTAAATATATAATTATATGCTCTTATTTGCACATCTAGTCGGACATCATCAGACATGAGAGATGTGTTTCCATCGGTTGAAAGCAGTCCTGCAAGGCCTTCAGTAGAGAGTTCACAGGAAGACTGCCTCCCATTCATTTTAGATGATGAATCCATTGGACAAGATGGAAACCCATCTGTGCTCAGGACCAGGGGTTCAGTAAGGCCCACTTATGGATTTTCTGTTGACAGCAAAGTGGATAAAAGCCCCGTTATCAGCCCGTCAAAAAATGTAGGTGTTGCTTCCAGATTTAGTAGCTCCCTCAAAATGGAAAATACCAATTTTGGACAAGACACTCATATATCACAGGATAGAAATGTGAAAGAGACCACTGCATCTAGGAAAGGTGCCAATATCTTACTGTTTTGGTAGATGTTTCTACTTTTTCTGATACAGATTTCACTGATTTGTTTATTTATTTTCATATGCATAGATTCTTCAATTGCAGATTCTTTGGAGTTTGTTGATCAGGAGTATGTTCTTGTTCCTGGACCACCCTTGGAGATGTCATCTTCTTCAGTAAGCACCTTGCCACCACGTAATTCACCAGGCAAATTAGATGGTTCACCAATTGTACCCCGAAAAGTGAGTTCTTTAAGTGCACCAGTGCCAATAAGTGGTGCAGCAATTTGCCATAGGCATGCTATTGGAAGCCTAGAAAATCGGAGTTCTCCAGCATCTGGGACCTCACAAGGATCCATGGATACTGGAGATACTATTGAACAACCATCAGCCCACTGCATGACAAGGATCAGATCATTGCAGCAATCTGCTTCTGTCATAACTGAGCTGATGAGGGAAGAGGTAAACTTGTTAATGGAATGAACTAACAGATTTATACCCTCAAAATTTTCAATTGTTTTTTTTTAGTTAGACACTTTCCTGTGGAGTTACTTTTCATTTTGTTAGTCTATTATTAGACTTGAGAATTGGTATTTTTAGCCGTTAATGAATATCATTTTGTTATGGGATATTGCATGTTACTGGAAATTTACCGTACATGCACCATTATTTCTTTCTGAAGCTGAGTTTGTTGCTCTGTAAAATGTTTAAAGGTAGCAAATGGGAGGAGATTGGAGGCATTTTCAATTCAGCTAGTAATTCTTGCAATATGGAAGCAAGCATTGCACATTTGCCATGCTCATGCTGCATCGGCCATAGAAGGCAGTCCATCTCACAAAGCCGTCCCTAATAGCAGAGGATCTTACAGCAGCAGTGATTCACCACTACCAGATGGTCTTTGCTCACAAATCGAAAGAGATTTTCTTGTTGAGGTTGAGCATGCTGAAGAACTTACTAGAGATATGGGACAAGTTGAAGGTATGGATAAGATCATTCTCATTCAACCCTAGAGAATTCAATGTCTTAAGTCTGAACCATCAATAATCACAGTAATTGTTAAACAAGTTATTAACTTGTTACATGCAGAAGCTATGGAGATGCCTGATGCAATTGAGATAATTTTCCAATCTGCGCTCACATTAGGTCGACATGGTGCTGTAAGTAACACAACTTATCTGGTTACCTCTCATTCCTACGGAACATTTTTTGTTAGGGTTAAGCCTAAATACACCCTAAACTATTTGATTAGCACTTACACGACATTATTTACCAGGTAGGTTCAGATGCCACGAGAATTCACGTGACATTAAATTACTTTCTGCGTTCAGGTTAACTTAAAAAATGATTAGATTGCACTCTAGGTTGAGGGCAATGTTGTTTTAGTTTGTGAGTGTTAAGACTGTTAGTGCTTATAAAATAGTTTAAGGTTCATTGCGGACAAACCCTCCATACTCTGCAGTTCTTTTGTTGCGGATAGACCCTTGAGTGAATTTATTTTTACTCTTATCCTCAGATAAAGAGAATTATTTTTTGACAAAGACCTTCTGAGGGTAAAAGAGTTAAAAAAACCACTCAGCGGGTAAATGGGCGGTACACCGCAGGGTGGGGGGGGGTCTATCTGCAACAATAGAACTACAGGTCTATCCACAATTGGGCGATAGTACAGGGGGTCTATCCACAATTAACCCAATAGTTTGAGGTGCATGTGATTGTGACCCCATAGTGCAGGGGGTTGTATGTGCTGTTAAGCCTATTTGTTATTCTCTTTCTCAAAGCATATTATTACACATGACAGAAGCAGGGGTTGATTGTTTTCTCATTGAGAGCATCGTTGTTACATTTCCATACACAGGTGGATGAGATGATGGGGAACACAGAGAGAGCAGCAGCTCGTTACTCCAAAGCTGTGTGTTTGCTCCATTTTCTCCTTGTAGAAGCATCATCTCTAGTTCTCAATCCACCAGTCTCCCTCACAAATTCTGATAGGTATCGCCTTCGCTCCTATATCGACATTATCAGCAACAGACACAGCCAGTCAAGATCAACCCTTCTCAAAGTGTGAAGATCACCAGAACCCTCAGAAGCCAAGCAGTGGTTCTTTGTAAATATTCATTTATTTGCATTTGTAAAGTGTTAATTTGTTGATGACCTAGTGTTGCGTGGTGGTTCCTTGTGTTTCTATGTAACAAAGGTTCACAATGTAAAATGTAGTCGTCTGGTCTCAGGCTGCTGTTCATTTTATGTAACAGTTGTCTTTTAGGTAAGAAGTGACTGCGTTTGTGTTCCCTAACTATGAATTCTTTATATAAATATTTGTCTTTTGTAGATGGAAGTTCATATTTCTATCAAATTAGTAACCCTCTGCCTAATGTTCTGTGTTTTGTGGGCTTGCATATTCCACGATTGTACGCTAATGTAAGTTGAACAGAGTACTTGAACAGCACAAACTGTGTCCATCGTTTTACGAGGTTCAACGATTTTGCAAGTCCAAACCAATACAAGTGTCATATGAGTAATTCGAGACGAGATAAATTGTCTGACAGTCTTTGGTTCACTATCAAAGCAAGAGCAAAAAATTTGTTGTCTAAAGGGTTTTATTTGTTTGCAATCGGGTTCTTCATGAGAAATTCACAAATTGTAACACTTGCTTTTTCCTTCTCTTTCTCATCTTTAATGTCGAGACAAAATCAATTAATCAACCAAGATACAGGTATCAGGCACGGAGTACTTCTCAGTCGACAAACAATTTGGGATCAAAATACAATCAGGAAAGCCTTTTTTTTTCTGCTCATGAATTTTCTACCACATAACATGTTATATACACAATGCTACAACAAATATAAAATTAAAGAATTCCCACACGATTCGTCAAATCAACTGAAAACGGTAAGCTTTAATTTTGCTGCAAGCAAGTCCCAGAGCGTGATCTAAAATGCAAACAAAAACTCAACCAAGAATCTAGAGTAACTGCCGGAGCTGCTGGTTTTCCCTTCTCAGAGTTAGAACTTCCTTCATCAGCTCGTCTTGCTTTTCTAGGACCGAATTCAGCAGGCTTGTCATTTCGGTCTGTTGTATACAAATGAACCAACTTAGTACCATGAGTAGCAAAATCATCACATAACCAAGAAGAAATACCATTATTTTTGACAAACTATGTATAATGGGCCAACTGCGCCTTCCTTCGTGCAAGATGACTTTTTTTTTATTTTATTTTCATTCTAACGTTTTTATAAGAAGATGACTTAAACCGATGTTATGTGCAACAGAGGCCATTAAATACACCAATTAGGAAAAGCGATAAGATTATAATTAATGGCGAAAGAATAACCAGAGGCAGACCTAAAACAACTTGAATGGAAACAAATAAGAACGATAAGAAGGACATGATATCGACTGAGTGCAGGAACAACCCTCAGCAGAATTGAATGGAAGATTATGATTCATGTAGCCGACCCAAAATTGGGATAAAGGCTTGGTTGGTTGATGTTGTTGTTGTTGTCGTCGTCGTTGTTGCTCTTGTTCTTGTTTTTGTTGTTTGTAGATGACTTAAATAGATGAAACCGAAATGTTTATCCTAGAATAATAAGGTAACATACAACTAGTTTAGTTCTAAACTGATCGTAAAACATCATAAACTAACAGTTACGTTACACATGTCAGAAATTCGTTAATATTGCAGAAGAAGCTACAAATAAAATTTGAGCAGCGGGGTACTTCAGCTTGGCTTTAAACTGAAGTGTTGGTGCTTCTCATCAGGATATTGCCAGAAAGTTCAAGATAAACAGAAAATCCAGCTTGTAACCACTATAGTTTCTGTTTTATACTGCTCAGACGACTTTTCAAGTTTAGTTATGTATGCTGTATTTCAGAAATTTGTTTATATCGTGTGATGTTATCTGATGGAACTTAAAAGGAAACCCCAGCTCGTCTTTAAACTGAAATGCTGGTGTCTCTCTTAAGGCAATTGACAGAGAGTTCAAAATAAAGAGAAATACAATGATATTTTAAATCTAGACTCTCCAATGAAGTTACGTGTGATAGTGTGGAAGAAATATACTAAAAAGTGCATTGATAAGAGTGTTTATGGACATTTCCGATTCTCATCGAGGTCGCTAACACTAATCGCTCTGTGCAAGTATTTCTTAATTATTTCAGCAATGGCTCCATTGTTGCATATAGTATGTGCGGGTTAGATTTTATTAGATGCTCTTGAAAGATAGTAACTTTTACCCTGTTAGAGTATAATTCCAATATGTATCATGATACTTTGAATTTATTTAACTTAAAGTATACTTTGAGCAGATATGATACATACCTCCTGCAGATGGAATTGCCTTAGCAGCTCGATGTGAAGGTTCCTCACATCCTCATGAATAGATTTTTGTACAGAACCCAAAGTTTCTTCAAGAGTTCGTTGTACTAGCTGAAGTGAAAATGAAGAAGAACCCTGCTGTTGATCTACAGGCTGACCAAGGATCTGCGCCAATTGAGATGCCTGTCCCTATTAAGAAATAAACACGAACACTTAAATTTCTCATTCTAAACTTTGATTTTCATGAAGTAGATGTAGATGTCTGATTATTACATTGATTGCTGGAAGGCTCCCAAATCCCATGGAAGTTGATGAATCTTGCCTTAACTGCAGGTTGTTTAAAAGTGCTTCCCTAGTTTCCAGACCAGATTTCTTTGATTTTGGTGAACCCATTACTGAACCAATTCCATCGCCAAATGTCGAGGTTGTACTTATTCTTTCAGCATAAGTTGAAAATCTCCGGGGAAGTGTTGATTGTATTAATCCTGGCAACTCTGTATTGGCTGATGATGCCATTACTTTGCTCCCTAATGACGTGGAAAAAGAACTTGAACTGTAAACAGATGAAGACTCTGAAAAAGTAGAGCTCTCACTTGCAAAGGTAACTCTGCTCTGCAAGTTTGTAGATTTTGATCTAGTACTTGTCGAAGAGTTTATAGTCGAGCGACTAATGGCTGAAGATGTATCATGTAGGCCAGCAAATGTAGAGTCGAAGGGTAATGATACAGAACCACGTGAAAACATAGAGGTTGGTTGTTGGCGATGGGTTAATTTGTCAGGCAATGCATTTCCACCCCAAGCTTCAGGAGGAGTTGGAGAGAATGATGAGTCGCTCTTCAAAGGTGCAACAGGTGTTGCACTTGTTTCTGATGCAAGATCATCATCCTGCATGAAAAGATTGAACAGACCATTCAATGCAATTTGTACCAGGTGCAGCAGAGTTGACAGTAGCAAAATGCGGCAAAAAATACTATCCCAAAAAACAAAAAGATAAAAAGGAAAAAATTGAGAGGCCTTAGATTCTGGTGTTTCAGTTTTGTCCTCTCAGTGACAAAAGAAGGTGAAGAAAGAAGGCAACTAGCCTTAGACGCTGGTGTTTCAGTTTTTGTGTCATTCTCATTGACCACATACATATAGTCTGCTAAAGTAACTAGGATGTTAGAGATCGCATCGATCATCTATCATCTCCAATGAGATTTTCAACTAATGCCTAAAACTTAACTAGTCATTAGCCATTCAAGTGCAAATAAACACTTAAATGTATCCAACAGGCATGTCTTACGTTTGCAACAGCATGCAGAGAACTCACTGACAGGAAGGTAATAGACATTTAATAACTTTGATTTCTGGCAGCAATACAGAACAGCAAACACACAGATTGCAAAGAGGAAAAGCGGGCTGAGCAGTTATTTGTTATACCTGTTTGGAAGTTGTATCAGACAACCAATCTGAGGTCGGATGAGAGTCACTGTTGCTTTCAGTAAATGGGAATCTCCTTGAGGAGGCAGCAAGGATTGAAGACTTCTTATCAAGGAGAGCATTATCCTTTTTTGCATCATTTTCATCCCACCAGTTGCTTAGAGACGGAGTAATTGGCTGAACGTCTACAAGTGGAGAAAATACATCCATATCATCCTTTGTGTCATAGCTAGAATGAGGTGCATGTAGCCTTGACAAAGATCCACCTTTCCATAAGCGACTCTTTGCTGGAGTTTCCTCTGGTAACATTGATGAATACGATGTACTTGATACAGATCCACTGGTAGATCTGTTGACTGAAGAATGAGAGCTCGACAATGCAGCTGCTGAAGTAAAGTTTGACACTGCTATGGAAGGCAGTGGGTCTGGCATAAGAACAGAATCTTCATTTATACCTCCAAGAAGAGCAGCTTCAGCAGTGCAATTATTCTCACTGACAATGACAGGCTTCGACCTCTGCCAGCACAAACTTGTAACAGCCTGATAAAATGCAGAAAAACTAGTGTCAATTGACAAAGCATAAAAAGAAGACTATAATACTAACATTACAGACAAGACGAGAAAGAACTTATATCACCGGGTCAAGGGTATAAAGGAGATAGGCAGAAGTATTGGACAATACATGTAATTTCAGTGATAATAATCTTCATACTGAAGTATTTGCAACAGATACTATACCTCAGAACTAACATATGCACGAAGAACAGTAAAAGGTTGAGGCTTTCCCCGAACATCATAAAATACTACACGTCCGCTGTTTGTTCCAGCGGCTAGTATGTTGCTGTCATCGCTATATGCTAGTGAAGAGAAGGGTGCCTCATAAGGAATACATGATGTAGGCTTTCTTGACCCTGAATCAAATGTATATAACTTTTTATCCAGACCAACACTGGCAATGATCTGTCAAGGAAACACTTGTTAGGACTTAGGAGACATTAGTTAACATGCATCAAGAAAAATTAAAAATCAACAAGAACATGTTGTCGAAAACAAGAATTCCACAAACCTTGTTACCACATTTTAAAAAATATGTGCACTTTTCTTATCTAACCAATAGATGAATTAAGTTGAGAAAACATACCTTGTCACTTGATGGTGTGAAGCAAACACCAGATATAGGTGCAGAATGTTGTTTCAGCCATGATACCTGCAAAATAAATTCAGTATGATCAGCAGAATGTTGTTTCAGCCATGATACCTGCAAAATAAATTCAGTATGATGATCATCCTTTTACCCCAATGTCATAATTCAGTCCCATTTCCTTCATTGTCTAATCATGTGAACAAGCAAAGTGCCTTAGATATGGAGACACGGGAAGATACCAAAGATCAGCCACATGTTAGTTTATTTCAAGAGTGTTGGCATTTTATTACAAATTAGGATGCCAATAGACTGGTGAATTCACAACTTATTTCCTCACATATTCACTTTTTTGGCAATTAGTGTAGAGCTAGGAGCAATTAGAAAAATCAAAGCCATATATGCTTTCACTTTATTTATTCTTTCATGATTATTACCCGGTCAAAATAAGCAAAGAAGCATAAGAGTTTCACATTACAAATTTTGACATTGGAGTTAACCGTGTATGACTTACCTTTGGAACTCGACCAGTTGTATCCCATAGATGTACAGATCCACCATCACCTGCTGTAACCAAAATGTGCCTACTAAGTCGAGAATAATCGAGCACCCTTAATACCTGACCTTAAAGCATTGGCATGATTATAAATATCAATATAAGATACAGACCTAGATATCAATGGCAACAAAAACACTTTTCACCTACACTACTTAGGCAAATAGTAGAAGGGAGAAAAAACCACCAAACAACCTGGCCAAGTGGATCCTTGAGTTCAGCAGCCCTTGCTCCAGAAGCAAGGTTGTGGAGAATAAGATCCCCCTTCATACTGATTGATGCCAAATGTTCATCTTTGCAGTTGTACATAACACCAGTTATTGTGTCAGTATGACCAGTCAACCACTTGATGCAACGCTTCCTTTGCAAATCCCATATTCTAACAATCCGACCACTTCCCCCAGAACAAAGGTACCTAGAACTTTTGTTGCTAAAACTGATAGTTATTACAGACTCCTGCAGCATAAGATTTAAATTGATGATGCTTGGGGGTAGAAGCCAAAAGTTGATAATACATTTTATGTGCTTTGAAGTCAAATGTAGGAAAAGCTCCTAACTTAAATCAAAATGAAAACCCATTTTGGTCAAACAACAAAAGGATATCTACAAGACATATTGCATTGAAAGGTAACAAATAGAAATTGAGGTGAAGAAAGAGATGATCATCGATGAGAATTGTCTTTGCTGAGATAAGAGATTACAGTATCGACTACCAAGTTATCATTAGGTTTGAATTTAGGTCCTCAACTCTAACAGAAGCCAGCCAAAATTTGGCTCAAGTATCAACTACCGAATCCCAACCATGTGAACTGTATGCAACGTAAAAAAAATTTACAATGTTCTACAGCAGTTTTTTTTTTCTTTTTTAGGTCAAGAAACGATGGAACTCCAGGGGTATTTGCGATTAAACCCTTCTTAACAAGGAATTCCTGGTTAACAAACCTATCAATCTAACTGAGTGTAAATAGGCCACCTATATTGCCTTACATTCTAAGTGCTGATGTAGTTATTGCACACATTTTTTATGAACTCTACAATGTACATGTACACTGTAACATGTATATTCTGATGTGTAGTGTATATAGAAATCTTGTACAATTAGTATCATATCATATTATTATTGTTTTTTCATTGAATGTCAACATTGTTAATATGTCTATAGACTCATTTAATGAAAGAAAAGCTGCATAATACGAGTACTTCCCCTATTGAACCAGTAAACATATCAATTTTGTCTGCAAATTGCAGTTTTTACCTCCAAATCATCACCATTCTCATTCCCTGAGAAAGGAACAGACCCCATACTTTCACCATTTTTACGCCACAACGAAATCTTCTTGTCATCTCCAGCACTTGCAACTACAAGATCTACAACAATCATCATAAAAAATCTCGCATTACGCTCAGAACTCCACCTTGATCAAGAGCATCATCGAAGAACTAAACAATCGATTCAAAGAGAGAGGGAAATTACTGGTGTGGTTCCATTTGACGCAGTTGACTTGAGATCCAGGGGTCGGCGAGTAGCTGAGGGCGCAGGGATCGCCGGAGTCGACGGAGACGTCGAAGAGCTTGACGGTGTCGCCGCCGCACGTGGCCAGCAGCGACGCCGACCGATCGACGAAGCTCATGGCGCGAAAATCTCCTTATTCTGATTTCCCTTGATCGAATCTATAGTCGAAAACTGAGAATTGAGGGATTAGGGCATCGAAAAGAGAATGAGAAGAGAGTGAGAGAAGGGGAAAACTTTTTTGAAATTTCAGATTTGTTTCCGCCGGCCGCCACAGAGGGTTTTAGATTCCAGCAAGGCCCAGCCCATTAGAACAATTTTGCAGAAGCCGATTTTATTTCTTATGTGACTAAGTGTAGAGGCCCAGCCCTCTAATAGGATCTTCTAACATTATTTACGAATAAAATAGTCGAAAAGTTATGTTTTTTTTCCCTATTCACTGTGTTTAAATCTATATCTATATCTATATCTATCTATACTACATATAAAAGAGGATTGGTGTGTTAAACCTTTTGATTGTCCATTTTACCCCTCTTAAATGTGATTAATCCAACTTTAATTATTTTATTTGTTTAATTTATCTCAA
>JBAKGM010000365.1:41863103-41873931 GCA_037177215.1 Asparagus racemosus | reverse complement strand
AGTTGGCATGCAATGATGACTAAAAAAGGGGTGCAGCACATTTTGTGACAAGTCTTGGGGCTAAAACACATGAGAAAGAGTCAAGGGGGCTGGGTCACATTAACTTTTTGCTTTTGGGGCCTTAACACAATTTTCCCTTTTTTTTAATGACGTGGAGTTATTTATTTATTAATTCTTTTTTTAAATCTCGCAGGGTTTCCTCCCATCAACTTGGCCGTAATATTTGTTGCAAGTTTTTTTTCTACAAAATACAAGACCATTTACATTTTACATTTTCTAATTACAAAGTTATAAACCAAACAATATATTTACAAAATCGATACCCTATTTACATTTGCAACTCCATTTTCATCCAACCAAATAGCCCTTTAGAGTATGTTTGACAACTAGTCAAAGTGGCTTAAGTCACATGATCTGGCCGAGTAAAAGACTACTTTACCCATTATCATTTAAGAAAATTACAAAGTCCTCTTTCTATATCTCCGACCTCTTTTTGTCATATTGACAACAAAGACGATTATAAGCCACTCATTTATCAGTTACTCTACTATTAAAAATAGATTATAATCCACTAAATTCATCAAACAATGTAAATTATAATCTACTAGACTTGTAACCTATTTGAGTTGTGGATTATGGGGGTGTATATTTCGGGGGGCGGCCCAAACCAAAATATAAGCAAACGTGAAATTCCTTCCGACCAACCCGATATCCCTTCCCAACGAACCTGCAGAACACCAGACCGCTTACATTTCGGGTTCAACGCGAAACGAAATAGGCGTCGTATCGACGCCGAAATAAAAAAAATCGCCGGCGAATCGTCGAAAAAATAAAAATCGCCGGCGAATCGTCAGAAAAAGTTTTATTCGTCGGCCATGGAAGCGCATCACGCGTCTCTAGGTCGACGAACGGTATAGATCTCTTTCTCCTCTTTTAATTTCATATACTTTTTTTTTAATTTTTAAAAAAAATTATATGAATTTTGTTAGTTGGAAGAGATTCGCCAGAAGAGAGCGGCCGAGAGATTGCAGAAGGCGTCGTCGGGTTCGGAGTCGGAATCTTTGAATAATTATGGTAGGATTCTTTTTCCTTCAGATTTGCTATTGGTTTTGAGATCATTTTATCTGGATTTTCTAATTTTTTTTCTTATTTGATGCAGGAGGGAATAGATCTGACAGTGGGAGTCGAATTGGAGAGGTTAGAAGGTCTTAAGAATTTCATATGTATTTATTAAAAATATCTTCTTTTTTATAATTTCAAGCAATAAAACTATATAGAATTTTTTTAAATTATTAGTTAAATTTGGATTTGGCCCTTTTCTTTGGAACATATCTTTTTAAGTATGAACCTTTTAAAATTTCTTCATTTGTAAAACATTAAGCAAAGATGTTGGATCAGTTTTTAAAATATTAGTTAAATTAGGATTTGGAGTGACAGTTGCCAAATCTCTGTGTGCATCTCTCAGTAGCTAAATGGGGATTGGGTAGTTTGAAACTGTACGCTTTTAGCGTTTAGGAAGAAGTTTAGAGCATTTTTGGCAATTTTAGATTATAACCCACTTGGATTATAGTCTGCAAAATGGTTATAAGCCAAGTAGATTATAAACCAAAGTGTTTGGTAAATTTAGTGGATTATAATCCATTTTCAAAAGTAGAGTGTTTGACAAATGAGTGGCATATAAGCAATCATTGTTGTCAAATTGACCAAAAAGCATTTAACGGGAGGAGGGAGGGAGGGAGGGAGGGAGGGAGGGAGGGACTTTGTGAAATGGTGAGGGTTATATTGGTCTTTTATTTGGTCAAACCTTGTGGCTTATAAGCGACCAAAAAATAAACTAGGATACCCTAGTTTATTTTTTGGTAGCTTATAAGCCAAATTAATACATTTGCCAAATATGTCAAAGTGGCCTATATGCCATTTAAGCCACAAAAGTGGCTTATAAGCCACTTGACCGCTTGCCAAACATGCTCTTTCCCCCTTTATCCTATAAAAACCTTTTTAAAAAACACTGTATAAGTTGAGAGAAAGCTATGCACATTTTTGACAACAACTATTTAAGATTTCTTCATTTGTAGAACCTTAAGCAAAGAAAACTATATCAAGCGTTGTTTTTTAATATTAAATTGGAATGCAAGTTGCCAAATCTCCTTGTTCATCGCTTTACCTATTTACTTTTTGACATTTTCCTCCGGTTCTTTCTCTTGTTGTTTTAGCTAGCCATATCTTAAGGGAAGAAAAAGTTAAATGTTTTTCTATTGTGGTCGGAATAGGTGTAGATCGGTTCAATTAGGAACACAACTATACCTGTGAAAACAGTAAATACTAGCCAGGGGAAGTTAGCTTAGTATTATGCATGCTTTTATATTTTGTTCCGACATGCTTATGAGACTGAAAACGGGCACATAGCGTTGCTCCTTTTGTAGTGACCAATTACATGCACAATACATAAAGACACATTTGAACCCTTAAATATATCTCGTACACTGATATAAACATGTACAGCATTGAGCTGCGTACATTATAAATATGTTGGTATGATCTGAGTTGCTGATCTTCAGGCTAATGTGTTCAGATGAATCATTTTTACAGGTTCTTTTTTAAAAAAAGGTAGATAGATGGTGTGAGGTATTTTGTAGAGATTGGGCACGAGTAAACAATAGCAAGTGGGAAACTTTTGACAGAAAGTAATACAACTTTCTGGTTTTTTTGTTCAAATAAATACTGACTCATGGTAATGAATGATTGCAAGATCGCCACGTACATTTTTCTTTTTGAAATGCATTACATAAATTAGTGAAAATATCGGCATGTTTGATATTTTTAATTTTTGATGACCATTTTGGCCTATATAGCTGTGTTTATTTTTCATATATTCTTGCAAGTTTTGTGAAGTAATTTCTTACTGTATTTGTTTTGCTAATATAAGGTTGCGTGCTGGAAATATCCTATCATTAAATTTCTAATGTTTTGCTTTTCCAATTCTGATTTTCTCCTCCTCAATTTTAGAGAGATACATATGTGTTGCAATCTCGAATTAAAGAGCTCGAAAATAGAAATGCAGAATTGGAAAACGAGAACCATTTTCTATTGTCTCAGGTACATACTTCACCTTGACCCTTTATATTTTAAATAGAGAAATCTAAACTTTCATTCTTACAAGTTACAAGCTGTTACCTTTTTGCCAGCTTAAAGAAAAGGAAGTTGAGAATGATTCATTGTTGAAGCGTCTAAATGATTTGGTAAGTTTAATTTATTCAGCCAGCAATTACCAAATAACTGCTTCGAGAAGCTCCTAATGATTTTGCTTTACTTCTTATCACAACTCATGCAGGAACAGAATAGTTTGCCTTCCTTGAGGAAAGCTTTGAACGATGTCTCACTCGAAAAGGATGCCGCAACTGTTGCAAAGGTGTTCATTTTGAGATAGTTGATTCCCCTTTCTGTCATTGTATATATTTTATTCACTGTCACTTATATTTCATTGTAGGAGGATGCTTTATCTCAACTTCGAACAATGAAAAAACGGTTGAAGGAGGCAGAAGAGGAACAATACAGAGTATGTAATTTGGTATCTTTGTAGTGGCTTGTTACGTGACCTTCAAATTCTGATGGCTTTATCTTTTAAAGGCTGAGGAGGATGCTGCATCCTTGAGAGCAGAGTTAAATTCTCTCCAACAACAGAATTTGGGAAATCCATATGGCAACATCTCCACAAGTAACTTGGAGGAACAGGTTCTTGCTATGGAGAAGGAAATAATGAATTTGAAGTCAGAGTTACAGGTGAGGTTTGTTTCTGGCTGTATTCAGTTTTGTTGATTTAAGCAGCTCTAGTCATCTGACTGTTTGATCTACTGTAGCAAGAGTCTGCATTGAGACAACAAGAGCAGCATAAACTAATTGAGGAGCAGTTCCGGGCCTCATCTTTTGCAGCTGAAAAACAAGATCTTGAAGATAAACTGTTAGCTTTGTCCAGAAAGGTCTCAGGTATGACAAG
Organism: Asparagus racemosus; assembly: GCA_037177215.1. NCBI lineage: Eukaryota > Viridiplantae > Streptophyta > Magnoliopsida > Asparagales > Asparagaceae > Asparagus > Asparagus racemosus. Next base: position 41,869,937 of record JBAKGM010000365.1, on the reverse strand, counting down.
TTCATTGAATAACTTTTCTTGTGGTTGCACCATCTTTAGTGTTTCAACTGGACTCCGAATCTTTAGTCTATTTTTAGAAAATCCCTGCAAATTATGCTTTGAATAACCACATACACTACTTGTGCATATGTTTCCTGATGGCACCCACGATTATTTACTTTCATAATTCATAATTGTCAACTAGAGCACGAGACCCCTATAGTTCGTAAGCGATACTACTTTTTTCTTAAAGTGCATTGAGATGGTGTTTTAAATTTTAGAAGTAACATCCAGTCATTCTTTTTGCGCTCAAATAAAAAATTTCCAGCTCTAATGGTCAAGCCTAGCTGTTATTTTTTGGGCATTGAAAGCCGTGGCTTTGGGCCTAAATCTAAAAGTATCTTGCCAAACCTAAGCACCAGTCAGACTGGTTCATGCTAATTCCTTAGACTAGTTTTTATGTTAGGTAATCCTGAATTCATCATATGAGCGTGAATTGTAAAATGGGAATATAGAAAAAAAAACATTGATACAGGAAGCTCAAAACTGGATAAGTAGGACTGAAATGTTATGCTCTTTTCTGTGCATATGCGTATTTCATGATTATCTACTTAGTCTTCAGCATATCTCTGAGCGTGTGTCTGTGAATTCCAGCTTTTGTCCCTTTGCTGTAAGTTATGTAGGTGCTTTTTCTTCCAGTTGGGGTCCAGTTTATGACGTCAAAATCATCAATTTTAAAGATTCTTGTTTTGATGCTTTAATGTGTATCATCCTGATTATTGGCTTCACCATAGTGCTTTTGTTTTTCATGCAGATGGGGAATCAGAAGCAGCTTCTCGCAAGGCATTTTCATTGGTAATCCACAAAATTTCACTTGGATGATACTAGTCGTGAATTTTAATGATACTTATCGAAATCCAATGGCTTTTTTTTTATGTTTCATATATTTATATATTTGTTCTGGGAGGCTCATGCATAAATTGCAATACATCTAGTATTAAAGTTTTGGATGATGGTATTTAGTTTTCTTTTGCTACTATGTATTTACCATCTTACTTGGAATACTTCCTCTTAATGCAATAATTTTTAATTGCTACATTCTTAAGTAGTATTTATTTTAATCACCATTGCAGAGTGTATTTTCTGTTGGACCATTTTCTCAGTGCATTGGAAAATTTTCTGTACTTTCCTCTTATTCAGAAGGACAGATCTTATTTTGAGCGGCTCAGAGATTTGCATAACATCTTATCTCTATCTCTTAGAAACTGATCTGAGGCGTTTTCTCATTGACCCAATGCACTTAATCTAACTCATTCTATTTTATAGGACTCGTATTCCTGTGGACTACTCATTTGCAGAACAAAACAAAACTAGAATTCTCTCAGATGTATTTTGGTATTCTTAAAATTATCATGGTATCATATGCTGTTTCATTAAGGTCTTCCTCGTAAAAGGGTTTTGCTGACAGTTTCCTTCAAATTGTATGATATCCAACTAGGAAATCCTAGTTTTTCCCCCTTCATCTCATAATATATTCTCCTCATCGCATCATGATTGCTATATCAACTTTGGCAGGAAAGTAAGGCAAAACTTGAAGAACAATTGCATGATATGGCACTGATGGTTGAAAGACTTGAGAGTGGTAGACAAAAGCTCTTAATGGAGGTACTACTATTGTTTTTTTAAAATTTTTGCACTACTGGTTGCATGGTAAAATAATCTCTTTTTTTTTTGGCAGATTGATTCACAGTCTTCAGAGATAGAAAGGTTATTTGAAGAGAACTCCAGTTTGTTGTCTTCTTATCAAGAAGCTATGGGGGTCGCAGTGCAGTGGGAGAACCAGGTATGATATAAATTCTGCAAATAATGACAACTGTATCATCCAAACCTTACCGTTTACCTCTTTCTTTTTTTGACAAGAAATAATGCAGCCTGTTATGGAAATTTTTAAATAGCCTCTACTTCGTGTCAGTGGTAGCTTTGACTAAAGTTCCATTTTTAGAATGACTTACAAAGCAACTGTGAGATCACACCCTATAAGCCTTAGTTGAAAGCAATAATGTTGTTCAGAAATACATCTTATTTACCTCTTGACTCTTTCTCGTGAATTTTATCTTGGTGAAATGCTATCTTTAACTTCATTTGGGTGTTTAAGGTTATTCAATTAATCATGGATGTCTGCCTGAAAAGGCAAGGATCATGCGAAATATTCCCAAATTCATTAGGTAATGGATTCAATGCCCTATCTCACTGGCATTTTAAATACTGGATCCTAAAATATTTGGTCTTAAAAAAAAGATTATGAAATGCAACCCTCTTCGGATTAGATCAAATATTAACTAATGCTTTTGCTGTACAACTTAAACGCTCTTGTTCCTCACCTGGTACACCAGTAGTCTTCCTGGCTATTCTCAAGCATGATAGGCTTTTTATTTACTGTTCGTGTTTAGTTGTTTACATGGAGTGGCTTCCTTCTACCAAATATAGTCTGATGCTTAATTGACATGAAAAATTAAACTCTTTCAGCAAAATATGTTGGTTTGCTTAACTCTTTGAAGTTTAGGCAGCTTATTCTTTTAAGGGTTGTGTTTATTGCGGCTTAGCATGTTATGAGGACTCCGGAATTAAAATGAAAATAAGTGGGGCATTTTTTAAGATTATTATTCTGCATATTCTTTCTTGGCATCACTGCTGCTATCTTTTCATGTATAGATGTATGAAGTGCTCTGCAACTGCAGGTGAAGGACTGCTTGAAACAGAATGAAGAGCTCCGCAGCTTGCTAGATAAATTGAGATCTCAACATGTTGATTCACTGCGATCAAGTGCTAGCAATGCACAACTTCATGTGGAAGCTGACCAGAATGTTGGAAATGTCTCTGATCCTCCGGAAGTTGTAGCTGAAATCCTCTTGCTTAAGGTTTGTTCTTAATGATAATAAGATGGAAACAACCCTAGTACTTAGCAGCATTCTTTCTGAATTCATTTTAGATGCACCAGCTTTCTTCTCCCATTCCTGTAATTGTTAAGGCACTATATTTAGCCTAGTGCTAGTTTCTATTTTTCTTGCATTTTTCTTGTTAAAAATAAGACTACATGGCTGCTCTAACCAGTTTGTCGATTTTATGATAACTGAATGTGCTTATGTTATAACAAAGCAATATGGGGTGCGTGAGCATTTTACAAGAGGGAGTAATTCGGAATGATCATTCCAGATAAACTGACATATAATGATTAATTGTAAGAAAAGAAGACAAATTGTGTGCAACAATTAACTGTAGTCAGCTATGGTAAAAGTAACATAATTCGGAAAATATAGGAAGCAAAAGAGATTTCAGAAAATTCTGTTACTTCTATTTGATGTTTAAGAAAATGTTATATCGGATGTGTCGGTTAAATTTCTAGACATGAAATGAAGCTGCTTAGATTATCAGGTTGATATTCAGCCTGTTACCTGTACATGCTTGCATTTTGTATTGGCAATGACAATGTTTTAATTGGATTATGTGGGTTGAGCTTTTAGGTTCAGATAGTGATGCGCAATATGATTGTGTGCCATTCTTGTAAAATACCGTGTGTTGTCTAAATTATTTTAATGGAGAAGGAAGGCTATTCCTTAAAGATTTCAATTTTACCGTTTAATCTACTATAGGATCAACTTGCCAAAGAGCAGACACGAGCGGAGGCATTGGCAGCAGAGATCATGAAGCTTTCGGCTGAGCTCAAACATGCTACTCACTCATACAACAACCTCACACGCCTGTAAGTCTTCATTCTCAAATGTCCTCCCTTCTCTTTCTTCTTTCTCGTGAGAAAAGTTGATGTCTTTCTTTTTTTGGCGCAGCTATAGGCCCATACTTCGTAATGTCGAGAACAACCTTATGAAAATGAAACAAGAAAGCTACGTCACAGTTCAGTGATTATTTTTGCAAGCAGCAGAGATTTATGTGCATCTGGAGAAGAGAATAGAGAGATTGTGTGTACAAACTGCAACAGCAGCTATACTTCGGCTCAAACTGCAGTTATGAGCATGATAGCCAATGTAAACAACATCAAAATGCAACCAAAAAAAAAAAAAAAAAAAAATCTCATTTCAACCGCTTTATCTCGAATGTGCTACTTACTTTCTGTGAATGTGCTCATTAACTTGTTGTGACTTTTTTGTCAAAAAAATTTGGACGTCCGCATTGTTGTTGTCGTAACTTTGTGTTCAAGATGTTATATCATGCAATATTTGATATACTTAGTATTCAGCCATATTGAATTTGGATACGTGTATTCAAATGAGCGGTGATAAATATTCTACTATTCTTACACTATTTCTACACTGCAAAAGAGAAAACTATAGGGCCCGTTCTCTTTAAATTTTTCCAAAATTATGACTCCTCAAGGGTGTAGTATAGAAGAGAGTGGTTGATCTCCAATAATTCCATATTAGTTCCTCAAATCCTTAAAATTGCTCATTAGTTTCTCAAATCCCGAAGGATATTGCAAATTAGTCCCTCAATGATAAAAGTGCTCCTTAGCTTATGTTTTTTTCCCTCCCAAAAAGTACTATTCTCACAAAAAATACTATTCTAGATTCTGAGCCTCAATTATGGCTCAACTTGGAAAAGAATTGTCAAAGTAATTGTTTGCTGATCCCTTTACAACTTCTTTTCTGAAAGTGGTGTGAGGCCAAACCGCCACCTACGTGACTTCTTCAAGATATAAAGTCGTACGGCAGAATTTGCTAGAGGAATACTCTCTCTTCTAACTCGCACATTTGTTGCAAGAAAATGAGTTCTTTTCCTTTTCATTCGACCCTCCGCGTTCTCACTTTCCTTTCTTCTGCTTCGTTTTCAGCGTCAGCAGCACCTCAGAACTCTCTCTCAGGAGGCTCTTCTCTTTACGTGGAGGATGATTCCGATGTTCTGGTCTCAGCTGACAAATCCTTCACATGTGGCTTCTACAAGATTGGCGCAAATGCCTATACCCCGATAACATGGTGTGGTACAGTGGTAGAACTAACTACAACAGTAGTCGATACGGAGTGCTTGATGAACGAGGCCAGTTTCTGGCTAGTGATAGATTGGCTTTCAGCGCTGCTGATTTCGGTTTTGTGATTAGAAGAAGATTGACTTTGGATTATGATGGTAATCTTCGGCTGTATAGCTTGAACGAATCGAGTGGACTGTGGTCGGTTTCATGGGAAGCCCTGCCACAATTGTGTCTCGTGCATGGTTTGTGTGGCAAGAATGGTATATGCGTGTACGCTCCCGAGCCTGAGTGTTCTTGTCCTTTTGGTTATGAAATGAAAGATGCAAGCGATTGGAGCAAAGGTTGCAAGCCTCGGTTCAATATTGGCTGTGAAACCCATCAGGAAATGGAGTTTGTAGAGCTTCCAAAAACAGACTTTTGGGGCTTCGATCTCAACTACACTCCTTCAGTAGCGCTGGAGTATTGCAAGAAGCTGTGCAGGGATGATTGCAGATGTCAAGCTATTGGATACAAGATTGGGAGTGGCGCCTGCTTTACGAAGAGTGCTCTCTTTAACGGGAAAACTACTCCTCAGTTCCCAGGAAGTGCATATCTGAAACTCCCAAGGAGCTTTGGAACGTCGAAGCTCTCTGTCACACAAGTACATGAGCCAATTTGCAATAGCAGCAAGGCTGAGAGTTTTGTTGATCCTTCATATATTTTCTCGAAAAGCAGTGGAATATTGAAGTTCGTTTACTTTTGTTGGTTTGTATCATTAATCGGGGTGATTGAGATTTTGTTTGTCGTATTTGGCTGGTGGTTCATTTTCAAGAGTGATCGAAAGTCGCCATCGGTGGAGGAAGGGTACAAGGCAATTTCTGATAACTTTAGGAAATTCAGATACCAAGAGCTTAAAAAGGCGACTGGAAATTTCAAGAATGAGCTTGGAAGGGGAGGTTCAGGGGTTGTTTACAAAGGAGTCTTGGATGATGATAGGGCAGTGGCAGTAAAAAAATTGGAAGATGTAATTCAAGGGGAAGAGGAATTCTGGGGTGAAGTCAGTGTAATTGGGAGAATATACCACATGAATCTTGTGAGAATGTGGGGATTTTGCTCGGAAGGTTCACACAAGCTCTTGGTTTATGAGTATGTGGAGAATGGGTCACTGGACAAGCACTTATTTTACAACACGACCAGTGCTAGATTGCTCAGATGGAATGAGAGGTTCAAGATTGTGCTTGGTGTGGCAAAAGCATTAGCATATCTACACCATGAGTGCCTTGAGTGGGTCATTCACTGTGACGTGAAGCCTGAAAACATACTTTTAGACAGTCAATTTGAGCCGAAAGTTGCAGATTTTGGATTAGCAAAACTGTTGAAGAGAGGAGGAGCTGATTTGAACATTTCACGGATGCGAGGGACGAGAGGTTACATTGCTCCTGAATGGGCATTGAATCTTCCCATAACTGCAAAAGTAGATGTCTACAGCTATGGGATTGTAGTCCTTGAGATAGTGAAGGGAGGTAGAATTGGGGAGGGAGCTGAGTCAGAGCTGATAACGTTAACTAGGACGTTGAAGGAGAAATTTGAGAGTGGAGATGAGTCATGGATTGTTGATTTCATCGATCAGAGATTAAACGAGGAGTTCAACCATAAGCAGGCAGTAATGCTGGTAGAAGTTGCATGGTCTTGCTTGGAGGAGGACAGAAGTAAGAGACCTTCAATGGATGATGTTGTCCGAATGCTCACGTTATATGTGTTGTGCGCAGCGGAAATTTCGGCAGCACCTCTGGTGCACAACAAGAGAGTAAGATCACAATCAAATTCTCGTTTCTCTAAGGAAACAAGAATCTGAAGCACATATCTCAGCGAAGTGAGATATCTACTCTTCCTCTCAA
>JBAKGM010000365.1:41850040-41863003 GCA_037177215.1 Asparagus racemosus | reverse complement strand
TAAAAAACTTCACATGGCTTCTCCCACTTGTGGCCTTCAAGTGGGCTTCTCCCACTTGTGGCCCCACATGCTCACAATATGACGATGAACCAAACTCCCACAAGGTAAGAGTTCCAGAAAAATGATATCTGGTAAGTTTCTCGTGGAACCGGTGTTAGATAAGAGATATTGAGATAGTGAATTATGTATGAATATGCACACGAGTTCCAGTGCATTTCGTGAGACTATCTTATAGTTCGTTAACTTCCTACTCTGAAGCTCGGATAAATCTCCGTTTGTTAATCACTAGCAGCATGTTGCTTCAAACCTCTTACTGTAATTTATACCAACAATACAATGTGTCCATGGACTCCATCGATGTGTTGAAGGTGATTATCTCATGCAATCACAAGTTTGCTCTTCAGGAACGTTGGTGAAGGAACTTGCTATTGATAGCAGACATATCTTTGATATAAACGTTGGCATTCTACCCCCCACAGAGACCACCATAATGGCTCCAATTCACTGAGAAACATGGAGGTAAGTCCTCACCTTTTTATTTTACTTTCTGATAGTTCTTGTGTCGCATCTGATTTTTTTTTAATGCTTGCATATTTATTTATTTATTCAAGTAATTGCTAGTTTTCATAATGATGGTGCTAGTGCCAAAAGGAATATAAAGCAGAATTAATCTGTATCCGTGACGGAACACTTTTGACTTTTTAACCTACCTGAAGTCTATGGGTAAATTTTTAGTGATCTTCATGAATTTAAAAATCATAAGGATATGAATTTGTTATTCGAGCAGCCTATGTGTTTCTTTAGTAGAATTCAACCTATCACGCACTAAGTTTTTTGCATTAAAAGAATTGAGAATTGTATGCTTTCATACTAGCTACAGAGTAGGTCCATTTTTTTCTGTACTCATTTTGATATGAAATATGTGTGAGATTTTTATTTTTATTTTTTTGGGAAATATAAGGTTCAGAATATAACCATTTATTGACTTTATTTTGGGTCCCAGTTAGATAATTAAACGGGCTGTTTGTCGAAATATGAGACCTATGAGTACTTCTAGTTATGAGGGTTAAATTATCTATAAATGAAGTTCATAGATGTGAAAAATATATTAATATTGTTTTGTGCGTCAATGAAATTCCATTCATATATAATTAGATCCTTTGATTAAATATTCAGTTATTGATGTGTTTTTGAGCACATGATTTCATACTATATTAATGCTTAAACTATATGTAAGACAATGAATTCAATCCACATGTGTTCAGGCCAGAAGCAAGACAAGAGGAAAAAAAACCCATATGTTTGAAAAATTGACCAATGAAACTCAGTCCTCTCCATGCTCAGCGAAGGAGGGGGGAAAAAGAAAGAAAAGAAAGAAGATTGACTGCAATAAAAGAACATGGCAAATTCTTCTGAATATTCAAAGTCAACTACGTAATAAAAGAATCCTCACTAATAAAATAACATTAGTCCAGCAATCCATTCAAAGATGTAGGTGATGAAGGGAGTGAAGCCAAATAATGCTGACACACAATTAGTTAAGATACAATCATCCCATTGAGGAAGTCTCTGCTACATCATAATTAATTGATTAGTGTTATAAAACTGTACTTTTTAACATCCACTTGAAGGACGAGACAATCATTATTTGCATTAGATGCATTGAACCTTCAAAGGCCAATCACTATAAATTTCTTCTTTCAAGTTTCTCCTATTCTCCATTAGAGCATCTCTTTTGCCACAAATAATCATGAATCTCCAAATCACCCCCATTCTCTTCTTCGTCCCTTTGTTTATATCTGCTTTAACTTCAGCATCACAGAGCACTCTCTCAAGAGGCTCCTCCCTCTCAGTAGAGGACGGTTCAGACATTTTAGTCTCCCAAAACAAATCTTTCACGTGTGGCTTCTATAATGCTGGAGAAAATGCCTATGTATTCTCAGTCTGGTTCACAAATTCAGTCAACAAGACCGTTACATGGACCGCAAACCGAGATCGACCTGTTAACAGTCATGGATCGAGAATTATTTTTCAAAGCGATGGAAGCGTGATTCTGATGGATGTCGATGACTCTGTAGTCTGGAGCACCAACACAAGCTCGACTCAGGCCGAGAGTATGCAACTCTTGGATACAGGGAATCTTGTTCTTAAGGACCCAGGTGGTAAAATTCTGTGGCAAAGCTTTGATTCTCCCACCGACACTCTTCTCCCTGCTCAACCAATCACTAAAAATACAAAGTTGGTATCGGCAACGGCTAGTGGATCAATCTCTTCAGGCTATTACAGTTTCATTTTTGCTGATAATAATGTCTTGTCGCTGATATACGACGGACCCTTGATTTCTAGCATCTACTGGCCTAACCCTGACGTTGGTCCGTTTCAGAATGGCAGGGTGACCTATAATAGCAGCAGGTATGGAGTTCTTGATCAAGAAGGGGCATTTATAGCTAGCGATGGACTCTCTTTTGATGCTTCGGATATGGGCTATGGGATTATGAGGAGACTGACTCTTGATTATGATGGAAACCTTAGGCTATACAGCTTGAATGAATTTACAGGAATGTGGTTGGTTTCGTGGGAAGCTTTTGGCAAGCTCTGCTCTGTACATGGATTATGTGGTAAGAATGGGATTTGCTCTTTTATGCAGTCTAAAACAGTGTGTTCTTGTCCTCCGGGCTACAAAATGAGCAATCAAGCGGATTGGAGAGAAGGATGTGAGCCAGTTTTTAGTAGGAGTTGCGATACATCGAAGAAGTGGAAGTTTGTCGAACTCCCCCAAACTGATTTTTGGGGCTATGATCTCAATACAATCTCACCAGTATCATTGAAGAATTGCAAGAAGCGTTGCGAAAAGGATTGTTCCTGTACAGCTTTACAATATAGGATAGGAAGTGGGCTTTGTTTTACCAAGGGGGTACTCTTCAATGGGAGATCAGCTCCAGACCACCCAGGTAACATGTACGTGAAAATTCCAAAAAATTTAAGCACGTCGAAAGAGAGTATTTTTGGTATGCAACGCCTTAGTTGCAATTCTAGTCAAGTGGAAAAGATAATGGACTCTTCAGAAATGTATGGGAGCCAAAAGAATAGGACAAAATGGGCTTATTTTTATTGGTTTTTAGGGGCATTTGGCTTATTTGAGTTCTTGTTCATCGCCACTGGCTGGTGGTTTCTATTCGGGAGGGAACAAAAGTCTACGTTGATCGAAGAGGGGTATAGAATGATATCGAGCCAATTCAAGAAATTCACATATAAGGAGCTTAGACGGGTAACGGGAAATTTCAAAGAGGAACTTGGAAGAGGAGGCTCCGGGGCTGTGTATAAAGGAGTCTTAGACGATAAGAGAGTTGTAGCGGTTAAAAAGTTGGAAGATGTGATCAAAGGAGAAGAGGAGTTCTGGGCTGAAGTCAGTGTGATAGGAAAAATATACCACATGAATCTCGTCAGAATGTGGGGATTTTGTTCAGAAGGTTCACACAAGCTCTTAGTGTATGAACATGTACGTAATGGATCACTAGACAAGCATCTCTTCAATAGGAGTATGAGGTGGAATGAGAGGTTCAAGATTGTAGCGGGGGTAGCAAGAGCATTAGCGTATCTTCATCATGAGTGTCTCGAGTGGATTATACATTGTGATGTGAAGCCTGAAAACATACTCCTGGACGATGATTTTGAGCCGAAGATTGCTGATTTTGGATTAGCGAAACTTACAAAGAGAGATGGGGTTGGCTCTGATGTGTCGAATATACGAGGAACAAGGGGTTACATGGCGCCAGAGTGGACTTCAAATCTTCCTATAACTGCAAAGGCTGATGTTTATAGCTTCGGCGTAGTAATGCTCGAGGTTGTGATGGGGAGCAGGGTGTTTAATTGGATGGTTGATAATGAGATTGAAGGGGATTTGATGAGTTTAGTTAGATTCTTGAAGGTGAAATTGGAGAGTGGAGATGATTCTTGGGTTGCAGAGATTGTTGATAAGAGATTGAAAGGAGAGTTTAACTCTAGGCAAGCAATGTTAATGGTGAAAATAGCAGTCTCATGTTTGGAAGAGGAGAGGAGGAGAAGGCCAACTATGCATTATGTTGTTCAGATGCTACTGTCTTGTAATTGATAGATTTTATGCAGATTTTTTGTTCTTTGAATTTAATTTAATGAGGATATCATGTATAATGTTTTCATTTCTCATGTAAAGAGAGTATATAAATACTCTACACATAAAGGTGACGTGGAAGATGATGCTTGTTATTAATATTTGCCCTTATAAATTGAGCATGGTGTCCACTTTCCTCCGTTATAATTAGTATGTGGACACTCTGTGATAAGGTTAGTTTAGGATTATATTTGCATTAATTCATCCCTGTCTATGGCTGTCTGTTAGGGGTAAGCATAGATCGGTGCAAACCTATTAAATCAACTAAACCAGCCAAATTTTCACAGATCGGTTCGGTTTTAGAAAAATATCAATTCAGTTTTCGAATATTTAAAACTAATATGACCGAACCAGCCTTTTGCTCACCTCTACAAGCGTCTTAACATTTGAGAAAGTATTCACTGTGAACGGTCCATGATTTTTAATGCACACCAAATAAATGTCAACCATTGAATAAGTACACGAATTTTAAAGTTTAATGATCCAAGGATTGAGATTTCTTTTGTGCATATTTAATGTCATGGACCGGTGACAAATTGATACTTTCAGCTATCATTTTCGCTTCCTTACAAAAATATTTTGGGCCTTGAGTATGGTCTGACCTGCTAATACCTTTAATTGTTTTCTAACTAGACCTTGATCTCAGCCCATTTGGTCCAATATTTTTAAATTTCCCCTTTTTTTGTTTTTTTTTTTGTTTTTTGTTTTTTTTTTTGTTTTGAGAAATAAATTTCCCTACTGCCTGCGAAGAATATTCAGGTTTAGGTTCAAACAAAAGATTAAATATTTCTATGTCCAAAATTCGTGAAATTATTTCAGAATATTTTAATAACAAACAGTGAAGTTCAAAAGTCAAAGTCACGTCAAGGTCGCTTCGGTCTCTTCATACTCCCGTTCACTGTTCTTCTCCTCTCCACTTCTCTCAGCTCACAGAGGAGAGCAAGAACCAAACTTTGCACACAAAAAAACCCCAAAAATTTTGAAAAAATGTCACGAAGACTGATGAACCAATATACTCCAATTTCGCGGCTGAGAGATAACCCAAGCGCTAGAACTAATGTGATTGCGAAGATAGCGGAGGTCGGGGTTCCGAGAATGAGCACCGGCACTGGTATATTCTCTGAATCTCTTCTTACGATTTTTCTGAGTTCTCGGCTTTTGGGATGTGTCAAAATCTGATCTTTTACGTGACCCTAGTTCTCGAGTTCATTAGGCAGTGGAATTTTGGTCTAAATAACTTAAATTTGAGCATTGAGGCTGTAGTATTGGGTTTTTAGTTGATTTTGGACATAAAGCTTTGTTTTTTATGTGTAAGTCTTTGTTCTATTTTGGGGTATTTTTTTAAAATTAAAGTTTTGATCTATATGACTTGTTCATGGGGAGAAGTGATTTTAGTAAGTTGGGAGAGAATTATTCATGTCTTCAGTTATTAATTACTTGAACTAAATGTTTTGTCACCTTGCATGTTGATTACTTGATCCTATTTTTCTTTTTAATAAATTTATTTTTGCTATGGCAAAAGTTATCATCTTTTTTTTATTCCTAAACTGCGCCTGGTTTCTTTGGTCGATCAGACTTTGTTTGCATGTAGTTAGTCAACCTGTTGCATATAATGATATAAGAAACCGATTAATCAAAATAATGTTCAATTTATTCAATAGTATTACTCATTCTGTGATTAGTGTTTACTTGGATAGTTATTCTCTTTAATGATCATATGTCTATTGACTTGGCAATTGTATACTCCTCCACAGATTATTACATCATCTTGAGGCTCATCGATCATTCATGTCGATTTCGAGTGTCCGTCAATATTTTTGCTCCGACCGTGGCAGATTTACCGCACATTAGGTCTGTGGGGGACATAATTTGTCTTCATAATGTGAAGGTAGCTTCCACATCCAACCTCATAAGCTAGACTTTCCTTCATGCAGTAACATCTCACTTGTTCTCAGTGGACGTAAATTTGTTATAGTAAAATAGACCACCTCAGAACAAAGATGAATAGACTGCCATACCTGAAGATATAATCAGGAAAAGTATAAGCAAGAAAGTACAGCTACAGGAGATGTTCCATTTATTCCACATGGTTGTTAATCATAACAGTCTAATTTTTGCTGAGACACTCACCTCACTTTCTCTCTTGACACGTATCAAAACTCTTTTCTGCATTCATGCACTATTATTAGCATTCTTGTTCTCATTTTCTTAAAGGATACATGCGTATCTTAGTTTGATGATTTACCATCATTTTAAAGCTATATGGAATTGTTGATTGCACATGGTTTTCTTTTACCACAATCTGCTGTTAGAACCATAATTCTAATACATTTTCTGATTTTAAAATTTTGGGAGCCTTCCCTTTTTAGGCGGAGGTTCATAATGGACATATCTATTGTTCTTGCAAGCATCGCGTCTCCTCATATGCGCTGTTTGACCGAGAAGGAAATACGAATGTTATTCCTTATGAAACCTCTGAAAATTTTCAAGCTACTGATAATATGAGTCAATCTTTACATCTACTTCGTACATTGTCACTCGAAAGTTACCAACTAAATGCAAATCGCCAACACAATGCAGGCACGCAACTCAAAATTTGATCGGTTTAATTAGTTTCTCTTTAATTCTATTTCTGAATCTTATTTTGATTAGTATTCTTGGTTTATTTAGTTGTTAGCTTATTATTTTTAAAGGAGCTCGAAGATGGAAAAGTTTGTGATATCCTCTGCAAGGTGAGCATTTTCTTCCTAAATGTGTCAGTATTGTTCCACATTGCATATTCTTCCTATTGTGTTAATATTATTTTTTTAACGTAAGTTATAAGCTCAAACTAAAGGAATTCATTTCTTGAACATGGCAAAGATTTTCCATGTTTGCAGAATTTCTGGTGCTGATGGGTTAATACTTTATCTATGGGACGGAACCGACGTCCCTCCTATAACTTTAAAATCAAAGTAAGTACTATTATAATTTCTCTTTTCACTTGAAATTTACACCTTTATTTATTTTCTGAACATTTGATTACAAGGCTTATTTAATATGCTTTAGTAATAATTAGCATGACAGATGTAAAACATTGAACTTGATATTATTAGCACGTGTTATTTTGGGTGGGATTGTGGTGTAATTAAATTTGCCCACCTTATTTGTTCATTTAAGCAAATGCTTGCTTCTCTTTAATAAAGATCAAATGGATGAACTAAAACTTTCATAACTTGTTGGAAGGTAATCTAATGGAGTATGCAAGTAGTTTAAGTACATAACAAGCAAAATAGATTTTCTGACATGCAACAAGTAGATAAGTCATTAAATTTGCAAATTAATTTTTTTCTTCAAGCAATATCAACCAATATTTGGTCTAGCAACTATATTTCATCATTTTTAGACCAAAAAACTTTGGGATACAGACATTGTTTTTGTTTTTACTATGTCCTTGTCATCTGTGTTCTTCATTGCAATTTTCATTTCGGCTCCCATTCTTTTCTCAATCGTCTTCTTTTTCTCTTCTTTTTTTTCTATGTACAGAGCAAGGCAACAATCTATTCTCTCCTATTATTTTGTCCATATCTCTTTAACTTTGTTTATTATTTATTCACGCTTCTTTTTTTAAAACAGCTTAAATACTGAAAAGGATAACTCGGCCCCATTACATCCTGAGCCATTGCTTCCGTCAAGAGAAATTTTAAGTTCATTTCCACGTATTGGCACCATGTTCAGAGTAACTGCACCGTGTCAGTTTGAACATATATTTAAGTTACCAGGCAAACCGTGGGTAAAATTTTGTAACATCACTTGTCAATTACGGTCAGAGATTTTGATAGGTGACATGGATCCCAGAAAAAGTAAAGTGTTTATTTTTTCTGATGAAAATGAAAATGTTCAGCATCGGGAAAGGTAAATTCTCTTTATTTAGTAGGTAATATTGAGTTTATTAATTTTGGATGTGACTTAGCTCTCCAACTCTGTATGTTGTCTATGTAGGATGTACAAGGAACGAACGGCTTCAAGCGTAGGACGAGTGCCTTTGACTTGCTCACTTCAGACTCCTCAAATTACTGGTTTATCTTCTAACTGATTTTCCCCCTTTTCCTATTGCCTTCTTGCATCTATGTTGAGAAATGTGGCACATCCATTTCTATGTTTTGCAAACATTATTTTTACCTTCAGTTATTGTATTTTTGAGTAATGAAGAGATAATGTCTTGGGAGAATCATAGCAAAGACATGTAGTACCTAACATTTCTCCATGAAAATTATTAAGTCTTCTAATTTTGTTATGTCTTCCCTATATTGCTGAGATATCACAATCCTTTGGGACTTCTTAAGCAGAGGCCTAATAGAAGGGAAAGTTATTTTATTTTGGATAATAACAAGTAAATAGAGCTGATATATCTAACTAGAAAAATTACAAAACATTGAGAAATCAGTTAAAACTGCTCCTTCTTATCCAATTATATTGATTTCTCTTGTGATTCTATGGATTTTCTCTGCAAGTAATTGTTCTTTATTATGCGCACAGTGCAGTGAAGATGTGTTAGTGCTCAAAAGAGATAGTTGAGTTTGTTCTTTACTAAAAGCAAGATGCAAAAGAGTTTTTCATTGACGTTCTACTTGGCGAACTTAGATTACATCCATATCTGTTCTACAATGTGAAACTTCCATCCCAAGAGAAAATTTACTATATTTTTCAGCTTTGCATCATTCAGACCAGATCTCCAAAAGTCATGCGCCTGACATTTTTTTACCTTTTATTAGAGGTGGGATTGATAAGAAGACCTTACTTAGAAAAGTAATTCTTAGTTAATATCTGCTAGTATATCTTCAACCTCGATGGTGATAGGGATATAGGTAACAACCATAAGCATGATGACTACAACCTTCTTTAACTGAAATAAATGTGCTCTCATGCCATACTTAAAGATAACAAGCCACAATGGCCTTTCAATTTGCACCTTTTAGCTGACATTTATATTCATATGAATATTAATTCACGTGCAATATCTCATTTATATTCATATGAATATTAATTCATGTGCAATATCTCTTAAAGGTCATTTATTGCTAATGATCAAACAGAACTTTCTGCATATTCCATTTGTTGTCGTGTTTTTCTATGAGAACATTAATGAGGAATCTCCTTGTGTTTTCCTTATGTTCCAAGGAAGTTTTAACAAGTCAGTTGACTGTATAAAATAATTATAACTATAGCATGTTTCACTTTTGCTTGCATTGTATTTGGAATGATCATTAGAATCTCAGATGTTTTTGAGTTTGCAGATTTATGAATTTACAATATCAATAAATTACTAATATACTTTTATGGATTGTTTAAACATTTCAGTGACCGACTACGACTACGAGACTGTTTCCTTTGCGACCTTGATGGAAACCATTCATCATGATAAGGTTTGGTAATCCAGTGCTTGACAAAAATTTTTCTTGTTTAATTTTGTTTCAAACTTTTTGCATATTGACAGAAAACGGAAATTCCCTGATTACCAAAACTAATAATTATTCTAAAAAATACTAAAGATAGTTCTGACAGAAGGATTAATATAATTGTCTTTTCTTACTCCAGTGAGTTTAGAAACATGGATTTGAAGTAATACTCATTGTTCTCTTTGCCCTTTAAATGCAGCAAATGTATTTTTGCAGAAGTACTAAACTAATTCTTGCCTATTCAATTCGAACTAAATGTTACCCCCAACTGATACTCTAATTGCTATGGTCTGTTAACAATTGCCAAGTGCATCCCATTTGATGCATGAATAACTCTCATTTTAACAGTGGATTACATTTGCACAGCCAGTAAAGAGGTCAAAATGTATGGTTAGAGTAGTAGCTGCTATACCTTGGCATAGTCAGGATCTTTTATCTGTCGTTGGAGTGTGTCGTGTTCGGCTTACCCTCGAAGATCCGACAGCTCGAATCCATGCTTATATTGCTGAACAAGATTGGGTAACTCATACATTGCATGAAAAGCTTTTAAGAAAAAACTCTTTTGGAACTATCTTTTTTAATGTTTATTTTGCTGATTGATAGGTAAAGTTTTTTGGGCTTAATGTGGAAGTTGATGCCCTAAACAGAAAGATGATGAAAATCCTAGGCATGCAAAATCTTTCCACTGAAGGAAACGAGGAAGTTTCCAGAAACCCGCCATGGATAAAGTGCATTTTGAGGAAGTATTATGCTGATAAAAATGATAAGTTGGGAACAATGAGGTTTCAGATATATGCAACAAGGCTGTTAGAGGATGCTCAAGGAGAAGGTGCTGCTCAAGAGGCTGTAACTGGGAGGGAGGTAATAGAGGGGATGGCTGATATGCCAATTATGATTGATGATTGATTGAAGATGGTTATGTTTTGCTATTTTGGAGATGTGTGGGTTTTTGTTGGTGTATAGGGAGGTTTAAGGGTTGCTACTGGAGGATTAGGGGGGAACAACAGTTTTGAATGTTATGTGAACTTGTGGGTAATGTCCCTTGCATACATAGTTAATGTAAATTGTGTATCTAGTAATCTCTGGTGTTATGGAAGATACTAAATATTTTGTATTTTGACATGCAAATCCCTGGTCCCAAAGTTAATTCTTTGAATCAAACTTCAGGCGACAAGGGAGGAATATATGGCTTCATTTTGTGAATATGTTTTTATGTTGAATTTGATCAATGCAGGCAGGTTTCTGTTATCAAACACTTGAGGTGTCAAATATATGAGAAACGAGGGGTTTATGTGGTTGCAGAATGGATTTCAAATCTTTCCTATAATTGCAAAGGCTGATGTTTATAGTCGGTGTGGTGATGTGGAACGTGGTTTTGGTTGAACGTTTTATTATTATTGTTATTATTTTTTTTCGTTTTGCAAGTTTAATTTCTTGTTTAAAAGAAATCACTATTTTCCCTTTGTCATTTAAACAATTTGCCCAATTTTCCTCCAGCATTTGCATCATCCTCACTATTGCTTTACAGGTAAGTATAGAATGTTATAGATTGCAGCTTATAAGATTTACGCAAATTGAGTATTATTTAAAATAAGACAAGTTTGAGATGAGATTTAATTTGATTTAGCATTGATTTCAGAAAAGGTTCTGGGCCTTCTTGAGTTCAGCCCTTTGGCATAATATGAGGATCTTCCCTTTTACAGAGAACAATTGCATGATATGGCGCTGATGGTTGAGAGACTTGAAAGTAGTAAACAGAAACTCTTACGGAGGTACCCATATGTTGCGTACAATTTTCATACTACTGCTTGCATGGTTAATTAATTTTTGGCAGATTGATTCAGTCTTCAGAGATAGAAAGGTTTTTTTGAAGAAAACTCCAGTGTGTCGTCTTCTTATCAAGGGACACTGGAGGGTCGCAGTGCAGTGGGAGAACCAGGTATGATATAAAGCCTGTAAATGATGACAATCACATGCAAACCTTACTGTTGTACCTCTTTATTTTTTGGAAAAAAAAATGCAACATGCTATTCAAATTTTTGGATATCGCATGCCTCAACTACGCAATAGTGATCGCTTTGACTAAAATTCCCTGTGTGGAGACGGCTTACAGACCAACTATGAGATTGCACCCTAAAACCTTACTTGAAAGCATTAACGTCTCTGGGAAATATGTCCTATTTACCTCTTTGGCTCTTTCTCGTGAAGTTTATATCTTTGGAATGTTACCTTTAACTTCATTTGGGTGTTTAAGGTCATGTCAACTAACCATTGCTTTCTCCCTGAAAAAGCAAAGATCATGCAAAAGATACCAACTCTGGCATTGTAAAACCTGGATCCTTAAAAATTATGTCTTATGAGAAAAGAAATATGCAGCCTTCCTCTGATTAGATCAGACGTTAGCTAATGACCGTACTATAGTACTGAAACCTTTGTTCCTTACCCTGTTCACCACTACTAATCATGGGTATGATTGAGCATGATAGGCTTCTTGTTTATTGTGAAATTCATGTCTTAAGGTAGCTTGACACGTTCACGAATTCTTTTACAACATTCACGTATTCTTTTACAGAGAAGCTGTAGCCTACCTTTGTGTTTTTCATTTATTTTTCTTTAAATATAACAACGCCATGTCATTGTTCATTTATTGTTATAAATAACATGTTTACAGGGAGTCATATTGTTTAGAAGGAGTGACTCCCTTCAACCAAGTATAATACTGATGCTTAATTGATGTGAAAATTTCAGCAGCTTTGTAATTGAGAACTTTAGATTTCGGATTATAACCCAAGTGGATTGTAGTCTGGAGTGTTTGGTAAATTTAGTAGCTTATAATCCATTTTCAATCGTAGAGTGTTTGGCAAATGGGTGAATTATAACATATCATTGTTGTAAAAATGACCAAAAAGGACATGGGGTTGGTGGTGAGTTACTAAAAGAGGCCTTGGATTTTGTGAAATCATAAGGGATATAATTGTCTTTAACTTGGTCAAACCTCATGGCTTATAATCCACCAAAAAAATAAGCTAGGGTACCCTAGCTTATGTTTTGGTGGATTATAAGTCAAAATAACCCACTTGCCAAACATCTCAAAGTGTGCTTATAAGCCACAAAAGTGGCAAAAGTGGCTTATAAGCCACTATGACCATTGCCAAACTTGCTCTAAGCCAAATATATTTTGTCTTAACTCTTAAGTTTAGGCCTTTTAATCTTGTGATTGGTTGTGGTTATTACAGCTTAGCATGCTATTGGACTCGGGAATTAAAATAACAATTAAAAAAATGGGACATTTTAAAGATTATTAGTCTGCATATTGTTTCCAGGCAATTGTTGCTGCCATATTTTCATATATATATATATATATATATATATATA
>JBAKGM010000365.1:41793887-41835729 GCA_037177215.1 Asparagus racemosus | reverse complement strand
TTTTCCATTTCCAGTGCATGCAGTCTAAACTGCCCAACATTCCCGGAAATCCGCGCTCTTCTCCTTTCCTTAGCAACTGTGCAATGTCACCCGTAGTGGGATACCTCAAATATTCATTTCCAAACACCTCTATAACTGCCCGACAAAACCTCTTCAAGCATTGGATTACGGTTGACTCACCAATCCTAATATATTCGTCGGTACTATCCGCCGAAGTTCCGTACGCTAACATGCGGTGCGCTGCTATTACTTTTTGTAAAGTCGATAATCCTAATACACCAAGACCATCTCTCTTCTGCACAAAGTAGTTGTCGTGTTCTTTTACTCCGTTGACAATGCGAAGGAATAGATCTCGTCGACATCGAAACCTTCTGCGAAAAAGAGCATCCCCATATGTGGGTTTCTCAGAAAAATAATCGTGCCAAAGTCGAGAGTTACCTTCTTCTCTTCCTCGATTGATCACCACATGACCAGGAATCGATCCTTTACGTTTTCTTTCTCTGCTCTCTTGAAGACGACGAGCCAATATTTTCTTCAAGACTTCATCTCGCTCCTCCTGCTCAGCCAGTTCATTCTCCCAGTCTTGAAAGCAAAGATCGAGGGTCTCTCCATCGGAGGAAGAAGAAGAGTGGTTCCAAGATGACCCTTCTCCAAAGCTCATATTTTATTGTATGAAGAGAAAAGAGTTGTGATATATTGAGTTTTGTATTTAGAGTTCATATATTTAAAGAGTTGTGAAAGATTCCCACCATCACCTCTCGTCGGGTGATGTTTCCAAGAGCCATGTCCAGTCATGTCAATATCGAGTCTCGTGCTTGTCTTCTTGCAATCACCAGATTCCCACCAACACTTGTGCTCGTCAGGAGACTTGTATTATAAATAATGGTAGCTTATCCCATACTTTTGTCCACCAATCTTTCTTCATCCACTATGACATTTGTTCGAGGAAAATCATTCAGTAACCAAGAAGATGTAGGTATTCAAACAACTCAAACATATTCAGTTTGGATGTAGGTATTCAAACAACTCAGATATTTCTATCAGCACCAGCCCGCGAACTTTTGACTTCTCTACTATTTTGAAGATGTGTTAGTTTTGTTATTGTTGGGAGATTCGTGAACTTTTGGGTGTTGCCATGTATTTATGTAGATTTTGTATCTAGGAATCTCATGGATGTTATGCAAATCCCTTGTCTCAAAGCTAATCTTTTGAATTAAAACTTTAGGAGACAAGGGAGGAATGTATCGCTTCATTTTACAAACATGTTTTTATGTTGAATTTGTCTGATGAATTCAGATTTCCGTTAACAAATTCTTGAGGAACCGGGGGGTCTAAATGGGGCCATAATGAACTTCAAATCTTGTTTATAATTACAAATGAGTGATGTTTATAGCTGATGCGGTGATAGGGGATAATGTTTTAATTGAACTCTATTCCGGCAAGTTTAATTTTATTTTTTAAACGAAAATCACAAATTTCCCTCATCGTATTTGAACATTTTGTCCAATTTTCCGGCAGCATTTGTATCATCCTCATTATTGCTTTACAGATTTGTATAGAATGGTACAGATTTGTTAATTTAAAAAGATTTAATTAGCAAATTTCAGCCATTTAGCCCGATATCAGAATCTCCTCTTTTCCCACGAGGAGATCCTCTTTTGGGTTTTGACCCCTATGATTTGTTAATTTCAAAGATTTGAGAGACTCACATGAAATAGTTGAAGAGTTGAGGGACTAATATACTAACTAACCCTAAAAAGAATGTGTAAAGACTAATGAGTGTGCACATCAAAGTCTTTCATCAGTATCCTTCTGTTCCCGCCCCTACTCACCCCGGCCCCTCCCCCCCCTCGCCCACCCCACTCCGCCCACCCCCGCCCAAAAAAAAAAAAACCCTAATTTTGAG
Source organism: Asparagus racemosus (assembly GCA_037177215.1). Taxonomy (NCBI): domain Eukaryota; kingdom Viridiplantae; phylum Streptophyta; class Magnoliopsida; order Asparagales; family Asparagaceae; genus Asparagus; species Asparagus racemosus. The sequence goes on along the minus strand of JBAKGM010000365.1, from coordinate 41,833,823 downwards.
AAAATGTCACAGCGTCTGAGCCCGTACACTCCAATTTCGGAGATCAAGAAGATGAAAGAAGGCTCTAGAGTTTTAATTAATTTGTTTGCGAAGATAGCCGAGGCTGGGATTCCGAGAATGACCAAGGGCATAGGAACTGGTATCTTCTCTTCTTACTTTGGAAACCCTAATTTATGATTATTTATTTATTTATTGTGAGTTTGTGGCCTTTTGGTTGCCCCAAAATTTGATCTTTTTAAGTTAACCCTAGTTCTCGAATACGTCAAGCTGTAGAATTTTGGTCTAAACAACATAAATTTCAGCATCGGAGCTGTAATCTTTGTTCTGTTTTGGGGGTTTTTAAAAGGTCAGATCTTTATGACTTGATTGTGAGGAGAAGTGAGCTTGTAGTTAATTGGGAGAATAGTTCTTCACTTCTTCAGTTGTGTTGGCGAGATAAACAGATTTTTTAAATTTTAGGATTTTTTTTCTGTACCAATGTTTAGCTATTTGGGATTTGTGATAAATTCAATCTTTGCTTGGTGGTTTTATGTAACATACATTTGAAAGTGAAGATCTGAGACTCTAAGCATTACGGAAAATGTTGAGATTTCTCTATGAGGAAGTTTCCTAAATGCTTGTCACTTTACCTTACATCTGGCATCTTAGTTTTTTTTACGTTTGTTATGTTAAAGTTAATTTTTTTTAAAGTTTTAATCCTCGACTGCATCTGAGTTCTTTGGTTGATCGTGTAGTAGTTAGTCAAGCCATCGCATGCGAGAAACTGGTTAGTAATAATAATGTTACATTCATTCAATAGTGTATTCATTCTATGATCAATGTTTACTTGGATAATTATTCCCTTTAATGATCATATTTCTATTAATTTGGCAATTGGATACTCCTCCACAGACTATTACATCGGCTTCAAGCTCGCTGACGACTCTTGTCAATTTGGAGTATCTATCACTATTTTTGCTCCGACCGTGGCAGATTTACCACGTATTCACTCAGTGGGAGACATAATTTGCCTTCATAACGTGGAGGTATCTTTTGTTCTTAAAAAGATACTTTGGGAAGTATTACAGTTTATTTTGGTCAATTTATAATTTTTAATCAATTTCTAGTGAGTTGAGCTTGTTGGGAACAGGGACTTGTGGGATTTAGAATGGCTTTTTCTCGTGGAGATTTATTGGTTCATTTTGAGATGCAAGATGGCATAGCATGTCGGAGCTTAATGTAGGGACGAAATGTGATTAATGAAATGTAGATGTGGAAACTACGTAGCATGTCAACAATAGAGAGAATCTAAGGCTCAATTCAGTTAGAACTGGAGTCTGTAAGGCAGCATCAGATAACAATCTCAAAAGGCTTAATGCAGGTTGATTATAAAAAGACCTTGAAATTAATGAAACACAATCTTTGCACTGGAGATTTCATGTTTTGGAGTGAGAACCTCTGCTACCTCATGTCAGGATAGATTTAGTTGTGGAACTTGAGTTAAATTTTGAAATTTAAGGATCTTAGTGGGGACAAGCACTATATCTTATTTCTGAAATTTAAGATTCTTCGATGAAACCTTAAGATGCTTGGTTTTGAGCAAAGGACGTAGCAATAGATCCAGGGTTTTGAAATGATTTGAGAGGATCTAAAGGGGAGAACCTAGTTGGTGGAGAGTCCCTTCAAGGATCACAAGTTTAAGAGCAGAAGCTACTTGCCATTGAAACCAAACTATAAAAGAAGGCTAATTGGTGGAAATCCTCCTTAAATTCTCACAACTGCTGATCATCACAGTCTGATTTTCTGAGAAATTCACCTTACTTTCTGCGTAACACCAGTGAAAACCCTTTTTCCACAGTTATTCATTATTAGTAGCATTCTTGTTGTCCTTTTCACAAAGGATACAAATGTGTATCGTTGTCTTAATTTGATGATTTACCATCAAGTTTTAAGCATTCCGAATAATTGATTCCACATGGTTTTCTCTTATCACCATCCATTTTTAGAACCTTAATTTTAATACATAAAGTTATGCCACATTCCATAATGAAGGATGCTACATGTTTGTATGAAAATGATTATATGTAAATTGCTTTGCATTCTCTAATTTTAATTTTTAGAATTTAAAATGTTGGGAGCATTCCTTTTTCAGGTGAAGGTTTATAAAGGAGAGAGTGGAGAGAGTACCTTTTGTTCCTTCAACAAACGTAAATCCTCATACGCGTTCTTTGACAAAGAAGGAAGTACGGGTGTTATTCCTTACAAAATCTCTGCAAATTTTCGAGCTACTAACTATGTGAGCAAATATTTAGATCAGCTACGGACATTTTCACTCGAACATTACCAACCAGATGCAAATCGTCAACAGGATGCAAGTAAACCTCTTTCTCTCTTTCCGCACATCAGGATAATATTCCATATGTATGTTGATCTATTTAATTGAGTATATAAGAAATATTCTTAGTGCACTGGTCTTGAAACCTTTGCTTATTTCCCTACATGTATATGGCATTTTCTATTTGTTACCGAAAAATTGTTCTCTTACTTTTGTTCTTATAAGTGTTTATTTTGTTTTGTGCATGCAATACTTTCGGAGAATATGTCAGCATGATTTTCTTGTCAGCACACAATGAATCATTTTGGAACATTCTTCTCTAGATTTTTTTTATTCTGCTCGTTGCCCTTTTTACTATCAAGTGACATGAAATCATTAGCACAACCGACGAAAACTTTTATGCAAAATATTGGGCGGGCTCCAAGTCCTTTTTCTTTGTTCAATATGTTGAGAACTACATCCTCAATCAGTTATGCATGATGTAGCAAAAGCTGTTCAATTAATATCCCTGAGCTTTTAGTTGTTTTTTGTTGGATATTGTCTTTATTGACAGATAAAATGCTTTGTGGTATAGTTTCTCTATATTTTCCACTCTTAGTTCTATTTTTGAATTCTATTTTGATTAGTATTCTTGGTTGGTTTAGTTGTTAGCTTATTACTTTTAAGGGAGCTTGAAGAAGGGAAAGTGTGTGATATCCTCTGCAAGGTGAGCATATTTTCCTCAAATGTGCTAATATTGTTCTTTTTGACTCAAGATATAAGCTCAAAATGAAGAATTTTTTTTTTCTTGGATATGGCAAAGGTTGTCCATGTTTGCAAAACTCCTAGCGGTGATGGGTTAATACTTTATCTATGGGATGGAACCGACACTCCTCCTGTAACTTTTAAATCAAAGTAAGTACTATTGTAATTTCTCTTACAATTAAATGTACACCTTTATTTATTTTATGAACATTTAATTACATGACTGATCTAATATGCATTATTAACAGTTAATATGACAGATGTAACCATCAAACTTGATATTATTGGTATGTGCCTTTTGGGTTTGAATAGTGGCGTAATTTACTATGCCCAACTTCTAGTAAGCACATTCATATCAGCAAATGCTTGCTTCTCTTTAATAAATTGGCAAATAAAGTTTTATCTCTATGGGATATCAATCATTTTCCGACCATAAAAATTTGGGATAAAGGCATTGTTATTGTTTTAGCTTATGTTCTTTTCATTTCTCTTATTCTTCTTTTTTAGTTTTCATCTCATTCTCTCTTTCTTTCCTTCAACTTTCTCTTGTTTGCGTCCTGTGTACAGAGGATAGCAATATCTATTGTCTCCTAGTATTTTGTCCATATCCTATTTAATCCTTTTTTTTGTTGCATTTACTAACCAGTCTTTTTTTGAAAACAGCCTAAATATTGAGGAGACTACGCCAACTCCTTTGCAACCTGAGCCATCGCCTTTGTCAAGTGAAATTTTAAGTTCATTTCCACGTGTCGGGACGGTCCTCAGAGTAATTGCACCAAATGATTTTGAGCATATATTTGATTTACCAGGTCATGAACAGTGGATAAAATTTTGTAATGTCACTTGTGGATTGCGGTCAGAAATTATGATAGGTGTCATGAACCCTGATAGTAAAGTCTTTATTTTGTCTGATGAGTATCAGAATGTAAAACATCGCGAGAGGTAAATTCTTTGCATTTAGTAGCTAACAATGGGTTTATTTTTTTGGACATGAAATACTTCTCTAGCTCTCTGTGTTGTGTATGTAGGATTTATAATGAACGGAAGGTGTCAGACTTAGGGCGAATCCCTTTGACATGCTCACTTCAGACTTCTCATGTTACTGGTTTACCTTTTTGATCCTTTTCTGTGTTTTGCAAATATAATTTTTACCTTCAGTTGCAGCATTATTGCATTTTCTTTAGTAATAAGGAGACGGTGTATTGGGAGAATCACAATTAAGACAATGTATTGAGAGAATCACAATTAAGACAAGTAACAACTAATATTTCTCCATGTAACTTGTAAACCCTCACCAATTTTCTCTTTTTACGACGTGAAACTTCCATCCCGAGAGAACCCGAGAGAAAATATGCTGTATTTTCAGCTTTGCATAAATTTAAGCATTCAGTTCAGATCTCTAAAAGTCATGTATTTGACTTTTGGAACATGTATACTTGGGCTTATGTTGGGACAACCGGGTAACATTTGTTAGCAACTTGTCTAATGGAAAGCTTATTTAGAAAAATGATTATTTAGTTCTGTCTAGTATATCTTCAACCTCAGTGATGATAGAATAACAACGATAAGCACGACGACCACAGCCATTGTTAACTGAAACAAATGTGTTGAGATATAATTAAATATAACAAGGCACAATGTCCTTTCAATCGGTACCTCTGATCCTCATCAATATGATAATGTTTGACAAATGATCTAAATTTCCTTGTATATGACAAGTATATTCATATTGAATATTAATTCATGTGCATTATCTCTTAAAAGTAGCCTTCATATTTACAATTCTTCTTCTTGTTGTAATTTTTTTGGGTCAATTTTTCGTTAACAAAAAGAATTTTCTGAAGATTTCATTTGTTGATGTGTTTTTGTACGAGAACAAGAAGGAGGAACCTTCTTGTCCCCCCCCCCCCCCCCCTATGTTGCAAGACAATTTAATAATTTAGTTAGCTGTATAAGATAATTATAACCATAGTTTCTTACCTTTCCTTGCATTGTATTTGAAATGTTTCTGTTTGCATATTTATGAATTTACTGTACCAGCTAACAGCTAATATACTTCTCTGAATTGTTTAAACATGTCAGCGACTGACTACGAGACTGTTCCATATTCGACCTTGATGGAATCCATTCATTCTGAGGTTGGCTGGTGCTTGGTAAACTTTGTCTTGTTTAATTTTGTCCATATGACAAGAAAGGGAATAATAAGAATACTGACAGTGAGCGTTACTCCAAAAGAAAAGCTAAGGATAGTTTGACAGAGGGATTACTATAATATTCCCATTTCATTTAATTGAAGAAAATGATATTTGTTATGAGGAAGAAACTGGAACAGGAAAGTACAATTCTAAAATATTAGTAGGAACCATGTGGATTTACATTTATTGAAGTGATCATTTAATGCAATCGCATATTTTGACTCTTCCAATCGACATACCGAAGTATTAAATAAAATGAATGTATTTGTACAGAAGTAGTAAATCATTCTTGCCTTTTGAGTCATTCAATTCAACTAAACTCTTTAGTAAATGCATGTAATATTGGATTGCATTTGAACAGGAACTACTGAGCTGTAAATGCATTGTTAGAGTAGTAGCATCCTTACCTTGGCACGGTGAACATCTACATTCTGTCAATAGATCCGTTCGTGCTCGATTAACACTTGAAGATCCAACAGCAAGACTTCATGCTTATATCTATGAAGGAGACTGGGTAACTCGATGCATTAGCAGTTGAAAAGTTTTTTTTTTTTTAATTTTAACTTAGGAATCTCTCTCTTTTTATGTTTGTATCTTGCTCTATGATAGGAACAATTTATTGGGCCTGACACGGGAGCTGAGGATATAACTAGAAAGATGATGAAACTGTTGGGCATCAGAAACCCTCCCGCAGAAGAAAACGAGATGGTTTTGAGGAATCCTCCTTGGGTTAAGTGTTGTTTGAGGAAGTTTCATCGCGATGAAAATGATAAATTCGGGACCATGAGGTTTCAAATATTTGGAACTAGGCTAATAGCGGATGCTGTTGATGACCAAGCTCAAGGGGAAGGCGGCGTTCAAGAGGAAGTAACAGAGGGGATGGCCGCCGATAGGCCAATTATCATTGACTGACGATGATATAGTTAAAATTTGTGTTTTGATATTTTGTTGGTGTATATATACACGGAGGTTTGAGGGTTCGGGAGTTTTTTGTGATGTAATTAAATACAGTTTAGAGAGGCACCTCGGAGTTGGAGGTGCGTCTCTTGGTTTGTAAATAACCTTTTTTTGGTAAATTAGCGCGAGAAATGCACCGCTTTGGAATCATTATTGTTGTGTTAGGCAGGTTATCAGGAAGTAATTGACATTAAAATGCTTGTTAGCTTTGTAGCTTTCGTGCTATTTTCTTGCTGGAGATGACCGGGTCAAATTGTGAATTGTCAGATATCGATGAAACAATTATAGTAAATAGTTAATAGCACTGATGTGGTTGTAAAGAACAGTCGACATCCCAACTTACGTAAATATCTCAGATTAGAGTTTTATATTAACTCTAACAAGAATGATTTCTTTGATCTCTCTAGGGGTTCAGAGAAAGACAGGGACAGTTAGTTGAAAGAGGCAGCGGCAATAAATCCTGATCGCAACGCACATGGAAACATTTACATGTGAGCACATTGATTTCCAACCAGCAAAAAGTCACCAAGAGTCTGTTTCATCTATGAAACAGACTAGAGCTGTTCAAAGTTGAAACAGTCCAAATACAATATTTCTATATGTTACCTACCTGCATTCAAATAGAGTTCCGAACACAAAATTGCCTCCCTCTCTCTCTCTCTCTCTCTCTCCATCATCACCCATGAAGAAACCTGTTCTTCTCTTCCTCCTCCTCCATCTATTTCTATCTGTTTCGACCTCAGCACCACAGAGCACCCTCTCAAAAGGGTCCTCTCTCTCTGTCGAGGACAACTCGGGCATTTTGCTCTCCCCGAACAAATCCTTCGCTTGTGGTTTCTACGAAGTTGGCGAGAATGCGTACGTCTTCTCTATCTGGTTCACTAGTTCAGTCAGCAAAACCGTCGCCTGGACTGCAAACCGAGATCACCCTGTGAACGGTCACGGGTCAAGCTTCACTTTTCAGAGCGATGGAAGCGTGATCCTAATGGATGTCGATGAAACAGTCGTCTGGAGCACCAACACAAGCTCAACTCAGGCCGAGATTTTGCGACTCTTGGACTCGGGGAATCTTGTTATTGACGACACAAATGGTAATACTCTGTGGCAAAGCTTTGATTCTCCTACTGATACTCTTCTGCCGACGCAGCCGATAACTAAAAACACGAAACTGGTATCTGCGACGGCTAGAGGATCGGTTTCTTCAGGATATTACAGCTTTCTTTTCGACAATAATAATGTCCTGACGATGATATACAATGGACCCGAGATTTCTAGCATCTACTGGCCTAACCCTGATTATACTGTGTTTCAGAATGGTAGGACATATTACAATAGCAGTAGATATGGAGTTCTTGATGAAAAGGGGCAGTTCTTAGCAAGTGATAGATTGGACTTCAATTCTTCTGATTTTGGTTCTGGTATTTTGAGGAGATTAACTCTGGATTATGATGGTAATCTTAGACTCTATAGCTTGAATGAGTCCCATAAAAGTTGGTTAATTACATGGGAAGCTTTTCCTCAGTTATGCTCGGTACATGGATTATGTGGTAAGAATGGGATTTGCTCTTACACGCAGTCGAAAACAGTGTGTTCTTGTCCTCCGGGCTTTGAGATGAGCAATCAACTGGATTGGAGAGAAGGTTGCAAGCCGAAATTCGACGCCATTTCCATTTGTGAGAAGCCTGAGAATTTGAGGTTTGTTGAGCTTCCTCATACTGATTTCTGGGGTTATGATCTCAATTTGAGCTCTCCTATATCACTGAAAGATTGTAAGAAGCTTTGTAAAGAGGATTGTTCATGTCAAGCCATAACTTATAAGGTGGGGAGTGGTGATTGTTATACAAAGAATGCACTTTTCAACGGGAGGTCGTCTCCAGACAATCCTGGCGACGTGTACATTAAAGTTTCGAAAAGTATGGAAACATCGGGATTGAGTATTTCCCAGGAGAATGAGCCTGACTGTAGTAAAGCAGAAGATATCATGCACTCATCACAGCAATATGAGAGCAGTGACGGGAAGACAAAATGGAATTATTTCTACTGGTTTTTAATGGCATTCGGCTTGACTGAATTCTTCTTCATTGCGTCAGGATGGTGGTTTGTGTTCAGGAGAGAACAGAAGCCTACATCACTAGAAGAAGGTTACAGAATGATATCAAGCCAATTCAAGAAATTCACATATAAAGAGCTTAAACGAGCGACAAAGAATTTCGAGGAGGAACTTGGAAGAGGAGGCTCGGGGACGGTATATAAAGGGGTCTTGGACGATAAGAGAGTAGTCGCTGTTAAAAAGTTAGAAGATGTGATCAAAGGAGAAGAGGAGTTTTGGGCTGAAGTCAGCGTGATAGGGAAAATATACCACATGAATCTCGTGAGGATGTGGGGATTCTGTTCAGAAGGTTCGCATAAACTCTTGGTTTATGAGCACGTACATAATGGGTCATTGGACAAGCATTTGTTCACTAACCATATCAGATGGCATGAAAGGTTCAAGATTGTGCTCGGGGTGGCAAAGGCGTTGGCGTATCTTCATCATGAGTGTTTAGAGTGGATTATTCATTGTGATGTGAAGCCTGAAAACATACTCTTAGACGATTGTTTTGAGCCGAAGATTGCTGATTTTGGATTAGCGAAGTTGACGAAGAGAGGTGGGGTTGGTTCGGATACTTCGCAGATACGGGGAACAAGGGGTTATATGGCGCCAGAGTGGACTTCGAATCTTCCAATAACTGCGAAGGCCGATGTCTACAGCTTCGGAGTGGTGATTCTTGAAGTAGTGTTGGGGAGTAGAGTTTCTGATGGGGAGCTGACAGGTTTTGTTAAGATGGTGAAGGTGAAATTGGAGAGGGGAGATGAATCTTGGGTTGAGGATTTTGTTGATGGGAGACTGAAAGGAGAGTTTAATTGTGAGCAGGCAGCTGTAATGGTGAAAATAGCAGTTTCTTGTTTGGAAGAGGAGAGGAGTAGGAGGCCTACTATGGATTCTGTAGCTCAGAAGTTGATGTTATGCGCTGAATAACATAGTTTTCCACGGAAAAGTGAGGGTTGTCTTTACTTAGGATTTGCTTGCATGGGTCTCAAGAATTTGGGTTGTTATGATTTATAAGTTGCATAGGGGTGTAACTAGGGTCATATCTAAGTTCTTTTCAACAAAAATTTGTACCATAAACAAAGGTTTGTTTATAGACTTTACATATAATTGACTTGTGTGAAGATAATACTTACTTTCACTTTCAGGAATTATTAAACCCACTGATTCACACTTTCCCAACATATTTACTTTCTATTACCAGCAAGTGTACAGAGAAATACCAATTCGAATACTTGCAGCATTACTCTAAGTTCGAAATATGTCCACGGTAGAAGTCTATTATTCCATCATCTGTGAATACCATTTTTTTTTTAGAATGTTAAAATTTTTACATATCATCTGTGAATAACATTTTTTTTAAATTTAAGAATGTTAAAATTGTTACCTATCAATGAGACGGTCCTTCGCTATATGACAACATTTTACCTTGCATCTACAGGAAATTCACCTGCAACTTAGAAGTTCACTAAACAAAATAAAACTATATTGTATCTCTGCAGGATGAAACACTTAGCTTCCTATGCTTCCTAGTGGTACTACAGACATGGAAAGAAATGGAGAGTTCATCAATCATTCTGATGGTCCCTTGGCCTGAAAAGTTCTCAAATGTGCGAGGAATTTATAAGTTATCGACATTGACAGAATCATTGTATGTACAACTGCAGCATAGTTTGAGACACACACACACACACACCAAGAGAATTAATCTGGCTCCCATCAAAAGATTTCGCCTCCCAAAAATATATTGATCAGTGATTTGAGTACACAAGGTAGATAATTTAAGCTGCGCCGACAACAATGGCACAAAATTCTTTTTCAGTCGGTTGGACAAGAGCTCTGTAACTCCACAATAATCTTCGAACTAACACCTCCATGAACCTAGGGACTGAAACAGGTCATGAAACAAGCATTTTACAAGACCTATTAGTTATAAAGCAAATAGCATGATGAACGGAAGAATTAGATACAGGAAATAAGAAACAAGAGCTAAATTCTGGCCAGCAAGAGGTATGTTATATCAAAATATAAGTATCTAGAGAGACAAAACTTCAATGGAGTAGCGTTATGTATGGTGTGCTCATGAAGACGATATCCAATGGTTGAGCATAATACATGCAGCTGTACATTCATAAACTACTGGATGACTTGATCCAAAAAGAATATATGGTGGTATAAACAAACAAATGTTTGCTGGTATCCAGTCCTCTATGCACTGTAGTATGGGAATGGTACAGATAGAAACCAAGTTTTTTCTATTTAATATCTGAATAAGATTTGATTATGCCTAAGGAAGTGAAAGTTCCATGAACTGACTTTAAAAAGAACAAAAATTGTGAATGCCAAAATCTGATAGGAAACTAGGTTTCAACCACATAGGACAAAACAGAAAAATAACAAAACTAGACAGACCTTAGCCAAAAACAGACATAGTAAAGCTGAAAAAGACACACGCACACGCACACGCGCACATCCAAAACACTAGGATCTTCAAAAGAAGGCAAACTGATCGAAAATCAAGTTAGATTCAGTGAAAACACCAAAGAAAACAAAATGGAAAAACACATGATTAGCAATGCATGTTCTTGGACAAGCAACACAAATCAATTTAGATTCAAACACAAAATAAGAGGCTCTCCTACATAAAAGAAATGCTTCAACAAGTCTCTTGATTGAACTATAAATAGGTGAATATTGGGATGTAACAGCAGTTCAAGAACCATTCAAACAAATCTTACCCGAGAAGTTGCATTGTTCTCTGAATTATGTTTCATTCTCCAAACATCTGACCAAAACGATAGATATGATTGTGATTTAATAATCTAAACTAGCATAGGTGATTCTGATAAAAAAAAAAGAGAATAATCTGCAGCCTAAGCCAAAGAATTGAGTAGTTTGGAAAAAGTGAAATCTAGTTTTATTGAAGCGAAATTGGTAAGACTAACTAACAAAAAGCACGCCAATCAAGAACACCATCAACAACCACGAATATGATATCACATCATCAAGAACCTGTAACAAAGGAATAGATTCTACTATAATATACAGATTCTAAAGATGGCATCAGTGAAGTGGAGCAAGAGATAACAGCCTTATCAGCAAGAAGAGATCATGATTTAAGTAACAAGGCAAATTTTCACTTGCTAACAACGAAAAATAATTTTTTTCATGATGGGCAGATTTGAGGATTTATGCTGTTGTTTAAACTTAAAACAATTGGGAATACAGTTCCATTCGACTGTGAGTTTGGGCACTCTAAGTTCAACTAACAGCATTTGAGTTCAATTAGCACATGAGATAGCATGGAACGTAGTGTTTAAAATATTGAATATTCTTGACTGTTTGCATGATATATTAAGATAAATATACAGCATGTGTCAATAAATATGATTAAATTTGCACGGTGAAAGTTTTATTTGAATGTCAAGAAAATGTCAACACTTACTTAATCATAACTTATATGTTTCCGTTTAGAGAGCCCCACACACTTAGTGATACTGAAGGCATTCAAGTACTCCCATAGAGGATATGCATGAAGCGTTCACCAAAGGCAAGTAAAATTGCTGGCAGCTAGTTTGGCAAATATTTCATGAGAATGTAGCACATAATGATAGCAATCCAACATATTGAGAAATTTTATTTTTAAAAAATGGCAACAGCTTGCATCATAATAATGTAAGGAGCTAAGAGCCAAAGGAACAAAGAGGTTATCTAACCTTGGGAAGGGTAAGAAGACAAAAGTTTATCATAATCATATTTTTGTCGACATCATAAATTTTGGCTTCTTTTCTGCAGGCTTTAGAATTTGAAAGGAGCACATCAAGGTTTCATCAACACTCATCATAGCACCAGCATTATCAAATTCACCACAGTAATTGGGTGCTGAGAATACAGTGACAAGTTGTCTATCTGCAAAGAACTCATAACCATCCTCTACAACCTACAATTTTTCAAAAATTAATGTTAAACAAGACCCAGGCTAATCCAACAAGTTCAAAACAAGTAAGAACAGTTTTTAACCTGGTGTGCACGACAGACAAGATCTAGATCATGCTTTGTCAAGAATTCAGCAACTTTATCAGGACCAAAAGTGTACGAAACCCCTCTATCATTCATTCCCCATCCTTGAATTTCTCTACCAGGATCGGACCAAAGCAGGTCACACAATAAACCAGTATCAGGGACATCGGTAGGACGTGGCAAGCTTTTAATCTGGTCCAGGTTCGACAAATCTGGGGAAAGGCCGCCATGCATGCTTAATATTTTGTCATCTATAAGAGCAGCTACAGGTAGACAGTTAAAGCAATCAGTGAACACCTTCCATAGTCTCACGTTAAACCGACGCTTACATTCATCATAAAATCCATATATCCTGTTTATAGAAGCGCACTCATGATTTCCTCTCAGAAGGAAAAAGTTCTCGGGGTATTTGATCTTATAAGCAAGAAGAAGGCATATGGTTTCCAAGCTTTGTTTTCCTCGATCCACATAATCACCCAAGAATAAATAGTTGGCATCAGGAGGGAAACCTCCATATTCGAAAAGCCTTAAAAGGTCACTGTATTGACCATGAATATCACCTGAAAATCCAGATAGAAAAAATGAGACAAACCGGAAACGACAATTTGAACACGAGAATTATTACCGCCAAGCACAAAATAGATAGATATGAGCAATTCAATCAATATTTTACAACAAAAATGGCATAGAAAATCAAAAGAAGCTTAATATATACGTATCCTCTAAACAAAAGTGAGCCAGCTAATTTATTCAACAACAGCCAGTGTGTAGCGGGAATATAATCGAAAGAATCAGCCACAAGAAGCCCAAAGCTAATCTTTTGCGAGCCATGTTGTAGGATGTGAGCATTAGAACAGGCGCAATATTTGCCTATATTGTATTCTTTTTTTCATTTTTTTTGGCAATAACGGTAGCAATTAATCAAAATTTGTACACCACTGACAGAGAAGACAAAGCAAGTCAGAGCTATCACGAGATGCCATCCGATAACAAACACATATTTCAACTAAAGGTGTCTATTTCTGCAAGCTTAGTACAGTATCAAAATCAAATCAGTAACAGAACGCAGCCGAGCGCGCAAAATAATTGCTTTCTTTTCCCAGAGATGGGGTCTAAATTTTAGGGCAAAAGAGAAGAAGGGCGTAGAAGTATGAAAAGGGACCGAGAGGGATCAGACCGCAGATCTTGATCGGGGCCTCGAGCTCGAGGAGATTGGGCTGCTGGAGGAAGATCTCCTTCGAGGCGACGCAGAGCTGGCGGATCTCGGCCTCCGACATCTGCACTTGCTTCCCGGGCCTCGCCGATCGAACCTCGAGAAGCCTGCTGATGATGTCGTCGAGCAAAGCAGGATCGATCGCTTGCGCTTGCACCGCCGCCATGGCAGCAGCCGAATGGATATCGATCGACCGACCGACCGACCGAGGGGATCGCAAACCCTAGGTTAGTAGAGGAAGAGGAAGAGACAGGAGGGGGACGCGGTTTTGTTTTTATTTTATTAGTCTCTCTCTCTCCTTACTAGCGTCATTTATGCATTTTGCTCCTCGTGATAATTTGTTATTATCTTTTTGTTGAGTCGTCTCCTCTTCTTGTCTGTTGACGTGGGGTGTAAATTTTGAGGAGTGACGAGCGTTTGCAGGCGGAGATGCCAACATTTTATGGATTTGTTTAATTTATTTTATTAATCAACCTAATCCAATTACGCGGAAGATAAACTAATGGCTCGAGCAAATTTGTCTCTGTTTTTTTTTTTTTTATCAAATAAAATTTCGTCTATAGCTTCGGAACATTGGCAAAATATATGCATCTATGTGAAACTTTTTTGTGGTAAGTTTTACGTACTTGAAAGTTTAGAGCCACAAGTCAATAGGTTACAAAGGAGAGAGAAAGATCTTAACAGCTTTCATCACATCCTTTTCATTCTACGTAAACTCAGGAAACTGGGAAAAATTATAAGCGCGGTGAAACTTATCATGACTAGAGAATGTGAAGCTGAACGGTTGTCAACATGAGTCAAGTTTATCAAACTCTGCAGAGAAATATCATTTTCGTTCAAAATATACTAGCCAAAGATATGCACATACAACACATGATTACAAATATCCAACATGACACCCATGGGGTTCTCTTGGCGGGCTGCGGGTGATCGAACACAGGATCAAATCTGTTGGAGGCCACAAGCTTGCCAAGTTTCCATGTTTCAAATAATAAAAATAAAAGAAGAAAGTTTTAAACCTGACATATAATCTGCATATTGCCGCCTGCTCCATGAAGATATTGAGAAACTGTGATGCTGGCAACACATCATCATGCATGCATCTACTACAGATAATGGACTCCAAAAGGAGTTGTGTTCTCAAATAAGAAGTACATCAGCAACAAAAGAAACCAATTTTGTCCTGTATGAAAGACAATTAAATGTCACATACAGGAGAATGGCAGCAAACCTAGCTCAGCGGAAAAATCTAGGTTACATGAATGCGTTACACTTTTGAGATTGATGGTTTCTACCTATACAAGACATGAGAATACGTTACTGGCAGCAGCCACAAAACTTGCCACCATATAAAAACTCACTGAAACAACAAAGTTGTCCTATTCATCTAAACGCGGTGAACAAGGAAAATATCCTAACATTGATCAGCGAAGCCGGACAAGCAGGATTTGAGTATCTCATATGTCATGAAAACAATACCAACACCAGGGACAACTTTATAGTATTCAGGCAAGATTCCCCTGTACAGACCGCGAAAGCCTTCGTATTTGATTATGTGGCCAAACGCACCAAATAAACCCGAGTTGTAGACCCGAGCTCTTCCAGCAGCACCTTCCAACTGCATTCGTCGCCTCACAAGATCCAATGGGAATGTCACTGAGAAATATAGATCAGAAGTCAGCATGATAGTTTTTAAAAATAAAAGTACCCGTAGCATTTTTATCCTACACGACCTGATGAGAACCAAGCTCACATGAACTTCTTAGTTCTTAGGTTCATTATCAATCAAACAAAAGTTAATATAATACAAAGGGTAAGTTTCAGAGACCCCCCTTGAACTTCGAAGCGCTTTCCACGAAACCCACTGAACTTTGTTTATTCCACTAAACTCCCATGAACTTTGGGCTGTCTCACATAACCCCTCTAAACTTTCAACATTTCCTCACGGATCCCTACCTGTAGATGGCAAATAACTAAAAGGTCTTTAAGATAGAGAAAAAACCCCAAATTAATCATTCACCATTTACAAGCAACGGACCCCACCTCCCACCACTAGGGAAGTTTCTCTCTCAAAACATGATATTTGGACACCCGTGTTCTATGACTCCGATACTTCTAATATAATAATATGGACCAAAGAGAGGAAATATTTAAGGAAAAAAAATTATGAAAGAATCTACTAAGAGAATGATAGAATTGGTGTTAACAAGTGTGTTGTGATTTCATGGCCATCCAAACCCACGTCATATATTAGTGATCCAACGCCTAGAGGAGAGATTAAATCCGTATCATATTTAACATATTAAGCCTATGCAGTTCATTTATCACAATTTCAGTTACATACCAGTTGATGCCGCAATGCCAGAAAGACTTCCACAAGTTAAGCTAACCAGGACTGCAGAATCATGTGGCCTGTCAACCAAAGAATCAAAACTCACATGTTAATTGCAACTATATGATGAAAATAAGTCAATCCTCAGCAATAAGGAACATGGATACCTTAATAGAAGAACTGTCATTTACCTTTCGAATTGCCAAAAGGATCTCAGAGTCTCATAAACAGAGAAGCTAATTGCTATACTGGGTCCAACACCCTACGGTTTTCCAGACATAAATGTCAACAAAGATACATAACAGGAAAAGACTAGCTGTATTGACTCTGAACTCTACCAGTAGTGTTGCTCCAAGACCTTTATACAATCCTCTGATACCCTCATCTCTGGAAATGGAATAGAGTGCATGTGAAATACCTCTATAGTATATTTTATTAGTCTGCAAAATTCAGATCATATGAGATCAGGCGTGCAATCAAAGATGACGTTACAGAAGCAAGAGTCAATAATCCAATCCAAGCCCTCAGATTTTACATTTGTGAAACGTAAAGGTTAGATCCAACATAAGCAGTATGATTCAAAGGTAGTTCCATTTTCATATTGGACATGGATGATCCAAACCAGAATTCTAAAACAAATATATACTAGGTTCATCTAACAAGCTCTCTATGAGGTAATCGTACTTGTAGATATTTTCATTGTTGATAAAATTACTGGATATAGTTGAAACCATGTAAATTCTTTGTAAAATAATTTGATGACTGAGCGAATGTGAACATGTTACTCCTATGTGGTTGTTGCCTAATGATTTTTTTTAGTGCGCGTTTATTAAGGTTTATGGAGAATGCCAAAAGCATGTGCCAATTTACTATTGCCCGTCAACAAAACTGATCTTTCCTTCTTCTTTTTTATTTAAATTATATACGGAGAGAGGATGGGGTTCCAAACAATCTTTCCATTAAAAGGTAAATAATTGTTTCGTTAATTTAGAGCCTAAATGTACAAGCACAGCAATGTGTAGCACCAATTTTTTGGTGTTGGCTGCCAAATTTTCTTTGCCAAATTTTCTTGGTATATCTCTTAACTCAATATTGATACTAACATAAGGTATTAATCAAATACTAGTTATGATGTCATGGCACTACACCCAAGCATGAATATCCAGAAAAATTAAGTGCGTCAAAGGATACAGGAAGATCTATGAAATTATGCAAATCTGAAATGGTATGTCTTCCAATGCAAGATTTTGGAGAATGATATATGCTTTTAAATTTAACAAATACGTATATGCACTGAGTACCAGCAATTAACCTGATAACTCTTTGTTACTAACGAAAAAGGAGTCACTTCAATAGTGGTGCTGGATGTAGGGGAGGCACAGTTGTGTCAACCCTACAATGAGCATTAAACAAATGAGAACAAACTAGGTAAGTAGGTAATAAAGATATTAAACAAGACTATTTCAATAAAAGAAGCAGCTTGACAAACCAACTATGGGGCCATATGTCGTAATCAGTTTGTTGCAATGAGTTTAAGGTACTGTAAATCACAATATGAAATTCAAGGTTACCAAGAAACTAGTTTAAGAATACAATGGCATCACATAGTTTGTTACTATAACTAAAACAATTCTGGAATACAGACATGTAAAGAATTTGTAGCCGAATGTCACATCCCTTCATTATATAATTAATTAACATTTATGTTGGTTTGGAGTGTGACACGTATGTGTGTGTACATAAAAATATGTGCGTATTCTTGTGTGTTTGCATGGGTGGGTGGCGATGTGTGTGTGCATAGAGAGAGATCTACACTGACAGAAGAAAGGAATGCGTGTAAATTTTGAGCTATTTTAAGATTCCATGTGTACCAAAAATCTAGCAATAATGTTTTAATTGTATATCCTAGATAAGCAGCGGGCCGTCATACACTAAAGAAGACTCGTGAAAGGTAACGATACACAACGAAATTCACCATATGCCGAGAAATCAATAAAAGAAAAAGTTACAGTTCTGAAGACAGACATATGAGTGACACCACCCATAACAGATATTCATTACAAGTTTCAAACAAATAATGAGAAAAATAACCATGGGAAAGCATAAACATCCGGTGCATAAATAAATTGAAACAATCAAATAGCCTTAACCTATCATGGAAAAATGATGAGATCACCTGAGCCGCAAGACGTGTTCTCACAAGGTCCAATGGATATGTGAGTGATGCAGCTGTTATTCCTGCAAGACCACCGCCTACCAATCGCACACCGACATCCGCGCTTACGTAATCCTTATGCCTGTCAAATCCTGGTACCAGTTGTAACAGCTGCAAGAAATACCCAGTTCTGAAAATTAGTAAGAAGTTCAACACAGTAGATATCTGGCTAAAACTTTTCAATATTCTTACAATTTTGTAGCGTTCGTAAGCATAAAAGCTGATGGAAGAGTAAGGCAATCGATGAGCAATTGTAACCAAGTTTCCTCTCCAGAAAGCCCTAAACCCTTCTTCACAAGCAATTCGGGAAGCCTCGCGCCATATACTAGCATTTCTTAGAGCCACAACATCGGTGTGCATACCTTGCACCTAAAGAAGATGAGTAATCAGGTCATTAATCTATCTTTAAAAGACTATGACTGAAATATCCATTAACCAATTGCAATTAATCATCCAATTTTGAATAAGATGACACCCAAAACAGTATTTTCCCCAGAAAAAAACAACTGACTCTTTCCTTATCAATCTAATACAAAGTAGAGAGCAGTGCATTTTCAGGCTTATGATTGAGACCTAGGCGTTAATCACCAAGAACGAATCTTTATACCTGAAAGAGGATGGTGAGGCGAGCGAGCGGAGCAGTGCAAGTTTTGCTCACAGCTCCGGCGACTCCTCCGGCCAAGAGATTGGTAATCGTCCCCATCTGAGCCTGTTGCTGATTGCGCGTCGAGTATTTAAGACTGCCGCCGCCACCATGGACGGAGCTCAGAGCCCTATCGCCGACTGTTGCCTCCGTCTGCATCGCGTTTTGTGAGTTCCTACCCTCGATTCCTCGGAGGCTCTTGAAACCCTAGCTCAAACGCTAAGGCTCGATTTTTTTGGATATTCGGTACGTTGTCTCGCGGGAACTTTTTACGTGTCGTCGATGGGAGATGTTAAGGGCGCGGATTGAGAGCACGGTAGGGAACGATGAGCTGTGCGCGAGGCACCGTAACGGAGCGAATTATGGAGCGAGAATGTAAGCGCACATTAGAGAGAATATTCTTTTTGTCTTGTTTGAAATATTCTCGAATAAATATACAAATATCCAAGCATTTTAGACTCATTGCTTAAAAGTTGAATGGATTTTGTTTTTCCCCAGCGTTACTAGCTCTTTTTGTCTTTATTAGCACATTTTGAAAATGATTGTATTTTTTTTTCTTATGAGAAAAATGACTGTATTTGGATACAGGAGAGTTGGATAATATCTAGCGAAATGTAATTCTAGTTTAAAACTAGTTACCTTGGTTATAATGAAGAGAGAGAACTTAGCAATTTTTATCATAATCTGCATCGCGCCAGCAACAATATGGTGGTAGAAATATTATATAAGATCATATGGTAGACTGACGCCGGTCACCTATAGCCAGATTATTGATTCCAAATATCAACTAATGACATGCATGATGAAAAAAAACTGATCTTTGTTTAATTGGTGTAATTATTTGGTCATTGATACTACAAATTGTCACAAAACCATAATCACAATCACCATTCCTTATACTAACTTAGACGGCCTACATCGTTCTTTTAGAATCACCAAGAAAGCTTACAGGAAAAATAAGTCACTATTTCTAGCGAATACAATCAACCTAAAAATTACACCAAGCAAAGAGAAAGTACCTGCAATGACCGACCTTTGCAGAAAATCCCCAATATATTTTGGGTAAATTGCACTCAACCCCCAAAAGCTTTCGAAATGCCTTTTAATATTGTTTCGGGTTCTAGTTTATGGGGGTTATCTGCACTCAACCCCCAAAGAGAAAGTACCATGAATCCATCTTATAAACAGAAATATGTGGAAAGTATTAACTTTAGATACATCCAAATCAAACACAAATAAAGGGTCAAAGGAACAAGACAATAATATTTAGAGCAAGGCCTTCTGTATTTATGAACATTTTGTCTTTGGCTTGGGATTGGATATCGTTCGAAGAAAACAGACAGGATTTTCTCTACTTGGTGAAGTAGCATACGTTGTCTGCTTATGTTTATATTTTCTAGCTCCTTTTTTTGTAGATCTTCGAATATAAAGGTCACATTTTAATGAAAGTTTTGTGGACAACAAGCTTGTTATGCAGAAACTCCGCGCGTATTGAGACAACATTCATCAGTTCCTTTTCGAGCCATGAGTACTGAGTACATGCTCACAAATTGAATCACATTTCGATAAACAAATCCAATGATTCTGAATGTATAGAGTTTGTTCTGGTTGAATTTACATGTCTCGCATTCCCCTGCGATCCTCCCTGCATCAATACTTTCCTGAATTCAAACCTGTTTTTTCCCCCTCTCAATACTTTCCTGAATTCAAACCTGTTTTTTCCCCCTCTCCATGTCAACCGATGATCTTTTGCTGGTTTTATATGTTCTGTTCACGCTGCAGGTAACCAACTTGGTTGGTCAACAGCTTGGTGACAGTAATAGACCAATGTGAAACATGTACTACATGCGGCGAGCTCATTGTACTGAATACTCAATTAAGTAAAACTTTTCTATTGAGCAAATCTTGCGGCGAGCTCATTGTACTGAATACTCAATTAAGTAAAACTTTTCTATTGAGCAAATCTTATCTCCTGTGTCATTAAGCACATTATGTACAAATCTGGGAATGTCTTTATCGAAGCGACCTGGTTGTTTGACCAAGAACGAAAGAATATCAGCCAACTTAAACCAGCCTATAAAGAGACATAACTGAATTTGCACCAACTTGGTCAGTAAAGAATTTTAGAGAACCTGCTTCTATTCAAATATCAGTGTATTTCACTATTTGGCCTTACATAACTTTGCAAGATCATATCAACACCACCAAAAGAACAGGCAATAAGATGACTTGGATTAAATTGGAATTAGATACATGGGAACACCAAAAGAGAGAAATGGAGACAGACAATATTAAAGCTTTATAATTCAGTTTCTACTGTTCCATTTGGTTTCGAGACTAGTTCCCTCTTTGAGAATTTCTTGAGCATCTCTGTCCATACCGAGACTTGAGAGTGAAGCTGCTTGGAGATAATATGCAGTAGGCCACTCAGGTGATATGACCTGTGCTTCCATTGCGTCACCTAAAGCTTCTTGTGACATATCATTCATCAAGTAGCATAAACATCGCCGTGCAAATACAGTTGGAGATATCATAGTTCCACAATCAATAAACTGCGGACAGAAAATAAAAAACACCAATCAGTTTCCTTTCAATATTTGAAAAGCTCATCATAACATGGGAGAAAAATGCCTAGGTTCTACTGTTGCAAGCTGCAGGTTCTGGTTTTATCCCGATCTTAACTCATTCTGAGATACTTTCACCAACCTGCGTATAATAATCAATTGCAGTTCCGAAGTCTTTCGCTCGAAAAGCACTATCTCCATGCTTCTTAGAGTTCAAAGTGTCCTGCATCTGGCTGGTCCACATCTGGAATGATAGCTGCACATGAACAATAACTGAAACATAAATTCTTATACTTCCAAGAAAGGAAAGAAGGTTGAAACTGACAAATGTGTTGCCAATCCTTGTACAAGAACTACGTAAATTACCAGTTGAGAACAACTTCAACCACATGAGATCTAAATGGATATGTGGAATTTCACGATTGTATAAAGTGTTAGGTGCAGAAATGCAGTATCTAATATAACTGATATAGGATACAGGAAACAGTCCTTCAGAATTTCCTAGTGCTTATTAGGTGGAGGCAGAACTATTCAAGTACACAATTTGATGACTGCATGATTGATTCCGAGACTATTTCACAGATGAACACCTTGGAATCACACAGACACACATGACAGGTATAAGAATGCACACACGGGCACACAAACACAAATATGCAAGCACCTGGAGACGCAACCAAATGAAACAAAGTAAGAAGATGGTCTTTTTCTTTTTTCTTTTTTCCTTTTTTTACCTCATTGGCTATTCCCTCGTCATCCTTGTATCCAACTTTCTCTAATATTTCATGTATAGCTGTGAGGTCCCCTCTGGAACAAGCTTCGCCAAGAGGAGATAATGGTTTTTGTTGCAATGAAGCTGAGGACTCACGAGGAATGCCCATCAATATATATGATGGTACCTAAAAAAAGACATCAAAAACATGTTAACAACAAAATCTGCAAAAAGATATCAAACTTCAAAACAAGATATCCTAATGCCAAGAGGATCTGAATGGAAATGCTCGAGCGGATGGTAAAAGAGAAAAAATGATCAGGGAGAATTTGTCATATTGGTTAGAAGCATTTCTTGATTCAATTTTTATTTTTGAAAGGAAAAAAGTCTAATGTTACAACAGGAAGGTACATCTAATTGGGTTCAGGTACTGTGTATCAGAGTTATTAAGCCCTTGCAATAGACTTGCATAAAAAGAGAAGTGCGTGAAAACATTACCCAAATTACACTTCATCAGACCAAGAAACTCAAAAGATGCAGCATAAAAGACTACTTAGATGTTAATCAAATGAAGGGTAAAAGAGGTAACAATTCCACAATTGCCAGTGGAACGTCTTCAAATTTACTATAAACTAAAAGTAAGCTTTAAAACAAGATACCCAAAAAATAAATAAAGAAAAAGAGTACTTAATGAATTTTACCTCAGCTTCTTTTTGAAGTGATGTAAGGGCAGTGACCAGCGATTTCACATTTGGCCTCTCACGTGCTTCAAATTGCAAGCATCGAGAAGCTAACCTAACCAACTCAGTTCCATCATCATTTGAGAAATGGCCTTCCAGACAGGAATCCAGCAGCATTTGAAAATTTTTACCGCGTATTAGGTCAAGTGCCTGTCGCAAAAGGATTCATGTGAACATGAAAAAGACGGAAGTAAAGCTACTCCAACCTTTAGATACATGATACTGAAAGTTGAATGAAATATTATTATAGTCGCAAAGTATCCTAACATTGTTTGATACAACAGTAATAATTGTTAGTAATATTTACATACAAACCTCCAGATGGTCTCCCTGCGCGCGCGCATGTGTGTAGCACTATGATTTGTGGAGGACATGGTGCAAAAACTAAGTTGGACCCACTATCAATTGCAAAAATAAGACAAACCCAACCCGTTTGTTAATTGGGTCCAAGCATTTTATGTGTTACCGTGCAAGGAGACAAGTTAAGTGCCTTTATAACCATGTGATACATATGACAAATAAAAAAAATTTAAAAGCCTTAAGTATAACATGTTTAGTCTCTAAAGGTGCGATTCAAAGGAAGCAATGTCTAGATACAACACTCATCTTTTGGCCCCATAAGGAACATGCACAAGCATAAGTAACAACTCCGTGTATATATATATCATATTACTTTTCTGTGTAAAACTTACATGACTAGGAGGAATGTGCTTCCCACTAAGAAGGTCAAGCAATAGAGTGCCAAAGCTGTACACCACACTCTCCTGTGTCACTCTTCCTGCAAAATTGATGCAACAAGAAACCAATATGGTTTTATATATTTGAGGTCTTACCAATAAATCTAAGCTTCTACACATGGTAGCACAACCTCACTACTTAGAACTGAGTTTACATAGAAAATTAGGAAAGAATTAATAAAGCCACTTGCATGGGGAAAATAAGGGCTAGCACATATAAAGGGAGCAACATCCTATTCCTTCTCTATATATGGAAAGTAAAAGGAAAACACATGTAACTTCACGATTGTTTTTCCATTTCTCACAATAAACAAAAATCCATGGACTCTTACAAGGCCATTTTTCCGGGGCATGTGGAAAGAACACAAGAGGTCTCCCACCAAACTACAAGAGATTGGCAGCTGTTGATATCTATTACATCAGAACTATAATAATGACTAAGGTTTCATAACATATTCCTGCCGGGCAAATGAACAAAGAGCTAGCACTTTAGTGAAGAAATCAAACATAGCTGACAAACAACCATTCAAATTCACTACTATGGCCTTCTGAAAATATACCTGTCCTGAGATATTCCGGAGGTGTAAATGCCAGATTAGTACTATAGCTCTTCCCATCTCTGCTATTCTTCATCAGACCGAAACAAGACAACCTCGGATTTCCATCCTACAAAAATAACTCCATGCTATCAAAAACCTACATCCTTTAAAAAAAGAACAGCTCTAATCAACAGCCTTAGAACAAAACAAAAATATTACCATATCAAAGAGAACTCTGTAGGCATTGAGATCATGATACAACGCCCGGCCTTTACTCCCACAGTACTCCAGCGCCTGTGCCAGGTACAATGCCACCCTTATCCTCATCGCCCAACTCATGGGCTGTGTATCCCCTGCTCCAGTTTCACACGAAAATCCCCCATCAAAACAATATCAACAAATTCCATAAACTCAAAAACAATCAAGCTTCCCAGAAGTCTGTTCATTTATGTCTACAGAGTTCCTCAAAATCCAATGACAACCACAAGAAGAAAGCCCTTTATCCCAAATTTTTCGGGTATGCTACATGAATCTTATTTTTCCATTTAGTTCAATTATTTTGGTTTTCTCCTACTTTTAGTTAACTGTTAATTGTATCCTTGTAATTGCCCCCATTAACTACAAACTTACCATTTCTACTAACTAGTGCATTTAGTGTTCTCCGTAGTTCATAAATTAAATATGATATGATTCCGTACTAAAAATGGAAATCTAGCCACTTACAGTGGAAAAGATGCTTGGCTAGGGTTTCATGAGGCATAAACTCAGCAACAAGAAGCCTCTCATCTCTCTCGCAGCAACACCCTATTAGATTCGCCAGCCTCTCGCTCCTCAGTTGACCAACCGATCTCGCCTCCTCCTGCATCACCAACTCATCATCAGATCAACAACCGAAAAAAAACACCCCCGAAGAAGGGAAAAAAAAGGGAGAAAATGGACGGACGAGAAATTGACGAGAATCCGGCCACGCCGACTTGTTGAATCTCTTCACGGCGACAATGCGGCCGCCGTCAAAGAGCTGAGCTTTGTAAACCACGTTCGGAGCCTTCTCTCCGTGCTCGGAGACGATATTTTCCGGCGAGAAATTGTCGGTGGCCGATCTGAGCTCATCGAGGCTGAACTCGGCAAATTGCGGGAGAGCGTTACGATCAGATTTCCCCCCATTTTCTACAAAAACCGAATTAAAAAAAAACAAACTTCAGGCAAAAATGAAGGAAATTAAAAGGGGAAAGCGGCGAATCGATCGATGAAGCACCGTAATCGTCGGATTCGAGGACTGAAGAGCTCCTCAAGTGATGTGATCCCCACCAGCAGATGGAGAATCTTGAGCAACGACCTCCCATTGTTTTTTTATCTCAGCTTCTTCTTCCTCCTCCTCCTCTTCAAGACTTTTTTAGTAGCAGAGTGAAGTGACGAGTGAAGTTATAGATCCAAGATTTTCCCCCTGTTTTTTCCTTTCTTTTTAAATTTTTTAATCAACTTTTTATATAATTTATCGCACAGACTGTCATGTTTTCTCTTCCCCCTTTTATGCTACAAATCTCGAACGCCTTTTTTATTTAACTTTTGAGTTGAGTTTTCTCCCTTTTTTTTTTTTATAGAATTTTCTTTTTCTATCTTAAATATTTATTAAGTAAAAGAATTAAAATTGCGAAAAATAAAAAATAAAGACGGCCATGTTTTCAGTCAAAGATGTTGTTCTGTCCGGTCAACGCAGGTTCAAAGTCAAATTAATTAGCCCGAGCTGGATGTTAAAAACGTAAAAGCGTGCCGTGTTTATATTTGTTTCCTTTCAAACAAAGACGAGGGCTGTCGACGTATTAAGATTAACATCTATCTACAATATTCTAGAAGGCAAATGTTACCATGCAATATATTGAGTCACATGTTTTTATTTGAGATCAATCCTATGAAAATTCAAAATTGGATTCGTATTGTACGTTTTAGTTATTTACAATAATAATAACTATGTTTATTGGTAAATGTGGCTTTTAAGCTTTTTTATTGACCGAGTACAGGAGAAACCCGTGAGGCTACATAAAAAGGCAAGCACTATCAAAAACACATGCATGTTCCTCTTTAATGCATCCCATAATTAATGACCCCAACCTGTTACGTGTTATTTCTTTGTTGGATTCGGTCTTCAGCCTTTTTAATTGCTAGGAACAAAATCATTACACTCATTATATACTACTGCAGAGAGGAGAAAGGAACAGCTGTTTGTTGGTTGTAGGGTTGGATTGGGAATGGGCCAGGGCCTTGTTCTCTTTTTCAGTTGGTATAATTATTGCGTGGCCACCGATGTGGGCCCGTACGGGGCCGGGTTTATTATCCTTAGTTCAAAAAGGTTGCGGAGCTTTGGGACGCAAGAGTTGAGCTCTATGATGACAAGGACACGTTCATACTCCTATTATTTTATTAAATTACAACTTGGATGTATCTAACGTATGATATGTACGATGGAGAATATATATCATCTATAATAATTTAAACATAAGCTGTCCTGTCCAAGTTCTTGCGTCGGAAAGAATGAATAGAAAATTGATTTTTTTTTTTTTCATTTAATACCATAACTAAGCAGATAATTAATAGATATCCGTCCTCGTAAAATAACGCATCCCCGTGCCAGTGCAGAAGAAGATTAACGCATCCCCATTCACGCTTTTAAACCTTCACAGCATTCACATGGAGAAGTTTCCACCAGCAGTTGCAAATGGTGTGATCACTGGAGCTCAGAAAAATGTGAAAATCACTTTGAACGACAACTGAACTACTCTTTAAGCTGCACAAAATTAAGTCATTATACATTTGATTAGCAGCATAACGGCCAATATGGAAGAAAAACCCCGCCAATATGAGACCCATGTACGGTCTTCTCTTTTAAGTTACATGTTGGATGCTTGTAGGCCTTCGGCCGCAACCAATGAATTATGGAGCACCAGGATGCTGCCCGCTTTGGTAAAGGCTTCAGAATCTGCAGAGATACGCGCAGCGTCTTGAACTCTTCATCAGTTAGAACATCCTTCCAAAATTATGTACCGTTTATTGTTGTCACATGGTTCCCATTTTCTAAATGCTTCCCGTTCATCTGGGTTCGTTGTCTCTGAAAATAAATAAAAATAAAGGGGCATGTTATTGCATCGAAGCCATACAGCATCCATATGGCGCCAGGCCTCTTAAAAACATATCATGAATTGAACATTTCGGAGACGAGTCAAATTTTTAGATTCTGTGTAGCGTACCCAATCAGCAGTATCGCCAGAATTCCCATTCAATAGCTTGTGGTTCTCCTCTTTTGTTCTGTCTTTTTCTTTGGTGCTCAGTGGCAACAATGGGGCAGCTCCACCGGTTCGATCAGGCATTTCTGTACCCCAAAAAAAAAATTCACAAATGCACGTCTCTGAAAAGTTTATACATTCACATTAAACTGAGTATTTTTTTTAAGTGCAAATATGTCACTGATATATCAGTTCACAAATTATTGATCATTTCACCATCATTTCACCATCATCAGTAGAGTGATTTTAAGTGCAAATATGTCAATGATGTTAGTAGAGTGATTTTGGGGTTATCCATCAATATTATTGATCATTTCACCATCATCAGTTCACAAACCAAACGGACATCATTAGCACTTCGAAAAATGTTTCCTAGTATAGGTCAACCTGGAAAAAGATAGATGAATGAACACGATATAAAGATCAGGTTGAATGTTGTTGGGTCAAGATCAAACAAAAACAAATGAGCCTTGCAGATCAAGACAGGAGGTTCACAGAAAACAGCATACCGCATGACATTCTAAGAGATCTAAAACTGTTTCTAAAGATCTCAGATAAATGAAGGATATTCTGGCAGCCTTAGATATTCATTCGTCTGAATTGGATTTGCTTTTCACCTTTACCAAATAGAAGTAGTGCAGTTATCTCCTGCTTTACTTTATAGATCTCAATGTACAAATGAACTGTTCATTTACAGTGCAGCTGTTTTAAGTCCTTTTATTTTCATTAACATAGTTTTCCTTGCTTTCCGTTCGCTTTTTCACAAACATAGTGGTAGATCAAGATTTCAATAAGCCCGAAACCTATGCACTTCTAAATGAGCCGAATCTGTGTGCTGGGAAAGGGGGGAGGGGGGGGGGGGGCGTCTCAGAGGTGAGCACACACTAAACAAGATAAAATTTTCCTAGTTACATTTTCAAAGTGCTAATGTTAAAGAGATGATAGTTGGAGATTTGGATTCATAATCCTGTGCATCCAAGAGAACACATCTTGGATCTTTGCAAGTTCCAACCCTCTCCTGTCTACATGATAGCAACTAGAATTGGACTATCATATTCCTATCCCCGTCTCAAGAGAGCATAAGAAACCTAATCCACCTTCACCCTCCATTTCATGTAAGATAGGATTAACATTTATAAATTGCAATAAAGTTTATATTACGACCACGTGAAAACTGAAAAGTGATAAAGAAGAACAGAGAGGAGATTTGCTACATGACTGCTAACTAAACCTAGTTTGGACTATTGGGAGATCCTCACTGAGCCCAAAAAAAAAAACATATGTAACCGATTTATTTTGTTAGCAATATATAATAACAGAATCCATTCCATAGCAGGTAACTTTTAATGCTTGTTCAAGGTGTGGCTAACTTAAAGGAGATGTATACAAGCGAACATGAAAAATAAAATACACACCTGATAGCTGCTTGTCAACAAAAAATACCACCAAATTTACAGTGTACCTAGAATGAAGGCCAAACGAGTCAGAGCAACAATCTACCACCAGAAAGCGACAATCGAACCTATATGAGAAATTATCCTACCATGCAACGACAACATCCACCGAGTAATGCTTGCGAGAAGCAATTATAAGCAGACTCTGAATGACTGACATCATCCACGCAAGAGTCTTGATAAACCTGCACAAGATAAGATATGATCATAAGGGCAAATTAAAGAAGAGTAAATAAGATTCTAAACCTTTTACCTCTTAGAACCATATTTATGGTAAGTACGCACAAAGACAAGAGTGAATATCATGTGGGATGAAAATATCAGATCACCACAACCATATAGGACACCCTGAGGAACTGCAAACAGGAACACCCCAAATGAACATGTACATAATATCTTAATGAGCCTTGCTCATGGTCTATGACTCCATGAGGAATTGCGAATGAGAACACCGTAATGAAGATACTTACAGTTAGTGAGAAGAAGCACTTCCCACGCGTTGCCAGGGCGAGGCAATGTAGCAAGTTTCGAACCCTGCAATCAGTGACAGAACGCCAATATTGTCAGTTGCACTCAAAAATTTACAAGTAAAATCCATTTAATGACAAGCAATTCCTTGGTAGTTGATCCTGATCAAATATGTCATAAAAATAACTTATCAAAAAACTGGCAGAAAGATTGTTACCTCGCGACAGTGATAGTTAGGCCCAGGAAGTTGAGTAGAATAAAATGTAATAATCCGTAAGAACTGAGAAGCCTGAACAGAAATTTTCCTTGTGAGACCAAAGCATAAAAAATCACCAACAGAAGTTTCCAGTATTGGTTATGAACTTACAACTAAAAAAGCCAAGACCCTCCGCCAAAGTAGAACTGTATAGAAGCGTTTACTATGATAAATGAAAGGGTGAAATGTCCACTGTAAAAGGAACAAGGTGCCGTGAGAATTTGGAAAAATAATGAAAAACAATATCAACTCTTTGCAAACATACATGGGAGAGGGAGATAGCAAAGCCTGTATTGGCAGAAGTGATCACAAAACAATAAAAGAGAACATACATATGCAAGCTTGACAAAAGAAATAACAGAAATGTCACTAGAATAAATGCAAGGTCGAGGTTTTTTAAATAACATGCAATAAACATCGTCAGATGTATTTGACTAGGCTCACAAAAAGTGAGTAGGTAAAAAGGGGAATCCATAACAGCTGAAGAGGTTGGGAAGCCCAGCACAGATTACTAGCATTTGGCAGGAGGTATAAGAAAACAAAGGGGCTAGCTAAGCCTAGCCTAGCACAACTATATGAAACTTTGCTGCCAAACTAGAGTGAAAAGACAATGTAATATAACCGGTTAATGACAGCCCAAGCATCCAGCAGTGCTCATGTCATATGGGAACTAATGGCCGCATTGGCCAGAAACGCTATCAGTTACTTATAGAAATGGACACAAGCAAGGCAATCTAACATAAAAATGGGCTCTAGGATGCTACAATTCTTCAATATCCAGGCACCAAGGCAAGGTTGTACATGTGTGTTTGTTTTAATATATGAATGTTATCATATTTAAGTATATATTTTGTATTGCATTCATGATTAAGAATTTAAATACTAAAAATAATTTGCACAACAATTAGTTGCAAATGGAGGACTCAATGCTGCATTTCTTCTTATGAACCATTTGGTATGAATAGAGATTCCCATTTTTCTAAAGGTCATATGAATATTTTCGAGATGGATAGAGATTTATATGTTTCTAAGTATTGAGCATAGAGGAAACATGTGTCAGTCATAACACAACTGTAAACTCTGAATTTTTGCAAGGAGAAGCATATCTAGTAAACAATTAGCAATTATAAAAGTTTGCTTCAGTAATAATATTTGCTCCTTTCTGTGAAAACATTAACCAAATATAAGGATTGTTTATAGAACCATTGCATCAAACTGTATATCAGCAGCCTATGTTATACTGCACCATAGCTGTATAGACAAGCATTTTTATGTACAAAAGCTTCTTAGAATACTTTCTAAAGGTTTAATAGCAAGGATTAACTAATCTTTCACTCCAGATTTCTCTTTGAATAGCATGTCGCCACACAAAACTCATCATAAAGTTCAACAGAATCTCACTGAATTACACAAACCTCTGTTCTTTCAGTATTTTAGGCTATGTTCTTGCAGTATTTTAGGCTTGTTCTTTCAGTATTTTAGGCTATGTTCTTGCAGTATTTTAGGCTTAACTGGCACTTAAAACTCATATAAAAAGGGCAGCCCAGTCCCTGCAGTTCCTGCTATGCGCAGGGTCCAGAAAGAAGTTGGACCACCTAAAAATTTTATTTGGTTAAGAAAAAAGCGTGCCAGAGATTACAGAGATCATACTTCTCATAACGCTTTGTAAACACAGGAAAAAAAGGGGAATTTCATATAATGTAACTTTATAAGAATGATCCAAATCAATTAAAAACTGGAAAAAAAAATTAGTGATAGGAAAATGTCCCAACATACATTGTCGTTAACATACATTGTCGGTACATCAACCTAAAAGATATTGACCACTAATAATAGTTTTATCAGAAATTAAGTAAGAAGCGTAAACAATTTACGGCATCCGCTTAAAAAAGACGAAAGATCCATAAATAAAAATGAGGTAAAGGATCATACCAATACAAATGAGATAAAGATGATGGTGAATACTGTCTCGCTAATGTAAGAATTCTCTATCCCAAGTTCCTACACCAACAAACATATAAAAACAATAAAATGTCAACTCAAACAGTTGTGTACATTTTGCTACAAGTGAACCGTCGTTAGCTTTTGCTTTTTTTCAAATGAACTATGGGTAATAGAAAGAATAGACTATATAATACACGCACCGGAAGGATCATGAACCCAAGATCCTGGAGAACAGGTCCAGGTCGGTGTAAATAATGAACTCCTCGAGCTGCCAAACCATGAACATACTAGAAAGAGAAAAAAAAATTTACAGCAAAGTGTCCAAGTTAGTGCATACCACTGTCAGCGAAGCAACTTACAACACACGCAGGACAAAAAAAGATAGAAGCCAACAAACATGCATGTTTTCCCGTGATAAATCATTGGGTGGAAAAACAACATGTATATAATCATCCCTCCTTCATTAAGAACAAACATCACAACACTGGACTACTAGGCTCAAATCATTAGTTGTGACAAATGGAGAATTTCCTACAAGAAAATATTGTTAAACTAATGGTATGCGGGAAGATGGTACAAGTGAACAATCCACGTACAATAGAACCTTGACTGCATATCCAGAATTTAGACACTATAGATGAATTTCTAGCTGACATTTTCATATGAAGTAATAGGATACGAACCTAATCAAGAAAAAGACCGAACCGAATGTCATCCAGGCACAAGTGACTTTAAGATACAGGTTCAAATTGATAAGAAAGGTGTAAAACCATATTATATGAAATTTGTATATGGAATTGAGAGGGTTGTGGTCCTCATGACCATGAATCCTAAGGTAAGTATATGGAATTAAAGTAACAGTAGGACTTATTTCATGAAGCACCAACAACACCATCCTCGCAAAGCACCATCGATGGTAGAGTGTGTAACAGTGTACTCCTCACATAAATTTGCATCCGAGTTCATAACTTATTTCCAAGCACAGTGAAGCATCGCAAACTATCTCAACATACATTGTATGACTTTGCAACAAACATGCATGACCCATAAAACCATAAATGATGAACTCTTGGACCGTTGCCTACATTTACATATACCTGTCCGATAAACGTTAAAAATCTTTGCATATTATACTGAAATATGTCTCCAAAGTAGTTTGAGACTATGGCTCAAAATCATAATAGGCTTCAAGTTGGTTCTATTGCAATTTGCAAGGCATAAGACAAGAATTAAAAAAACAACAAAAAATCCTACAGCATGACATCAAAATTGATTCCCAAATGTTTAGTTATATGCTCGAAATACTCTGGAGCAACTGAATATGCATCATAAATCAAAACCTATCGAATCTCATCTAAGATCAGCAATACCTGAAAGATAATTCCTGCGAGCAGAAGCTGCCATTTCTCCAAGAGAATCTGCAACTCCACCGACGTTTCTGCTGCAATCTTCCTCCATAACTGAAAACAAAATATTGCGAAAATTGCCTAAATCTTTTTTATATTATGGAGAGAGGAAAAAAAACCTTGAACAGAGAACAAACCTTGGAAGCTTCTCGAGCAAGGTACATGGTATTCTTTATCAAAGCGACCCCATCAATACTAATCCGTCGTCGTCGTCGTCGTCGTCATCGCCGTCTCATTGCCGATCACGCCAAAACCCTAATCCAGCACTCCGATCGATCAAGTACACGCAGAGCCCTAGATCTCCGATCGCCGGTCCCCAATCGTAAGTATCAAGATTCCAGAAGCAGCGGAATTAGAGGACCAAACTGAAAACGAAAACTCAAGAACCGTCGGCAATGACTTTTTGTACGGTCGAGGGGTCGGTGGGCCCCACGCGGCGGCGGTCCCAATCCGTCGCTATTTCAGCAGCGGAAAGAGAAGAATTCAAGTAAAGGGGGAGACTTTTTCGGTAAAACCTGCTTCGATCCCGTCTCTGAGTCTGCTTTACCCTAAAACTATCTCGTTAATTACGGTTTTGCCATCACGGTACTGGTCATTCCCGCCGTCGTCTTGATGGGTAAATCTGTAAATTTGCAGGAGTCAAGTTTGACTGGCTTGGGATTGCAAGTGTGCAATTTGTGTTTTGCAGTGGGAGTTAAGAAACCGCAAACGTGTGGGCCAGATTTGCAAGTAAGTAATTTTTTTTTAAGAAACAGAGTAATTAAGACTCACGAGCGTAATTACCAGTTACAAATCAACGGCCTGGCGTGTAATTTTTGGGGAAAAGTGAACTTGGGCGGCTAGCTCACCACATGCCCCACGTTGGAGCATTAAATTACTCGACACGATGTTGATTTTAAATTACGAAGTTGACATTCGATGGGAGTAACGGAAATGTTGGTTTCCGCACGTGAGTTACCGGGTTTCGGTTTCGAATTCGAAAATTTTGTGAAGAAAGCGCGTTGAACATTTGATTTGGCCAATTGGCCATGCCTCCAAGGTTTTACTTGCTAATTATTATGTTGGTCCAAACTGGGTTGGACCCTGAATTCTTGCCCATGGGCAAAGACCTTTAGCATTATCTGGCCCACCCAATATATTGATTCATGATATATTTTTATAAAAAAAAATAGATACGTATGTATGTTTAGTATGTGAAAATTGGGAAAAAAAAATCTGGAGTATATACAGTCCACATGACAAATGTACAAAAACCAGTCGCAAGAACGTGATATCATCAAAATTCATCTTTCAATTGGAGATAAAATTGAAAGGTCACAAAAAAAACCTATGCCATTTGGCAATGAGTTAAGTGAGAGGTTAAGGAGACTTAACCCCCTTCATAACCCACTAAATACAAAAAATCTATACAATGGTTAAAGTGAGTTAACTTTCCATAATTTACTAAACGTAAAAAATGCATAAGGGTTAAGATAACTCCTCTAGAGAGATTAAAATGAGTTAACCCCTCAAAAAGAAGAGTTTACTAATACTCTTTTTTAAACATATTAAGAGTCATCCCCTCTATTTATTAAAAAATCAAAATCAAAATCATCCGTATTCCCAAACACTAAAATTGATCGTGATGATTAAAATAAAACTTATTTAATGGGTTAATGATTTAAGTCTTTCGGGTTATCGGATGAACTAACTACATTAATCTTTCTCCTTAATCTCTCATCCTTAAACTTTTGCCAAACACGGCCTAAAGTAAGAATGCGATATCATCAAAATTCATCCTTCAGTTGGAGATAAAATCGATTTCACCAAACTGACCCCGTAAACAATACCTCATCCAGTCTTCTTGTTCAGCGTATCGTTTCACACAATCGCCCCGCAAAATAAAATATTAATTGTTTACATCCATATCCAAATCGAACCATAAAACTCAATGGGATATAAATACAGAAAAAACAATATATTTGCATGTTCATGATGAAATACAAAGGTAATATATATTATACAATAAATCGGAATAAGCCAAGCACCAATAAGTCAGCGGTATATGTAACTGTAGCTGATGCGTATGCCGTGAATATATCCTATATTTATGTATATACAACAATAACACTCGTAACAGACTGATAATGATGTGTATGTACATATACAGGCGGTTGGAGTTTGCCATTTAGGACTCAGAAGCGAGCTTGTGCCCATTTTTCCCGTTCAAAGAGACCTGCAATGGACACCACAAGCATCGATGATTTGATGGTCTTAAATCTTGAATACAGAAATTAAACTTCACACATTATCAACTATCTCTGAAAAACCAATAATATTGCCTCATTCAGTCAGTTAATGAAGTGATTAGAGAAACTTTTACGGGAAGCATGAGAAAATGTAACTTGTAAGGTATGCGCGTAGAGAAACCTTTAAAAGCACTTGAGACTCTTAGGCGAAATCTACAAATATCATTATCAGATACTCCTAGCTAATAGATTTACCATCGGTTTGTGGTTACAGATGGAGAACTAAGTAACCTTTAGCCAGTGAACTCGCTTTAGTAAAGCATAAACAAACACCCATCATTATCATCTACAAATTTGCCAAGTCTGCTCACTTAACGGGGTGCATACCTTAAAATCGCTACAAGGAAATACCGACCCTTTCCTCATACAAAATGCACGCATTAGCTGTTACTAAGAGAAAGTTTGGACCATTGGGGTCAAGAGAACTGCTCCCGAGAGTTCAGCCAAAAAAGTCACCAGTACAGAGTCTATATTTCTAAAGGGCCACCCATCAAATATACTGGCAAGAAACCTTCATAGAGCACAGCCCAGCAATTTACCCGGATGGACTATGCTTCAGGTGTATAGAATCCAAAATGCTGAATTTACTGTGGTCATCACATTCCGTAATGGATAAATTTCTAAGTTGGCACTTGAGCGGAAGGCCCTAGCAGAAAAAGAACATAATATTATATTTTGATTTTTTAAAGCTATCCATTAATTGGTCTATTCCATTATTCGAATATAGACTGGGGACTGAAACATTTAGCTTGAGGTGAGTTACCACAAAATGATTCATTCCTTGAATTCTTTTGTTGCCAAAAAGAAAATGGACATAAGTACATTCTAAGAGAGAGAGAGAGAGAGAGAGAGAGAGCCCCTTCTTTTCACTTTCCATTTAGCAAACGGGCTAATGTTGCTTGTTTTCAGAAAGAGAGAAATAGTAAGGTGAGTTGTAATGTGATGTGACCATAGAAGAATAGGTCGCACAGCCACTTCCCAATGTCCCTTCGCTCATTTTCATTCCGGCAAGCCAAACATAGGGGAAGACACTAATAAGAATATAAGTAATTGGGCTGGGGCATCTATGATGCTCCATCCTTTTATTAAAAAATAAAAAAATAAAAAAAGAACAGAAAA
This sequence comes from Asparagus racemosus, assembly GCA_037177215.1. Lineage (NCBI taxonomy): Eukaryota > Viridiplantae > Streptophyta > Magnoliopsida > Asparagales > Asparagaceae > Asparagus > Asparagus racemosus. Next base: position 41,797,596 of record JBAKGM010000365.1, on the reverse strand, counting down.
TAGAAGATTCGCAACTTGTCATCAGAATTAAGAGAAAACTGCAAACCAAATCAATAAGCTATATAGAAAATATTCAAGCATCATGAGAAAATCATAGTATAGAGAGCAGCAGCTGAAATAGAAGCAAAACATTCTGATGGTACTTGCTTACTGAAAGGATTATTACCAGCAGAATATCTTCATCAGTGCCATAGGATTTTCGTGCTTCATCAAGGCACTTCAAAGAAACTCTCTCATATTTCCTGCAAATTTTCAGAAGATGAGCAATATTTCAACCAAGTCTTCAAAGATCATATAGTATCAAAGTTCCAATGCATAAATTTAGCTAACTCGTGGACAAGATGAATGAGCATCTGAAAGCAATATGTTTCGGTTTGCAATGCATGACAGAAGTACATTAAACAAAAATCAGTGGGCGAATGACACTGAAATTCATACTTTTAATAGCCAATGCACAAGCTGCTTTGCTGATAAGCAATTCATAATGCATGAACCATAAAAGGTAGGGATGTCTTACCATGTACAAGATTCTAAAATTATTTACTCATTTAATAGTTTCGTATTCCATGCCACAAGATACAGGGGGTCTATTGCAGTGCATTGAAAGCACTACAGTTAACATGCTGCATATACTGTCACTTCAGTGCAATTGTTGTTTTCTGAAGCATCATAATCTTCTAAATGTAAGATGTCCTCCTCCCCATCTTAACACTGGCATTTCAGACATAATGGGACTCACTGAATGGTGCTCCCTTTACTGATTTGTGTAATCATCTGAACGATTCTTTAGGCATAGACCCTGCTCTTACTGTTGACATGATTATCCATGATGCACAACAGTTCGATTTGTCACAGAGCATTTTATTAGAACCAACTGTTGCAGTTTATATTATTTTCATGTAAATCCAACAATACGGTTTGTATAAAATGGAGATGATGTATAGTGACTCAAGATTGATTGATTGATCAGATAAAAACTGAGGATTCAAATAGAATAAAGTTTTATGCATGTGCTCTCACAGTTACAAAGACACATGATTCACACTTAGATGTAAATTGTGTCTGGAAAGCATATTCATTGAGCATATAACAGGAGTTTTACACATGATAAAATAAATTTAACAATTGCAGGCCATAGGGAAAGAAAATTTAGGTGAATCACTTACAGTTACAACTGATGCAATTGAAGCATAGAAGTTGCTTGGACATGATAAAACAAATTTACTGAAATGTATGCCATAGAGAAATAATTTAGGTGCAACTAATTTCATTTACGACTGATGCAATTAAAACATAGAACTAGCTCGGATACCAACAATACAAAGAACTCATGAAGTACTAAAACTTGACAGGTAAAAGAAGCAGGCCAGAGGCAACATATAATCTCTCCACATTTCAGCTAACACTCGTTCTTAGGATCTCACTATGCAATAAGGATGAGTTATGTGATACCTAGAGCTGGCAGGATCTCTTATTTCAAATTCTTTGGTATCTGCATCATATCCACATAGTATGACATAGTGCCCTGAAAGATATGCAAAGAGTTAGAAGATTGGTTCCACAGTGAGCAGTTCATATTTATAGGGAAAGAAAAGAGCATGAGCTGGCAGCTCATTTTATTAAATGAGATGGCAGCTCATATCCAATACGCCTTTATACATATGTGTTTGTAAAGACGAAAAGAACTCAAGACTTCAGGTAGTTGGCGAGTAATTAAAATCAGACATTAACAAGAAAAGGTAAATAGTCAAGTTTGTATGTGATTTTCTGAAGAGTGCAGCTCATTTATATTATATATATTACTACCGGAGAATGCTTTTCAAAATGCTCCAAGCTAAATTCAACCCCTCCATATGGTAACATATTGGCTCCACTGTGCTGAAATCACTAAAGCTGACAATTATCTCTTGAACCTCGACGTCAAAAGCTAATAATATAGAAAAAGAAAGGAATCTAAGTGACCAAGCATACAATAAATGGGATGCACTGAAGAGCAAAAGTGCAAAACTTATATTAGAGGCCGATTCTTAATAATAAAATGACACCTTTTTCCCAGTAAACAAATAAGAACTACACTCATCAAGTAACTGCAAAGACATCAGGTAATAATTTTGTGCCATATGCTACACTCAACAACCCATATATAGTTGAGTAGTTTTATCTACTTCAGCCAATGGACACCAAAGAGTGCAATGTAGCATGTAGCATATGGCAGGTGGCAAGGGCTGATGATGTGGCCCTTGGTTGGATACTACATTGACAGGTTGTCCAAAACTCCAGTTAGCACCCATTTTGTGTGTGACTACATAAATCTTTGGGTTGTTTAAAGATTTTCTCTCAAATAACCACTCAGCAGCAAATTGATTCTAATGTTTCCAGGAGATTACAAGAATATGTCAGTAATATCTTCCTGTTGTCTTTAAATAATAAACTAATAACCGCAGCCACAGCATCAGACAAGAAAAGGTGTTGCGTAATACAAAAAAAATATCCATTAGAAGAACTTCAATGTGCACTATCATAGCAAAATGCCTTCTGATTAATCATCTTTCCACATAATAAACATTCAAACATGGGGGCAAAATACTGACCCATATAATCTGAGCTCCCATTATAGACCCCCGGGATGCACACATGCTCCAGCCAAGACTGGCTGTAAAAACAACATCGAGGTCAATTGGTTAAAAGAAAGAATGTAATTCTAATAGAAAGATGCATGCTAAATATTATGTTTATATAACTTCCTTATGTTGTATGTACGGTGGATGAGGACATTTGAGAACATGTGATGGGAAACTAAACTACAAGGAAATATCAAAATCAAATCCTAAAGAAATCCTAACTAAAATAGAAGACTACATAAAATCAAATCCAATTGTACCATAAAAACCTAAGATCCTAATAAATCCTAATCACAGCAGATCGAGGGTCCATGATCATCCCACATCAATATACTTTAAATATTTCATGCATGCAAACGTTCGCCCGTAGCAATGATGTTGATTGCTGAATCACTGTCAGGTTTTCATAAGATAAAGATTCAATGAACATTACCTTAACTTGATTTTGTCAACTAACGCAACTGCAATATATTGGCCAGATAATATTAAGGCAGAAATTTCCACCCCGCTTATGGACCTGCACTGCAGTTCAATGACAATTCACTGAGCCATCATAAGAGACTAACCAGTAGCAAGTTGCTAACAGACTTCAACATGTTAAACGGCCACTAAGCAAAGGGAGGCGAATAAGACATACTTTTATGCTAATTCCTGACTCAAACGCCTTATTGAAAAGGCTTTCCACCCGACACATGTCATCTTCTAACTGCTCCTGCACATATTCCCGATACCAAAATAGACTTAATTTACAACGACTAGAAATATGTTACTGACTACTTAAATATTTTAGAGAATAAAAAATTGCAAATGCTCTGACAAGTTATACAGAAAAACTGAAAACACTACAATGATGGTGTTAAATTAACTCTTAGCCATTAAAAAGACAGAAACTAATGTTAAGTTCTAGCAAAGTCAGAATGATTGTTTTTGTATTCTTACAATATTATTATGTCGAAAAAAATAAACCAACATACTTGTTTGTGTGTCTATACAATATATTAAGAAAAGCCCCCCCTCCCCCCAAAAAAAAAACAATTTTAAACTTCTGAAAATGCCCTTACATCAGAAAAATTAATTGTGAATACCCT
>JBAKGM010000365.1:41740344-41761115 GCA_037177215.1 Asparagus racemosus | reverse complement strand
TCAAAACATATATCATATAATTGAGTAAATGTCTGGGTAAATGTATGCATATATCCAAGGAGTGTCCATGAAGTTTGAGTGTCCATGAAGTTTGGGTACGGGTAAGTGTCGGGTACGGGTACTTCTTCATGATAGAAGTACCCAGGTAACATAGTGTGCACGGTTTAAATGTTTGCTAATTCACAAAAGTTCAGAGGAGCATAATAAATCAGTTCTACACTCTTATCCTGACAGCTGTGAGTGTTAATCTTGATTAGAAGAACCTGAATATGATACTGACAAAAACATAATTGTTTGAGGAAGCTCACAAGCCAAAGTGATTGAATGTGGAACCTATAACCTCACGAGTTTCTTCAATAGAACCATAATAATTCCCTCTCTTCCCCCAACCCCGAGAAATTTCAATTATTCTGGTATTATGGTTGTAGATGTTATACAAATCATGAAATGCAATAATGCAGGATTTTATTTGGTTACTTTTTGTTCAATATAAATACTTCATCATCGTAGACTTGTTATATAAATCATAAATTGCCACAATGCAGACTCTTATTGGTTACTTGCTACTCAATATAAATTATATTTTACATTTTTGTTGTGGTACTTGGTAGTACTAAGGTTTCCATACCCGTGTAGGGTTCTTATGTCTCCTTGCAAATGTTGTTTAACTACAATTTCTGCAATATTTTTGTTCTGTCAACAGATAGAAGGGAAGACAATCAAGGCTCAGATATGGGACACTGCAGGTCAAGAGAGGTACCGAGCCATCACCAGCGCTTACTACAGAGGTGCAGTAGGAGCACTCTTAGTCTACGACATAACAAAGCGACAGACCTTTGAGAATGTCAATAGGTGGCTTCGTGAACTTAGAGACCACGCAGACTCTAACATTGTCATTATGTTGGCCGGTAACAAATCCGACTTGAATCATCTAAGAGCAGTATCTCCTGAGGATGCTCAGATACTTGCAGAGAAAGAGGGGCTCTCCTTTTTGGAGACCTCAGCATTAGAAGCCCTCAATGTCGAGAATGCATTTCACACAATTCTCACTGAGATTCACCACATTATAAGCAAGAAAGCACTTGCTGCTCAAGAGGCTGCAAGCTCTGCTCCTCCTATTCAAGGGACAACCATTAATGTATCTGATTCTGCTGGTCCAAGAGGTGGTTGCTGTTCAACTTAGGTTGTTGACTTTTCAAAGAAAGAGCGAAACCAAACACGGAAGTGATCAACATGTAGATTATTTGTGGAGTTTGTGATTTTAGGTAGGTTGTTATTTTACTGGCAAGAGATCAAATGATAGACTACTTTTGTAGTGCAGATGGTTTCTAGCTCTTCTTGTGTCCAAAGAGCAGTGAAAGCATTCTAAACACAGTAACTACTAGATTTGTTTTCCCCTATTTTGTATGAATTATTATTGCTAATGTTGTAATAAATTTTTTTTTTTTTTGGTTTACCGCATACTTCACTTGATACTATGTTTTTGAATAAATGATACTTGTGCAATGCTTTATGAAATGTACCTGTACTTTTCTTTTTTTTTATGATTAGCACAATTATGTTGCGGACATACTGCTTGTACTGGATGTGCATATGATCTGAAGTAGGTTATATATCACTCTATCGTATGCAGGTGTTTTGATAAAATTTGTACTCCGTTCCAAATAGTGTCTCGTGAATTAGTGCGTTATGTACAGAAAATTAAGAAAAATGCTTATCTCATCATGTAATAACGACAACTGCTTGCACTCACAGTGTGATGTTTCCATCATCATCGTCACCAGTACATCCTCTCAATTATATAGCACGTTTATTTCATCCTTCCAATCTCAAATCAAACATGAAAGCAATTGAAGTTGTAGTCATGTTTATCTTCAGACTCAGAACAATCACGTTTTCTTTTCTGATACTGAGGCTGCCATTAAGTGCATCCACATGTTTTGATGCTAGCTAACTGACGAACTTATGTAATAAGGAATTGATGAACTGGAGAAAAGAGTTGGAAGATGATGTAGAAAAAGGGGTATATGAGTCAGGAAGTGGCTGAACCACAATTTACGTATATACCAAGAAGAGAATCAGGTGAAGGCACTGAGGCTATGGAGAAATTATCACAAATGGCCTTCTCTTAAACAATGTTATCTCTAGGAGTAGAGAGTAAATAACAAAGCATATAACTCCTGACATTTTGTAGATTTCTTTTGTGAAGAATTGGATTCTGATCAAGTTTGACACCTGTAAGCGCAATGATCGAGTTCAGGGAGTGGCTGAACCACAATATAGGTATATATACCAAGAAGACTAATAAATTGCGGTAAGCTATGAATTGAATGTAAAAGTTTATAAGAGATTACCTACAATTGAACCATGCGTTATGTTATTTATGACCTGATCTATTTTCTCGTATACTAATGTAGTAATATTTTATGACAGGTTTCTAGATAAAGCGGCCATTATCGAGTAAAGGGCCAACACGCGGGTTGCGTTCGAATGCAGATGTTGCTATTCTCTTTTGCATCCTTGAACTTTTTAAAGCGTGCCATTAACCTTTGGACTCTATAACATGAGCTTTAATTACAAAATTTGAGTTAATATGAAGCTATGCTCTCTAGTTACACGATCTATTCCTTTCAATTTTTTTTTTTCCCATAAAGGATGGACAATGTTAAGTAGAACAGTCATAAAGCAAACCCATTATTTGATTCTCCTATTTAATTAAACACAGTACACTTCTAACTTTGTCATAGTTCAGTTGATCTCATTACACATGTCGGATTCCAAAGTCTAACTTGACCAAAATTACTTAGTCAACGAGAATATATTTTGTTATTCGACACACATTAGGGAGTGAATTGGGAGATCTCGGTTTTCTAATCTTCTAAGATTAGGCATCTATGGATAGTACTATATATATATATATACATGCTTGAAGAGTATTCTCCACAAAAAAGGAAAATCACTCAAACTTCATAATCTATGGAGATCAGAAGAACAGAAGAGCTTGAAGCCGAAAATGAGAAATGGGTCCGTGATTCATCTGTTGATCATAGAGGAAACACTCCTCTAAGAGCTTCTACTGGAGTCTGGAAAGCTTCATTCTTCATCATAGGTAAAATCAAGGGGTATATAGACTCATCCTCTGTCTGCCATATTCTCATGAATCACTAAAATTGTTTCTCTACAATTTGATTTTCGTACAGTGTTTGAGTTTGCTGAGAAGCTTTGTGTATTTGGGCTGAGTACTAACCTGATCATTTACCTTACAAAAGTATTGCATCAAGATTTGAAGACTGCAGCCAAGAATGTGAACTACTGGGGAGGAGTTTCAACAATGACACCGCTCCTTGGAGGATTTATCACTGATACTTACCTCGGGAGATTCTATATGGTTCTTCTTTCCTCAGTCATCTATCTAGCGGTAGTTTTTGTTCCTCCCTCTGTGCACGTCCATGTGCACGCGTATGTTAAAATGAATGGTAGAGAGAGGGCATGTGCACCTTTCGCTATCGTTATGGAAAGGGTTAATTGCACATACACCCTGGTAGTACTGCTGTTTTTAACTACTAGCCCTATAGTTACATGGTACAAGAATAAAAAATAAAAAAGAACCAGGGGTTATATCTGCAACAGTGAAACTACAGTGGTAGTAAGTTCAAAACAACTATAGTACAAGGGGGTATATGTGCATTGTGCAATTAACCCTTTCGAAAAAACCATGTCTCCCAGCTTGCAAATCTTTGTTTGTTTTTCACATTAGTCGTGTATGCATCCTCACAATGCTTAGCTTTTGTGCGCTCAAATACTGTTAGTATCAGTTGCCCTTTCAGAGAGTAGCCATCCAAAATTTGTGAACTTAATGCTAAGATCCGTTTAGTTCGAAATGTTGCATTCAAGAAATTGCAAATACAATGCCAAACATTTTGGATTTTGAGATGACAGATATATTAGCTAATCATTTTTGTGCAGGGTTTTTTTCTCCTATCCATGTGTCAATTTGTCCCGAGTCTGAAACCTAGCAAATCTCTCAACCTGCACAAAGTGGTCTTTTATATCGCAATGTTCATGACCTCGATCGCTAGTGGAGGCTACAAACCTGGGATCCAAAGTTTCGGCGCTGACCAATTTGATGAATCTCATATCAATGAGAGAAAGAAGAAGATGTCTTTTTTCAACTGGTGGAATTTTGGGTTATGCAGTGGAATGTTGCTCGGTGTTACAGTCATTTCATATGTTGAAGATAATGTTAGCTGGGGATTGGCTATAGTTTGATTGCTTTGGTTATGTTCATAAGTTTCGCTGTCTTCATTTTTGGGAGGAAATATTATCGGTATCAACATCCAAAGGGTAGTCCTCTAACACCTTTGATACAAGTTTTAGTTGCTGCGACGTCAAAGAGACATCTCGTTCTTCCTTCAGATGCCAAGCATCTTTATGAGGTTGCTGAGCCTGGAAAATGTGACAGGAGACTCCTGTGCCATACTGATCGCTTCAGGTGAGGAATATAGGGTAAATTTCACAGAACCACCTAAATTTTAGAAATTAGAGAAAACCCCTGGAACTAGTTTCCTATTAGTTTAAGCTGTCATATGCTTCGCACTTGAGATGCTTTTGACAATTTTCCCCCTCATGTACTCTTCAATTTTACTGAGATAGGCTTTTTTGGAGTTGATAATAATAAGAGTAGTTTAGGCTTTTTACTCGTCACGTTAACACCATTTTGTTGTCAGGGTTTTTTTTTCTCTATCCTTAAAAGTTAAGGTTGTTGTTTTGTGCAGAACACCCCAAACTTCAGGGGGTACTGTGAAAATTTACCCTAATATGTTTGAACTGGTTGAATAAGATCACTAACACATGTAACTTGCTTGCAGATTCCTTGAAAAAGCTGCGATTATAGAGCATCAATATGACAATGTTGCGTTTGAAGCAGAGAAATTAAATAGATGGAGATTATCCACTGTAACTCAAGTAGAGGAGATGAAACTGATTCTGTCCATAATTCCTATATGGCTCACTTCCTTAGCATTCAACATATCCTTTGCAGAAACCTCCCTCTTCATTAAACAAGCAAGCATCATGAACACAAAGATATCGATGAGCTTCAATATCCCTCCAGCTTCATTATTCTCCCTCATCGCAATCAGCATGATCATCACCATTGTTTTCCTCGACAAAATCTTAGAACCCTTCATAAGGCGAATCAAAAGAAAAGATAGAGGAATTAGTATATTACAAAGGATAGGCATCGGTATGATATTCTCAATCACAGCTATGATTGTAGCTGGCATTATCGAGAACAAGAGGCTGAAAGATGAAGTTTTTATGAGCATATTCCGGCTATTTCCTCAATTTATGATAATGGGGTTGGCTGATGGATTCAGTGTAGTAGGGCTGCAAGAGTTTTTCTATGATCAAGTGCCCGATAATATGAGGAGCTTAGGAATGGCATTGTACTTTGGTAACGTTGGCGTCGCAAACTTTCTGGGGAGCATTTTGATTACTTTGGTGGATAATGTGACACGAAGAGGAGGGAATAATAGTTGGTTTGCTAAGGATTTGAATGGGAGTAGATTGGATAAATTCTATTGGTTGCTTGCAGGTATAAATGCAGTGAATCTTTGTGTGTATATCTTTGTGGCAAGTAGGCACACCTACAAGAGTGTGAGGGTGAAAGTAAATGAGGATGAGGCTATTAGAATACCAGAAAGAGAGGATAATAATGATCATGTGTAAGAGCTGAGCTCTCCTAAATGAGGATGAATGAAATGCAAAACATTTTTGAATATTGACGGTATTTCTACCTGATCTTATGCATGTTTGGATGAGTAAATGAAAGTGTAAATTACACTAAACCCCCATGAACTTTCAACATTTTACAGCAAACTCCTACGACCTCTCAAAATCACACTAGAACCCCAATAATTTTTATGCATTTTGCAGATAACCCCCATAAATTAGAACTAGAAAACAATATAAAGATGCATTTTGAAAGTTATTGGGGGTTTAGTGTAATTTACCCAAAAGATATTGGGGATTTTCTGTAAAACTTATTGGGGGTTTTATGCAAAAGTTACTGCAGGTACTTTCTCTAGAAATAGTGACTTATTTTTTCTGTAAGCTTTCTTGGTGATTCTAAAAGAACGATGTAGACCGTCCAAGTTAGTGTAAGGAATGGTGATTGTGATTATGGTTTTGTGACAATTTTTAGTATCATTTACTCGATAATTACCGCCAATTAAACAAAGATCGGTTTTTTTTCATCATGCATGCCATTAGTTGACATTTGGAATCAATAATCTGGCATGATTTATAACCTACTACAGGTGGCCGGCGTCAGTCTACCATATGATCTTATGTAATGTTTCTACCTCTTTATTTAAGCCGAGTGGCGGTGGGAGAGATGCATTATTTATTTGAGTTTTTTGAAATTAGTCGATCCTAATCCTATTCCTATTAGAAGCTGAATAATGATTAGTGAAAACTTAATCGCCTTTTGACATAAGAATTCTTGCCAAATTTAAATTATTCATAATTAGAATATTTTAATAATTAAATGTTTAATAATTGTAATTAGATCATACCGGCCCTTGAAATATCTAAAATTGCAAAAGAATAAAAATAGAAAACTTTGAAATTTGCAAGCAAACTCTTAAAATTCTACAAATATTAACAAACCTTAGAAAAAAAATGTGGACCAACTGTCCTAAAGATTCAAAAATAAGAAAAACCCCCTGTAAACTCTGAAAACTGTAAACAAGTCCCTTTAAAATCTGAAAACAACAAACAACTTCCTAAAAATTATCAATCCTTAAAATTCAAAAGATTGCAAGCAACTGTGGTTTACTACTACTACTACTAAACCCAATTATGCTTAGCATTTGTCTGGAAGTAACAGAGAGACTTATTTCAACACACGGTGTTATTTGTTCATGATTGCTTGGTACAACTAGGACTATTGTCCAAAAATCTGACGTTCATGAATCTTGATTAATACAAGAATTTTCTAATTAGAACCCATGACTTATGGGTTCAATTTTATAACTTCCGGGGTAAGATATTTGAACTTTTGGGTTGAATTTCTAGACTAAAGGGTGGGTTCTCAGACTAAAAGGATAGACTCACATACTATTTTTCAAAGTGTAGAAATAACAAAAAAAGGCCACAACTATGAGTTATAGTTCATGAAATTGAGAATTTTGATCTCCATGAAATTATTTGCAAATGAGTGGAATCGACTAAAAATGGCGAAAAATCATGGCCTATAGCTCATGAAATCGTGAATTTCACCTTCGTGAAAATTATTTGTCAATGGCTCGGAATAACTAAAAATTACCAAAAGACATGGGTTATAGCTTATAAATATTGAATTTTAGACTCTGCAAAATTATTTTCTAATGAGTAGAAACAACAAAAAAGGGCCACAAATCGTGGGTTATAGCTTATGAAATTCTAAATTTTGACCTCCACAAAATTAGTTGCCAATGAGTTAAAATGATTAAAGATGGCAAAAAATCATGGCCTATAGTTCATTAAATTATGAATTTTTTCTTTGTAAAATTATTTGCTAGTGGCCTGGAACAACTAAACATGACCAAAAGATTTAGGATATAGCTTATGAAATTATTAATTTTAGACTCAGTAAAAGTATTTTCCAATGGGTAAAAGTAAAAAAAAAAAAGGATCACAAATCATTGGCTATATAGTTCATGAAATCATGAATTTTAACCTCCACGAAATTATTTACCAATAGCTCAAAACGACTAAAAATTATCGAAAATTGTGAGTCATAGCTCATGAGATCATGAATTAGACGTGAAATTATTTTTCAATGCATCAAAATGACTAAAAATGGCTAAAAATCATGGCTAATAGTTTATGAAATCATGAATTTTTACCTCTGTGATATTATTTGCCAATGGCTCTGAACGACTAAAACTAATCGAAAATTGTCGGTTATATCTCATGAAATCCTAAATTTGGCATCCATGAAATTATTTTCTAATAGGTCAAAACGACTTAGAATGGTAAAAAAATCATGAGTTATATCTCATAAAATCGAGAATTTCAGACTTAGCAAAATTATTTGCCAATAGGTAGAAACGACTAAAAATGGCCAAAAAGTATGGATTACCAATGGGCTAGTTAAATAAAAAATTATCAAAAAATATGTGTTCTAACTCATAAAATCATGAATTTTGGTTACAAATGTGGGTTATAGCTCATGTAATCATGAATTTTTACTCTATGTAATTACTTCCAATAGGCAGAAACGACTAAATATGACCATAAATCATGGGTCATACCTCAAGATATCCTAAATTTTGGACTTCACGGAATTATTTGCCAATGGATACATAGCCAAAAGTCATGAGTTATAGCTCATAAAATTATGAATCCCAGCTACCATGAAATTATTTGCTAATAGCTAGAAATAACTAACAATGACTAGAAATTATTAGTTATAGCTTATGAAATTGTAAATTTTGAATATCGTGAAGTTATGTTCCAATGGGTTGGAACGACAAAGGATGGTTAAAAATCATAGGTTATAGCTAATAAAATCCTAAAAATTTGCCTTCGTGAACTTATCTACCAGTGGCTCGAAATGACTAAAAGTGGTTAGAAAAACAAAGGTTATAGCTCATGAAATCCTAAAATTTGACATTCGTGAAAACAAAGGTTATAGCTCATGAAATCCTGAAATTTGACCTTCGTGAAATTATTTATCGATGGATAAGATTGTCTAAAAATAGCCAAATAATCGTGGTTATAGCTAATGAAATAGTAAAATTTAAACTGAACAAAATTATTTTACACTGGGTAGAAATAATAAAAAATACAAACATATCGTGGGCTATAGCTCATGGAATCCGGAATTGTTTGGCCTCCGAAAAGTTATTTGTTAATAGGTCTGAATGACTAAAAATGACCCAAAATGTGGGTTATAGCTCGTGAAATCGTGAATTTTGTCCTCCGCATAATTATTTGCTAGTGGCTCGAATTAACTGAAAATGGCTGAAAATTGTGAATTATTTTCCAAAGCATCGGAATGACTAAAAATGACTAAAAATCATGGGTTATTTCTCATGAAAGCATGAATTTTTGACGTCCATAAAATTATTTATAAATGTGTCAAAATGACTAAAAATGGTCAATAATTATTGGTTATAGTTTATAAAATTATAAATTTTAGATTTTGTGAAATTATTTTTCAAGAGGTAGAAAAACTAAAAGTGGCCACAAATCGTGTGTTATATAGCTCATGAAATTCTAAATTTTGGGCTCCTCAAAATCATTTACTAATGGGTAGAAATAAATAAAAAGACACAAATCGTGGGTTATAGCTCATGAAATCGTGAATTTTGACCTCCTAAAATTATTTGCAATGGCTTGGAATGAATAAAAATGGTAAAAAAAATATATGAGTTATAGCTCATGTGATTTTGAATTTTGGCTCTCATTAAATTATTTTCCAACCAGTCAGAATGAATATAAATAACCACAAATCATGTGTTATAACTCATGAAATCATGAATTTTGGCATCTGTGAAATTGTTTATTAATAGGTCAGAACGACTGAAAATAGCCACAAATCGTGGGTTGTAACTCATGAAATTATGAACTTCAATTTGTGCAAAATTATTTTCCAGTGGGTAGGAATGACTAATATGGTGATAAATCATAGGTTATAGCTCATGAAATTGTAAATCTTAGACTCCACGAAACTATTTTTCATTAGGTAGAAACAATTAAAACTACCTAAAAAACATGGGTTATATAGTTCATTAAATCGTAAATTTTAGACTCCACAAACTTATCTTCAAATGCGTAGAAAAAAACTAAAAATGGCCACAAATCATGGATTATAGTTAAAGAAATTCTAAAAATTAGACTAGGCGAAATTATTTGACAATGGGTAGAAACGACAGAAATGAACAATAATCATGAGTTATAGCTCATGAAATTGTGAAGATTAGCCTCAATAAAATTATTTGCTAATAGTTCAAAACAATTGAGAATGGGCAAAAATTATGAGTTATAGTTCATGAAATTAAGAATTTTAGCCCCCCAAAATTATTTTCCAATGCATCGGAATGATTAAAACTGGCCAAAAAATATCGATTATAGCTCACAAAATCATGAATTTTGACCTCTATGAAAAATTTACCAATGATTCAGAAGGACTTAAAATTGTCAAAAGTTATGAGTTATAACTCGGAAATTTTGGATTTTTGCCTCAGTGAATGTATTTGACAATGGATCGAAATGACTAAAAAATGCTACAAATCGGAGGTTATAGTTTATGAAATCATAAAATTTTAATGATGTAAAATTATTTGTCACTGGCTCGGAACAACTAAAAATAGCTTGAAATCTTGGGTTATAGCTTATGAAATTTAAAATTTTGGGCCCTGAAAAATTATTTGTCAATGGGCCGGAATGAATAAAATGGTCGCAAATCATAGGTTGTAATTCATGAAATCCTAAATTTTAGCCTATGCAAATTTTTTTGTCAATGGTCAGAATAACAAAAAATGGCTAAAAATCATGGATTATATCTCATGAAATCTTGAAATTTGTCCTATGCAAAATCATATTCCAATAGGTAGGAACAACTAAAAATGGCCACAAATCGCGGGTTATAGTCCATAAAATCATGACTTTTAGACTCACTAAAAGTATTTCCCACTGGGTAGAAACAATAAAAAATGACTATTGTTGGTACCCCAAAAGGATTTGTTTTAATCTCTATGTGAAAATCAATGGGTGCCACCTCACATGCGAATTTAGGACCGAAAGACTGTCTTAACCGACATTCTCTAAGTATTTGGCACTCGGCCGACTGCTACAGTACCGGCTACTACAGTACCGGCCAACACGAAAGGCGTTACTAATCATCCTGCTACAGTAAGCCGACTCGCGTGCTACAGTACTTCGGATGACTGCTACAGTACCGGCCTACGGGAAAGGCGTTACTAGTCGTCCTGATACAGTAAGTCGACTCGCCTACTACAGTACTTCGGCCGACTGCTACAGTACCGCACACTACAATACCGGCCTCGCAAAAGGCATTATTGGTCGTCCTGCTATAGTAAGCCAACTCGACTGCTACAGTACCTCGGACGGCTGTTACAATACCGACGACTATAGTACCGGCCAGCGCGAAAGGTGTTACTGGTCGTCCTGCTATAGTAGGCCGACTCGCTGTTACAGTACCCACGCCGGCTACTACAGTATCGGCCGCGCACGAAAGGCGTTACTAGTCGTCCTGCTACAGTTGGCCGGCTCGGGCTACTACAGTGCCCTAATATAAGTGTTGCAGTACTTCCTGCTATGATGGTCGGCCTTGAGCCCCGTGCCAACAACAAGTCAACATCACAATTAATGGCGCTGTGTTGGCCACATGACATTTATAACCACTTCCCATACCTCACATCAAATCAATGGCGGCTCTCTCCACACGTAAGCTGCCATGTGTAAAACTAATACTAAAGTGACTAAATTGCCCCTCTCTCATTCCTACAAAGCGAGAAACTATTCTTAAAGCAAAGATACGCTATTTTTCTCTCCCCCTACACTCTACAATTAAAAACTCTTATTGTTCATTTTTTCCTCCACTCAAACTCACTTACTAACTTGATCGTTGGAGGTACAACGGGAAAATAAGCCCCATCCTCTCACGAGCTTCTACCTGTGCAGGAGAGAAGAACAGCCCAACTCAGAGCTAGATATTTAGGGAAGAGAGCTGATCCCCGTCATCTTCAACATCAACCCATTTTGACTGTGTAATCTGAACATTAACAACTATAAATCATGGGTTATAGCTCTTAAAATCTTGAATTTTTAACTCCATGAAATTATTAGCCAACATGTCAGAATGATTAAAAATGACCAGTAATCATGAGTTATAACTTATGAAATCGTGAATGTCAGAATTCGCAAAATTATTTTCTAATGGAAAGTAACGAGTAAAAGTGGTCGCAAATCAATGATTATAGCTCGTGCAATCATGAATTTTAAACTCAGTGAAATTATTTTTCAAAGGGTGGAAATGACTTAAAATGGCTAAAAATTATGGGTTGTAACTCATGAAATACCGAATGCTGGGCTCCGTAAAATGATTTGCCAATGGCTCGGAATAACTAAAAATGATCAGAAATTGTAGATTATACTTCATGAAATCATGAATTTTAGCTCCCAAAAATTATTTCTCAATGTGTCGGAAAGTATAAAAATCGCCACAAATCGTGGGTTATAAAATCCTCTGCGAAATTGTTTGTCAATGGGTCATAGCAATAAAAAATCATAAAAAACATGATTTATAGCTTGTATAATCATGAATTTATGAGCTCATAAAACCATAAATTATTTACCAATAGGTAGGAAAGACTAAAACTGGCCACATGTTATGATTGTAGCTCATGAAATCGTGAATTTTAGACTCCTTACAATTAATTCCAATGGATAGAGACGATTAAATATGATCAGAATCATGGTTATAGCTCATGATATCATGAATTTTTTATTCTGTAGAATTTTTTTTTCAATGGATAGAAAAGACTACTTAGCCAAAAGTCTTGAGTTATAGCTCATAAAATTGTGAATCCCGACCTCCATGAAATTATTTGCTAATAGCTCGGGACAACTAAATATGTTCAGAAATTGTTGGTTATAGCTCATGAAATTGTGAATTTTGGATACCGCGAAGTTATTTTCGCATGAGTTAGAAGGATAAAAGATAGTACAAAATTATGGGTTATAGTTAATGAAATTCTGAATGTTGGCCCCCGTGAAATTATCTGGCAGTGGCTCGAAATGACGAAAAATGGTCCGAAAAACAAATGTTATAGCTCATGAAATACCGAATTTTGCCTCCATGAAATTATTTGTCAATGGGTAAGATCGTCTAAAAATGGCCAAATAATCGTGGTTATAGCTAATGAAGTAGTGACATTTAAACTGCTCAAAATTATTTTATATTGGGTAGAAACAATAAAAAATAGACACAAATCATGGGTTATAGCTCATATAATTATAAGTTTTGGCATCTGAAAAACTATTTTCCAATGGATCCGAATGACTAAAAACGACCAAAAAATGTGGGTTATTAGCTCATAAAATCGTGAAGTTTGTCTTCCGCACAATTATTTGCTAATGGCTCGAAACAACTAAAAGTGGCTGGAAATTGTGAATTACTTTCCAATGCATCGTAATGACTAAAAATGACCAAAAATCATGAGTTATAGATCATAAAAGCATGAACTTTGATGTCAATGAAATTATTTGCAAATGTGTGAGAATGACTAAAAATAGTCAACAATCGTTGGTTATATTTCATAAAATTGTAAATTTTAAACTCTGCGAAATTATTTTCCAATAGGTAGAAAAACTAAAAATGATCACGAGTGTTATATAGCTCATGAAATTCTAAGCTTTGGACTCCTTGAAATTATTTGCTAATGGATAGAGATAACTAAAAATGGTCATAAATCGTGAATTATAGCTCATGAGATCATGAATTTTGGCCTACCATTTTTTTTTTCCTAAACTAAAGTTTCTAAAACTATATGAAAATGAAGATATAAAATTTCCATTCATTCGAATGAGAAATACAACTCCTTATAGGAAGAAATCAAGAAAACAGCAGACAAATATATCATAATACATAAAAGTTGACGGGTTTCATGTTTCCCCCATTTTGACCCTGCACCGACCAGAAATACTGATCCAGCATCTCCCACTTCCAACCAAGTATGAAATGAGACAAGTGACTTAAGCGAGATTGAATAAGTAAAACCTCAAATTTTCGCCGTAGAATCACTGAAACAAGCTCACTTCCAATATGAGAGAATGCAATTCTTCACCCCCCTCCCTAGTGGCTCGTTACAGGATCAAGAACAACGGAGAACAAGAGCAATGCTTTACTATTATAGAAGAGGCCACTGTGGTTTCTCTGGGGGATTAGCCAGGGACATTGAAGTGAAAAAGCCAGGAGATGACGAATGCAAACACCATGCAAGCCAGCAAGAAGTTGAGGAATCGGTGCCCCTGCCAGAAGCTACGGGCTTCAGCGGATTGAGGAGGAACTGATATGCTGATGCTCGTTTCATTGGAACTTTCAAGCAACTCGGTCTCTCCTGCACCCGCTACATTCTTTGCTGTTGAGCCACAAATCTCGCATGTCCTGAAATGTCATATAAAACAAGGTGAATAGAGTTTTTGCATGAAATAAAGATTAGAGAGATAATGACCCGTCTAAAACAAATTCATAATTCTTAATCAAGGTAAAAAGGCAAACCTTGATTTGAAAAAAATAGCGTATACGATGGATATGGGAGGATTTCCTAGCAATATTTCTTTCATGGTATTAGGTTTAGCAATGTTTTTGCTCAATACCAGGGTGCATGTCAGTGCCGATCAATGATCAAAGGGATGCTCTAAAATTAATTGGAATGTGATATTTATACAAAGGTTGGCCTGAAATCATATGGTTAGCTATCCCTATCCCATGGATGATAGACATCACTTACCTTAATTTCCAAGCCTTGAAATATATACGGTAGAGCAATCACATGTTTTGATTGCTCATAACTCATTAATGAAGTAGCTATATTCGTTCTGTTGTTGAAAGACTTGATCAGGATAAGAAGTTCTGTGCCTATTAAAGTTATTAGGGCATTACCACATGAATACTTTCCAACCAAATAAGGCTATGTGGTTACTTTAAGATCCATGAATATACAATGAAACAAGCACATGTGGTTCCTTCAGCAGCTAAAATGATGATACTAACAGGTAAATCATTGTTTGCATCTCTCAAAATTTCATTAGATTGAGAAGTTAACAATAATTTTTATACAAACATGAACCAAGAATATTATCCAGATCAGGCTCTGGTCTATGCCCTATTGAGAATGAAAGTTCAGTTTTTCTCCCCTTGAGATTTATAAACGCATTACAAAATCATGTTGAGTAAATTATGGATGTTAATTAGAAATACTAAACAGAAATTCCAATAAAGCAAACAGTAACATACACTATAATATAATCGATGAAGCGTATTATCTAAGTCAAAAAAGGGACAAGTGAGCAAGTTTTTCTTGATTAAGTTAGAAAATTACAAATGATGAACAAACATAAATAACTGCAAAAAGGCCATATGTATATATAGCACTACAGCCACAGCTAAAATAACTACAATATAATCACGCATTAGTCTACCTAGCATCACATTTCACTATGACCTGAATCCAACCATGGCCTTTGTTATTATTTTGATATTGTCCTGTTGGTTTCTTTGAAATGTATGCTTCGTTTGCCCAAGCAAGAATCATATCGCACGATGTGCATCATGGTAGTTGGAACTCAAATCTTTAAAAGCTCATACTCCGTTTTTCTTTTTTTCTTTTTTCTTTTTTTATTCACTGATATTTTTGAATGAGGTAAGCCATTACATTAGTGGTGAAGAAAAATTGATACACCTTTCTTGGAGAATCAATTCTGCTTCTTTTTTAGTAGGAAAAGATCGTTCTCTTCGTAAACAAAATATGCAGCTAATATATCCCACACAAGACAGTGAATATGATATATGAATAATAAATTTAACCCCAAAAAAAAAAAAAGGAAGCCAATAGCAAAGGGGGAAAATGGAAAGCATATTCTACAACTATACTCCTCTTGAAATTTAATCATAATACTTTAGTATACTTTCCACGAATAACTCATCTTTTCAATTGTTAGGAATCCTTGACTAAAGCAGTGATTTCCATGATCAGCATATTGCTTTACCTGGACTAATTAATTCAATTCACGAGGAGCTTCAACCATTACAAGCTCAGGAGGGATTCAGTGCTCCGATAATGGAGCTAATAATGCTAAAATTTATAATCTAAAGATTATTGTTCTACTAATAGTTTACCAAATAAAATCGTTTCGACGCGAAGGGATGAAACTGTTAATAATATTCATATAACTACTGAACAGATAGGTATTGTGAACAAAATGGGATAGCGCATCTGCAAAAAACTTAAGGACCTCCAAAGTTTTAAAGTGGTTCGACAAATTTAATTCATGTTTTATCTTATAGTAGATTTATTTGATGACCCTGCTAAAAGTAATTGGCTTCTTCACTGCAGATTATTGCTTTTGCTATTGGACAGATTTTTATAATTGCCTTCAATGATTAAATATTTGAAACAACGTCAGAAAGAAAAGATTCCCTAAGAAATGTTGTTGTCAACCATGAATTCTTAATGTTTCTCGTTCGGTTTGATTCCCAATATATAATTATCTCCTAATCCTTTGTTCTTAGCGTCTTTCCTTTTCCTCTTTTCTCTAGTCAGCAGTCCCTTAAATGACAACATTCTTCTCATCGAAGCTCACACTTTCACGTGCTTGACCTGGAATCTTAAAAGTGAGCCGCCTCTACATGTAATTTCATGAATCATTTCAAGGTTTTATCCTAATGTCTCCAGCAAATAATTAGCTTGTAATAGCACCCCACCATCTAAGAGAGCATAAAGCATGTCATTGGCATGAAACAGGAATTTTAATAATAAAAAATGCAGGATGATGTGACTTCTTGAAACCAAGAAACATCAAGAAAAGAAAAGAGATGAAGTGGCAATCTCATATTGGATGACGTGACTCATAATCTAGCGTACCCATTTCATGAGTTTTTAGAGGAAATTGGAGTTTTCTACCTCTATTTTACTTTTCTTTTGTTTCCAAGAAAAAAACAACCAAACAGACACAAATTTTTTTTATTAAAAAAAAACTGCAGGATGAACATATATTTTCTTACTTGTTTCCTCTGATCTTGAACCAAGTCTCAGCACATTGCTTATGAGCAGCAGCCAAATCATCCTTACAAGAACAACCCAACACAATCGCAATCCCTGATTCCGGCGCATTGCTCTCCAACCCCAGGTGACAAATTCTACAATCCTTTTCAATTTTCTCCAAATTCACCTTAATATCTGGACTCCCGTACTCCAAATCAACCTCCAACGAACAATCAGACACGCAGGAACTCCTGCAGAGCTCATCAACGCCATCAATCTCATTACTCGAAGCCCCCGAGCATAGAAATTCATCGTAGCTCGAGCCATTACAGTTTGAATTGTACGGAGAGTGCCATGATCTGTCGTCGGCGTCGGAGAAGCAGAGGCTGCCGTCGCTCTCGCCGGCGGCAGAAGCACGGTGGGGCCCGCATGGTTGCTCTTCCTTTATCACCATTTCCTGAAGAATTAACTTTTGAAGCTTTAAAGCAAAGTATAACGAAAGAAATTTTTTGTGAAGATTAAAATGCCGAGTAAGATGCACACTTGACTTACAATGGAAGAAAAGCCCTTGAATATTAGAATTTAGAGGGCAAGATGGAATCTTTCAGATTTGCGCAAGAAGCATCATCAGGTTCAGCGGACGACCCCATTAAAGGATTTGGACTCAGAGCAAAAATTTGGAGAAATTGGATTCTGGGTCATTGGGTTTTCTTCAACATAAGCTAGTAGGGGAAAAAAAAAACCCCAAACAAAAAAAGGGAAATTTTCTTAGAGGTTTTTCATCAAATAAGGCAGGAGAAAACTCAAATTTAGCGGTAGTAAAGAAGAAGAAATCTACAGTAGAAAAATCATGGGACCGTCCAAGGACCAAGGCGCAAGAAACGGGGAGGAAAAGAGAAGGATTTATGTAGCCAAAAGCTCTGTTTTTTTAATGAAAACAATAACAGATAATTATACTGTGGCTTGTATTAATATAACGCAAATAATTATAAAGCACTGTGTGGAGTCAGAAAACCTACTGACTAGTGTTACAGTATCCATGGGCCTTTGTCTGTTTGTTTACCATCTTTTTCCTTATGTTTTTTTACCATCTCAGATTGTCACTTACGTTACCTAACACTGTTGATTTTCTTTATTGGATTAGAAAATTATTTCACAGGATATTTTCTAGAGAATTTTTTTCCTCTAGGTCTGTACATCTAATATCTATATTTCTACAGAATTTCCTAATGAGATGATTGTTGCCAATATAAGGGAGAGTTCTCACTCTATCAAAAAGAGCCAGTAGATCCTCACCCTTCATGGATGAAATAGGATGGTAATTTTAGAATTTAACTGTCTTTCTAAGAGTCGGAACTTTTAACTCACATGAGTTCTAATAGAAAGTGTATTAATATAAGAGACAGGTTTAAGGAAGACATAAAAGCTCAGCATTTGATGCACTTGTAAACGAGGAAGGGAAACCATAGACTGGTCAAGTCATGACTTGATGGAGAAGCAAATTCTTACCATTTGTTATGGTAAACAATAAATTAGTGTTGTGCTGCTATTGGTGGAAAAATATCATACTCACGTGTTGATTTAATTTTTGTTTTCTTTTGAGTAAAAATGATGAGTAACTACGCTCCATCTTTCGTTAAATAGAGCTTAAGGGAACTACCTCGAACGAATACAAAATATTGCCTCTTATAAAAGCAACCGAAGCAAACCGTGCCTCGTACGAGAGCAGTTGAAGCTATATAAAGATGGCTGAGACTAAAAAACAAAATAAGTTTTTAACTTAGCAAAACTGACTAAAAAACAAAATAAATTTTTAACTTAGCATGCGTCTGGCAATTTTAAAAATAATGTAGATTAGTTTTGAACTAGCTCTACTTCGCTTAGGTTTTGCTAAACTAGACTTTATTGAACTAGTTCTAACTTAAGCTTAGCTTAGCTAATTTGTAGATTAGACTCTATTTGAACCAGTTCTCTTATAAAAAAAAGTTAGGTTCTTTTCTAGGCTATTTATTGAGCAAAAATAGACCTCAAATGTACTAGTTTATTCCATCTTTTTTTATTTATCAATCAGGGCTAAGCCTCTAGACTCATTTTATCTCTACTAAAACTAGTTAACCCAGTTTGCCAAATAGACCCTTAGTGTCATTTCCCTAACCATTGAATGTGTCATGTATGCTAGCATCATCATTATCTAGGAACCCCGCGTGGACAGGAGCCAATCAAGTAATCTCTACACCAACACCTTTGTCTTTTTCTTTCCTAATTAACTGTATATTTCTTACAATTTAAATGTTTTCATAAATATTTAACGTTCACTTTTTGTGCCTTTATGACTAACGACTTTCTCTTGAAAAATAGCTATAGAAATGGAGATGTATAATCCGAAGGCTAGGATAAGGACAAGAACCTACCAATCAAACCATTCAACTAGGCTCTTACAGGAGCTTGTGACCAATTTGGGATTGTTTATTCCAGCCATAAACGTAATAATAGTTGGACCACAAATAACTCTAATTTAACAAGGACAATATAAATAAATATTTAAGTTCATGAATTCATCTCGATTGACATAAGAAGCGCAAATGGGGATGTTTTCTATCGTTTTCAGTTTGTGATTCTGTTGCATGTATTATACATCAGGTCCAAGGCTCCGTTGAAAATTTAACTCATGGTAATAAAAATTGAAGTAAAGAAACTACTTTTGATACTTCACATTTTCTATCATGTCAAATCCACGATTGAGCACATCAAAAAAATTACATTTTTATTTTTGACGAGTCAGCGCAGAAGCTATATCTCTTTTTCTTTCTTTCTATCATAAACAACGCACGGGCATCATAATAGTCCCTAATAGTGATGAAAGACTCAAAAGCGCACAGAAAAGGGATTGAGATACTCTCCAATTAGTTAATAGTTGGAGAGTGTCCAATTACCCCTATCATATCTCTCTATTTCAATTTTAAGGGCCAAGATAAAGTCACATAGAACTCTAAATATTGTTTTCAAAATCACTATCGTCTCTAAAATCACTATTATGTAAACCGGTATTGTGACAGCGAAATCCTAAGAGGTTTCCATCTTAGCCATGGGAATTAGAATAGAGTGGTAAAATTGGGGTAATTGGATACTCTCCACTTACTACCTAATTGGAAAAGATTCGAATCCACAAAAAAGAGTTGTAAAAGACTCTTTATTCGCAAATATCGAAGGTAAGAAGAAATTAGGAGAGTTTTTTTTAGAGAAGACGGTGGGTAAATATAAACTCTCCGTTGTTTCATTAATAAGAATTCAATGAAACATTAGAAGAAAGACAAAAGCGTGCCGAAGCAAAATTAAATACAAGAGAAAGAGACTAAATGAAAAGAAGACAAAAAAAGAGAATGCAAAAGAAGGAGCCACAACACATAATTTTCCCGTGATGCATTACAAAAGAACAACAACAAAAAAGAACAAACGAATGAACTCAAAGTCCCTCCATGACGTTGTCATGCATCACACACCGCTCATCAGTAGAAGGAGGATCAAGGATCAACGTCACTCCTGTGAGCTAAAGTGCGAAATAACTGATCTGCACGCTCCTTAAGAGAATCAGTCTCAGAAAACATGGGGACATCCAACAAGCAAGTTATGCATGTTGGAGAACCAAGATTCTGAACAATAACTGAAGTAGAAGGGCAAAGTGCTAAAGTGACTAATCTCATCTTCTGGATCCTGTTTAAAGCCAGTCACAATCTTAGAAGACAAGAAGATATCCACCATAACATGGAAAACCCTAGTGAGATTTTTTGTAGCAGGAGCATGTGGATTAAACAAAGCCGAAGGTTTTTTTTTTTTCTTTTGTTTGAGAACAAAAATCGAAGTCCTGTCATTTCTCATTCGAATAAGGCTTTAATAGGGAGATGGCTGTGGAGATAGTTTGATCCTTGTGATTATTTTGTGGAAACATGTCATTTCTCATAACTACTATGCGAACAAGGATTTATTAGATAA
>JBAKGM010000365.1:41718764-41730927 GCA_037177215.1 Asparagus racemosus | reverse complement strand
ACACACACACACACACACACACACACACACACACACACACACACACACACACACACACACACACACACACACACACAAAAGGGAATGTTCATGGTTATTTTCATCAACAAAGCAAAGTTAATAGAATTTTAGCAGAACAAAATCATTTAAATTTTATTGTAATCTTTTGAAACTTAGATTATATAAAATTCCGATTCCCATAACCATAGTACATCTTATGCAATATTTTATATCAAAAACACTATACATCGTAATTAAAACATGGACATTAACTTTTGTTTCACTCTCAAAGCTCTTTTCTCTCCCCTACACTACATCCCCTATGGCTATATACGGTCTCGTAAACTTCTTCTTGAGGTGGGCCCTGGGCTGTTGACTGGAGCATGAACGGGAGCAGAAAGGGTACGCAATGGGCTGCCCTTTGGGCCAGAAACTGGGGCACGAGCAGGAACAATTGATGGACTAGGCTTTGGGCTAGGAAATGGGCCAGATGCAGCACCAGAGCTCCGAATCCGGGCCGCTGCCTTATTAGGATCCGACCAACGAACATGGCAGAGGTCTGGAAGTTGTATTCCTGCTCGCACACCAAAACGAAGTATGATCATAAGAGTAAGAAAAATGATGATAAATTAAAAACCGGAGTTGCTATCTTTCATCGTCTTTATGTTGTTTATTTTGTAACTAGTTGCATTAATTTCTTGTTAATAAACAGAATGAATTTCTCTTGACTTTTCTTAGAAAAGTGAAAACGTACATGATTAAGATCAGAAAGAAACTGGTTAAAACCAAGAAAATAATATGCTTAAATAAAGAGAAAAAAGCTAGATAAACAAAACAAAAGAAAATTCTCATCCACCTTAACATTTTTTTGATTATATAACTTTCATCCCATTTTGAGTTATTCTAAAAGTAAAAAAAGATTTTATTTCAAAAAGATGGTTATTTTCTATTACCCAACCTTGTATGTTAACATTGACATCGTAAAAGAAACATAAAATTTAAATAGAATAAGACAGATAATTAAGCAACTCAAAAAACAATCTATTTTTTAGATACCTTCACCAACTGCTAGATTATAATAGAGATCAATAATATTAGCGCAATGCTGAAAGCACTCCGGGGAGCACAATCTATCCAGAAACTGAGGCTCAAGAAGTGCATCCGATGAAATTCCCTCCGAATTTCTTTCAACTCCACAATCTCTAATACATTGGTCACTCTCAATATGATCAAAGATTCTCCCGACGCCAATCTCTGACGTCTGACATTTGTACTCCGTTCGTCCACCATCACGTCGATAACTCTCCAAGACGCATCTTTTTGACGATGAGGAGACGGCAAATGCACATTGATCTTGTGGCAAATTCTCACAAATTACACTCGCTGTAGAATGTGAAAGTAATTAAACACAATGATTTCGAGAGATAGATAAATGTGTGACACGTACATACCGAATGTCGATGGAATGAAGAGAAAGAGGTAGAAGATGAGGGCCAAGGGCATGCTAGCCATGGTGCTTGGAATCTCTTTGCGCATTTTCGTCCTCGGATTTTGTTTCTTGGTTGTACGAGGAATGGGAGGGGAAAGAGAAAGTCTTTGCTATGGAGATGGAGAGCTTTGCCTTACATGAAGACATCCAAATTCAGGAGAGGCCGATAATCTAGGACTTTCGTTGGTAAGATGAACATATGTACGGACTTGTGTTCTCTAGTTTTAAGTTGAGTTAATGATCATATATCTAAATCATAATATATTACTTGTTTTAGTAATAGTTATAACCATTCCCTACAATGAATGCAATCCATAGACTCTGGTGTTCGTCAAGTTCGAACTAACACGGCCTCTATTGGACGTGCGTTTGCTGAGTATGCAATGTTCTCTCATGCGCATCAGTAAGTGGGCCTATCCAGGCCAAACTAGCCGATATCTTCAAATCGGCCCAGCAAACAACTTCAGATGCCCAAAACTAGAAGCAATGGTAACCTCACAAATCCAGAGGTGCAAAAAATGCAATCCAAACTGCACCAGTACAAAACCAAAACTTCCCAAACAAAAAAGGAAGCAGAAACAAAAGCAGAGCATCACACAAGAGCTCTGACCATCAACGAGCTCCACAGCCATGGCCACTGCCACAATCTCAACCCACCTCCTCTATAAACTTACCTCCTCCCGGTCAATCTCTCGAGTCTCATCCTTCAGTCAAAACTCAACCAGAGCAATTCTGTTATCACCAAAGAGAATCGCACAGCGCTTGAGAGTTCATTGCGCTGCTGTTGAGACTGCAGCATCTGATACAAAGACAAAGAAGAATTAGAGCACTTATGAGCTGCAGACTTTGGCGACATGGTTATTGAAGCAAGAGCAGCAAGGGATTATCGATGCAGAGCTCACCATTGTGCTATCGAGTATTTCCATGGCATGCAAGCAGATTGCTTCGTTGGTGCAGCGAGTGGGCATCTCTAATCTTACAGGTGTGCAGGGTGCTGTAAATGTACAAGGAGAGGATCAGAAGAAGCTTGATGTTGTATCCAATGAGGTCAGATCTTTGAACATTTTATTGTCATGAATAGATATCAAACAAGCCCATTCCATAGTTTTCCTTCGTAGACTCACAACACATGAAATAGTGAGTTTTTCGGTATGTATGAGCGTGATTAATTACAAATGAACCATAACACATAGTTCCAGCGACAACATATGTCAAAACGAACGAAAATGAGCAAATATCGTTGATTATTGCCCATAAAATTGCAATTTTTGAAACATGCTTTAGTTAATCTTCTTTGGGTCGAAACGAACAAAAATAGACGAAAATCATGAGTTAACCAATGAAAACCATAAATTTGTAAGTAGTCATTAACAATTGGCATTGGGTCAAAACGGTCAAAAGTTAACAAAAATTAACAAAAAATGCGTCACCTGACAAAAATCACGAATTTCTAAAGTACACAAAATTAGTGGTCATTGAGTCGAAACAAATGAAATGCACAAAAAATGTGGTTCATAACACGTGAAAATTGTGATTTTCGTAGTCTACACCTAATTAATTGTCATTAGGTCCAAAAAGACAAAATGTACAAACTTCGTGGGTTAAAGTCCATGAAAATTGCGAATATCGTTGGTTATGCTCATGAAAGTCTATTTTGAAGTATGTATAATTACTTGTCATTGGGACGAAACTAACAAAAATTGTCAAAATTATGGATAATAATCCATCAAAATCGCGAATTTCAAATTACTCAAAATAATTGACAGTTGGTCAATTAAAAAATAAGGGACAAAATTTATGAGTTATAGTTCATGAAAATCGTAAATATTAAAGTTCAAACAATTAATTGCTATTGGGACAAAACAAACAAAAATGGACAAACCATAAACTATAGCCCATGAAAATCACAAATATTGAAGTAGCATACTTATTTGTCATTGGGCCAAACAAAGAAAATTGACAAAAATTCATGAATTTTGAAATATGCATAATTAGTTGTCATGGGGTCGAATCCAATGATGGGTTATAGCCCATGAAAATCGCATAATTTAAGGTACCTAAATTGCCAACATCGCCAAAATCGTGGATAATATCCCATCAAAATTCTAAATATTGAAGTAGTCATAATTAATTGTCATTGGATTAAATGAAATATGATGAACAAAAATTGTGAGTTATAGCCCATGGAAATCACAAATATTGAAGTCCCTAATATTTATTGTTATTGAGTCAAAACCAAAAAAAGGACAAAATCATGAACCATAGCCCATGAAAATCGTGAATGTTGATGTTCAAATACTTATTTGTCATTGGGTTGAGGATGAAAATTAATAAAAATTATGAATTATAGCCCATGAAATCACAAATTTTAGAGTGCATATAATTACTGGCCATTGGTACGAAACAAACAAAAATTACCAAAACTATGGGTTATTGCCCACCAAAATCATGAATTTGTAAGTAGTCATAAATAATAGTCAGTAGGTCGAACAAACGATAATGGAAAATATCGCAGTTATATAGCCTATGAAAATTGTGAATATTAATGTTCGTACAATTAATTGCTATCGAGTCGAAACGAACAAAAGTGGACAAGACTCATGGACTATAGCCCATGAAACTCGTGAACATACAAATACACATTTATTTGTCATGGTCGAAAACAATTGACAAAAATCGCAGGTTATAGCCTATGAAAATCGCAGCTTTTTATGAAAGAAAATGTTATTTGTTATTGGATCAAACTAACAAAAATAGACTAATATTGCGGATCATAATAACACATAAAAGTCATGAATTTTGTCATACGTGTGATCAATTATCATAATTGCTAATGGGTGAGTGAATGACAATGGACAAAATCATGGGTTATAACCTATGAAAATCGCGAGTATTTAAATTTGCACAATTACTTACTACTAGGTCGAAACAAATAAAAATGGACAAAATCATGGACTATAAACCACAAACAATATGAATTTCATCATATGCATCCTTATTTGTCGTTAGGTCGAAGAACGAAAATTGACAAAAATTATGGGTTACCCATCGCGAATTTGAAGTACATATAAATACTTGTCATTGGGACGAAATGAACAAAAATACCAAAATCATGGGTTATAACCATCAAAATCGCGAATTTATAAGTAGTAGTAAATAATTGTTCTTGGGCAAAATAAATGATAATGGACCAAAAATGTGGGTTATATCCCATGAAAATCGTAACTATTGATGTTCGCACTTTTAACTGCTATTGGGTCGAAATGAACAAAATGGACAAAAATCATGAACTATAAGCCTATGAAATCACAAATTTTGAATTGCGTATATTTTTTGACATTGGGACGAAGAAAGAAAATTGATAAAAACAGTGAGTTATAGTCCATAAAATTCACAATTTTTATGAAAGAAATTTACTTGTAATTAGGTCCAAAATTGACAAAAAATCCTTTGTTATAGATAATGAAAATTGTATTTTTTTAAGAAATAAAACCTAATTACCATTGGGTTGAAACCAACAAAAATTGACAAAAATCTTGTCATATCCCATAAAATTCGTGAATTTTAAAGGTCCGCATAATTAACTGTCATTTTGTCCAAACAAACCGAAAAATTGACAAAACAATCATGGATTATCCCATAAAAATTGCTTATTTTGAGTACATAAAATTACTTGTCATTAAGATGAAATGAACAAAAATTATTAAAATCATGGGCTAAAACCCATAAATGGCAAATTTTA
The DNA here is from genome assembly GCA_037177215.1 of Asparagus racemosus. Classification (NCBI taxonomy): domain Eukaryota; kingdom Viridiplantae; phylum Streptophyta; class Magnoliopsida; order Asparagales; family Asparagaceae; genus Asparagus; species Asparagus racemosus. The sequence continues at coordinate 41,725,696 of JBAKGM010000365.1, read as the reverse complement.
TAGTCATAATTGATTACAACGGGCGAACAAATGATAATGGATAAAAATCACTGGTTACTCGTAAATACATGACTACTTATGTTCGTACAATTACTTACTATTAGGTCGAAATGAACAAAATTTGACAAAAAACATGAACAATAGTCCATAAATATCACGAATTTCACCGTTGGGTTGAAGAACGAAAATTGATAAATTTATGGATTATAGTCCATGAAAATTGTAAATTTTGAAGTATGTATAAATACTCAATATTGGGAAGAAACGAACAAAATTACCAAAATCGTGGGTTATAACCCATCACAATCGTGAATTTGCAAGTAATCATAAATAATTATCATGGGTCTAATGAATGATAATAGACAAAAATCGTGGATTATAACCCATCAAAATCGTTAATTTGCAAGCAATCATAAATAATTATCATGGGTCGAATAAATGATAACAGACAAAAATCGTGGATTATAGCTCATGAAAACCGCGAGTATTGATGTTCGCACAATTCATTGTAATTGGTTCGAAACGAACAAAATGGATAAAAATCATGAACTATAGCTTACGAAAACCACTAATTTCGAATTACATATACTTTTGTCATTGGGACGAAGAAAGAATTTTGATAAAAATCGCAGGTTATAGCTTATAAAATTTGTGAATTTTAAAGTACGAATAAATACTTGTCATTGGGACGAAATGAACAAAATTTACCAAAACTGTGGATTATAACCCATTAAAATTGTGAATTTGTAAGTAGTTGTAAATAATTATCCTTAGGTTGAATGAACGATAATAGACAAAAATCAGGGATTATAGCCCATGAAAACCACGACTATTGACGTTCAAACAATTAATTATGATTGGGTTAAAAACGAACAAAAATGGATAAAAATCATGAACTATAGCCTAGGTTACCCACACACTTCGTCTAGGTTGTTGTATCTATGTCCGAGACTTCTCGTACCCGTGTTCGTGTCGGACACTCTTTGGACACTTCCGTATAAACATTTATTCAGACGTTACTCAATATATAACACATGTTTTAGGCTAAAACAAACCTCGTGATACACTTCTTAAACATATATCATAGACTTAACCTCAAATTTATGCAGCACATTGAACTCAAGAATGGTTCGTTTGAGCAAATGCCTAGTTCATAAGCATGATTTTGGTTCTTTTGGATATCTAGTTCAAAACCGAACGGTATTTCAATTTATAATCTACTCAATAAAAAAAGCATAAAAATAGTATAAGAATTTTAGTTCTCATAACATGTGAATCCAAAACAATATCAATTTCATATAGATTATTAATTTTAATATGTATGTATATAGTCGTGTCCCTGTATCCTAATCTTTACAATTTTTCCATGTCCAATATCTACACCCGTGTCCATGTTCGCACCTGCACGTATATCCGTGCAACATAAACTATAGCCTATGAAAGCCACGAATTTCGAATTATGTATACTTTTTTATTTGAAGAAAGAAAATTTATAAAAATCGAAGGTAGTAGCTTATAAAAATCGCAAAATTTCAAGTACGGACGAAATGAACAAAATTTACCAAAATTCTAGGTTATAACCCTTCAAATATGTGAATTTGTAAGTAGTTGTAAATAATTATCCTTGGGTCGAATGAATGATAATAGACAAAAATCGGGGGTTATAGCCTATGAAAATCGCAACTATTGACGTTCGCACAATTAATCGCTATTGGGTCGAAACGAAAAAATAGACGAAAATCATGAACTATAATCTATGAAAATCATAAATTTTAAATTACACATTTATTTGTCATTAGGACAAATAAAATTGATAAAACGCGTAGGTTATAAAGAACATAAAAGTCATTTTTTATGAAAGAAAATATAATTGTCATTGGGCCAAAAGATTTAAAAAATTACAAAAATCTTTTGTTATAGACATTGAAAATCATAATTTTTACGAAATAAAACTTAATTCCCATTGGGTCAGAACCAACAAAAATTAACAAAAATCATGAGTTAGCAGCTCATGAAATTCACAAATTTTAAAGTACACATTTAATGAAGATGGACAAAATTAATGGTTTATAGCCCTAGAAAATCGCGACTATTTAAGTTCGCACAATTAGTTACTACCGGATTAAAATTAACAAAAATCATGGACTACAGTCTATATAAAGCACGAATTTCAAAGCATATTATTGGCAGTTGGGTCGAATAACGAAAATCGACAAAAATCATTGGTTATAGCCCATGAAAATCGTGAATTTTATAGTACATATAAATACTTAGCATTATGACGAAACAAACAAAATTTACTAAAATCGTGTGAATTTGCAAAAAGTCGTAAATAATTGTCCTTGGTAGAATGAATGATAATGGACAAAAAATCATGAGTTATCGCCCATTAAAATCGCAACTATTGATGTTTGCACAATTAATTGCTATAGAGTCGAAACGAATAAATATGGACAAAAACTCATGAATTATAGCCTATGAAAATCATGAATTTCCAATTACGCATCTTTATTTGTCATTAGGATGAAGAAAGAAAATTGATAAAAACCGTGGGTTATAGGCTTATAGTCCATAAAAATCGCGAATTTTGAAGTACGTATAAATACTATCATTGGGACGAAAGGAATAAAATTTACCAAAATTGTTGGTCATAGCCCATCAAAATCATGAACTTGTAAGTAGTCATAAATAATTATCCTTGGGTCGAATAAATAATAGTGAACAAAAATCATGGGTTATAGCTCATGAAAATCACGACTATTGATGTTCGCACAATTAATTGCTATTGGCTCAAAATGAACCAAATTAGATAAAAATCATGAACTATAACTCATGAAAATCATGAATTTTGAATTACACCTTTTATTTATCATTAGGGCGAACAAAGAAAATAGATAAAAAATCATGGATTACAACTCATAAAAATTATAGTTCTTTATAAGAAAATTTAATTGTCATTGGATCGAAAATTGACAAAAATTGTTGATTATAGACAATGAAAATTGTAATTATTTAAGAAATAAAACTCAATAATTATTGGGTCGAAACCAACAAAAATTGACAAAAATTATGGGCTATAGCACATGAAATTTGCAAAGTTTATACTTCGCATGATTAATTCTTTTTTTGTCCAAACAAACGAAAATTGACAAAAAACCCATAGGTTATAATCCATAATATTTGTTTATTTTAAAGTACATATATTTACTTAGCATTAGGACGAAACAAAAAATGGCTAAAATCATAGGTTATAACCCACCAATTGCAAATTTTATAGTCATAATTAACTGTTTATGGGTGAATTAATGATAATGGACAAAAATCATGGGTTATAGCCTATGAAAATTGCAACTACTTAAGTTCACACAATTACTCACTACTAGGTCAGAATAGACAAAAATGGACAAACATCATGGGTTAAGATCCATGAAAATCACGAATTATAAAGTACGCATATTTAATTGTCGTCGGGTCAAAGAATGAAAATTGACAAAAATCGTGGGTTATAGCCATGATAATTATGAATTTTGAAGCACATATAAATACTTTCCATTAGGACCAAAAGAACAAAATTTACCAAAAGCATGGGCTAAGACCCATGAAAATCATGAATTTGTAAGTAGTAGTAGTAGATAATTGTTCTTAGGTAGAATGAATGATAATAGACAAAAATAGTGGGTAGCGTGAATGATAATAGACAAAATTAGTCCATAAAGATCACAACTATTGATGTAAATGTTTGCACAATTAATTGCTATTGGGTCGAAACAAACAAAAATGGACAAAAATTATGAACTATAGCCCATGAAAATCACAAATTTTAAATTACACATATTTATTTGTCATTGGAACGAAGATAGAAAATTGATAAAAAATGTGGGTTATAGCCCATAAAAATTGTGGTTTTTGTTGAAAGAAAATTTAAGTTTCATTCGGTCAAAACTACCGAACATAGACTAAAATCAATTGTAGGTCTAATTTCCAAAGAACATGGTAAACATTTGCAAGTTTATGTTTCACTATTGAATATGTAAAGTACAATCAAGTATCAGTCTGAAGAAATTTCAGAACAGAACTTGCTTAAACCCAATGGTTGAAGTTTACTAGTTCTCGAAAAAATTGTTAAATATAATATTGATGATATGCACAGTTGTATATACAATTAGCTGTCCTTTTATAAGACTTACTACAGTAGTAGTTTTCCTTCTTTAGGATTAGTGTAGATAATCTAAACTCTCTGTGTGTGTATATACAAATTTAATCAAAATAGATTGAGATTTCATCTTTGAAGCAAACCAATGTTAATCAAAGCTCAATAACTTCATTAAAGAAGAGTAAACAACCCTTGAAGAATTATGCCAGACATTGAACAAGACTAACCAACTCAAAATATTGCACTTTTATCAACCAATGTATCTATGCTAAGTTGCTAGCACATTTTAAACCTGCAGGTTTTTTCAAATTGCCTAAAGTCCAGCGGGCGAACAGGGATAATTGCATCAGAGGAGGAAGACGTACCAGTGGCAGTCGAAGAAAGCTACTCTGGCAACTACATTGTGGTCTTTGATCCCCTCGATGGATCTTCTAACATCGATGCTGCTGTATCAACTGGATCCATCTTCGGTATCTACAGCCCCAACGACGAATGTCTTGCTGACATTGATCAAGACAGTAATGTAAGCAACTAATCATTTTATTTAGAGTTATTTGCAAGTCACACTCCAAAGTTTCACACTTTTAACTTCAAAACCCTAGAGTTCTCTTTTGGCAATTTGATACCCCGAAGTGCAAAAAAGTTGACATCGCTTTTTGTTCGAGAAAGTCAACATAGAAAAGTGAATGAGAAACAAAATTTCTTACCAAATTTCAGTTTTTCGAGTTTGGGTAAAGTAAGGAACAAAGTTAGGGCTTTGGGGAATCAAATTGTCAAATTAATGTCAATTTAAAAACTTTTGCGTATCAAATTGTCAAAATAGAACTTCATGGTATCAAAATTAAAAGAGAGACAAACTTTGTGGTACTAAAGTGCAAGGAACCCATAGATTTGCGAAGAACATCAACTAATTATTAAAAAATATGTTGCAGCTTGATAAAACAAAAGAAAGATGTGTAGTAAGTGTATGCCAACCTGGGAGCAATCTTCTTGCTGCAGGATACTGTATATACTCAAGCTCGGTCATATTCGTTCTGACAATAGGAAAGGGTGTATACGCCTTCACACTTGATCCCATGTACGGGGAGTTTGTATTGACCCAAGAGGAGCTGAAAATACCGAAGGCTGGAAAAATATACGCCTTTAACGAGGGAAACTACATGTTATGGGATGAGAAACTGAGGAAGTACATGGATCATCTTAAGGACCCAGAGCCTACAGGGAAGCCTTATTCAGCTAGGTATATTGGAAGTCTGGTCGGTGATTTTCACAGAACACTGCTTTACAGTGGAATTTACGGGTACCCAAGGGATAAGAAGAGCAAGAATGGGAAGCTAAGGTTATTATATGAGTGTGCTCCAATGAGCTTTATTGTTGAACAGGCTGGAGGAAAGAAATCAGATGGCTATGGGAGGATATTGGATATCAAGCCTACAGAGGTAAATAGAAACTATCCACAACTTGCTTCACCAAACTCAGTCTCAATACAGTATGATCTCCAATTTAACGACACTGCAATTCTTAATTTTTATAAACAAGATATTTGCTCTGAGATCATAAGTTCAAATGCTATAAAAAATTTGAACAGGCATGGGTAGCTGCAATATACAGTGATTATTTTATTTTAGATATTAATGCATTAGATATCTTCTCTTATCCATTTAACTTCTATGTGTGTAACAACGACAGATTCATCAGCGAGTTCCTCTCTTCATTGGAAGCGTGGAAGAGGTGGAGAAGGTGGAGAAATTTTTGGCCTGATCATCTCTTCTCCGAAGAGAAATAAAAGTGGGAATTCAACAGTAGAATTATTAAAATGGAAAACGAAACCCAATGCTGTATTTTCCAGCCTTAGTGTATTGTCTAGTCGAGAATGTCATCAATATTGTGTCAACAATGGAAGTATTCAGCAGTTTTTGTATTCAATTGTTTCAATTGTAATGACTCTTTTTATACTCTTTCTCTAATTTCTTCATGTTGCAATTGAGTCTATTGTCTATTTGAGAAATATGTTTATCCAACTATAATACCTAACTATTATTTTATTACTACGGATAGACATGTGGATCTCACCTCTTTGAATCGTGATAAGTCTTGCCTGTCACTTTCTAATAGCCAAATAATAGTCAGACATTTATAGTTATTTTAGCACTACCTTTCCTACACAAGATAAAAGAGCTCATACGAAAGGGTTACCTGAAGGAAACCAATTGCTAGAGTTTGCCTACACCATATCCTGCAACATCTGAAACGTTGGTTCAAGCATTTGTTTCTGTTGACTCAAGATTATTCTATACTGAAACCACATGAAGCTAAAATTTCCTCTCAATCAGTACAATCTTACAGCATATATAATTATTCCACGGAACATGTTCAACCTGGAATAAATAAAAAAAACAAAGATCTTATTTCATTATGCGAGCCCATAGATATCAGGCAACTACCACTGAAACACCACGAAATAAAACGAAGTAGAAAAGAAAATAAGATCAATTTTTCATAGAATCATAAAAACTATCTCAGGAGAAAATTAACAGTCTCATGTGCCTTGTCTTGGTGATGACTATGACCTGCTAAGCCTCAATTTGCTCTAGTTTGAAGTGCTTGTCGCAGTCTTATTAGTAGAAGGGAAATACTTCCAACCTCGTTTATGAACACCACTCAGTTTCACTGGAGAATCTGCAACTGGCAATCCTGCAGAATAATTTCATACCATCAAAGGGACATCGATGTTTTTTTTTTTTTTTTTTTGGGCGGGGGGGGGGGGGGGGGGGGGGGG